>JABFEB020000035.1:7224026-7248838 GCA_019775895.2 Stomatorhinus ivindoensis
CAGGTAGGCCCTGCTCTCTGACCCCAATCATACTGGCAATGGACCTTTCAGCACGGCCCTCGAACCCAGCTGCTGCCAGGGTGCAGGTAGGCCCTGCTCTCTGACCCCAATCATACTGGCAATGGGCCTTTCAGCACGGCCCTCGAACCCAGCTGCTGCCAGGGTGCAGGTAGGCCCTGCTCTCTGACCCCAAATCATCCCCTAAATAGATAATTGCAGGCGTAATTCCTGGGGATAATGGCCTTTGGGTTTAGGCCAAGCAGTCATCCACAGATGCATTCTGTCACGACAGCTCATTCTTAATGTTTATGGGGTAGGCATATTTTATTTAATTATAATTTTAAAAATGTGATATCTAAATTTGGTTGGCATAGAAATCAGACATTTGTACCACCAAAATAATTTCGCATATTAATTAAATTAAAACTGTAGGAAAGTGTTGAGTGATTTTTTTTAGCCGTGCATCTGTAATGTGAAGGACTTTTGCTGACCGAGCGGAGAAGCCATTTTCATGGCAGAGGTGCTCTGTGAGCTTTGCCCTGGCATGCATGTTAAAGGGGCGTCGTGTTCCTTTTCACAGACCAAGGAGACAGACACCCCAACAGGAAAGCACGGGGCCAGCTGAGGACCAAGATCGAGTCTGGGGAGGGCACCATCCCCGTGAGGTCCAGCCACACCATCCAGACCTGGGACGGGGTCCTGCAGGGAGAGAGGCTGCTCACCATGTCCTGCAGTGACAAGATTGCGAGGTGTGCCTCCCGCGACCCACCACCATCGTCACGCTAAAAACACACCTTTGTCTATGGCAAACACAAAGTATGTTTTGTATAGAAAATCTTTGTATTTGATGGTCACATGGTTGGCCTTTGAAGGCCCTGGGTTGACACTTAAGTCAGGATGGGTTTTAGTGCTTAGTGACTTGGTTAAGTACTTCATGGTGTTCCAGGAGCTACAGTCAAGTGTTACTCTGGCGCCGGTCCAACATGTAGCTTTATTAACTCAGTCATTGGCCTGTGCACAGCCCACATTAATCAAACCTCTTTGGTTGGCCAACTACTTTCTTATTCTGATCACACAGAACCAGTACAGTCACACAGGAAGCACGTTTGGATCAGCAGTACATAACTGAATAGCTTGTCAGGATCCGTTTTGAGTTGTAGTGGTTATAGTCATATGTAATTGTAGTATTACCTCAGTTTCTGAAGGTACTCTGTGCACTGTAGTTTTTGTATTCATTGATTTACTGACTCTCCTAATGGTATTGAGAATGATGTCAGCCTTCACCTTACTGGAACAGGCCAAGCAAAGTACCTTCGGTGCAAACCATCTATTAGTCAGGTGTGCTCAGGAGCGCCCTCATGTGGTCTATAGTCACACTGCACATTAACCGTACAGAGGATCTTCATTGCCATAGATTGTTTGTAGCCTACTCCCATGCATCGTCACTGTTGCCAAGTTATTGGCTGTGGCTTTATCAGTCCATCTCCCAAGATGTTACGTTCTGGAGTCGTTAAAGGTTACCCAAGATGTCAGAGGCAGAAACAGGCACCTGGGGAATGTGGTCACGCACGACCAATCCCAGAGAGACAGAACTGAAGATAGAGACCCACGGGAGTGAGCGGAACGGAGGCATAGCGGGACCAGTTATCCGGCGCGCAAAGGGCAACACGTCCAGGAATCTGCACCCCCCCTCAGAATCCCCATATCACCCCCATTTGTTTCTTTAAAAGCCCCACCTGAGGGTGAAAAAGGGCTCCGATTTGCCACATCCGTGTGAGTAGCGATTCAAAGGCCCTCGTTAGGGGCGGCGGGCTCGGTGTGGAGCGGGAGGGCGATCAGTGCGGCCGGCCGGCGCTCGGGGGCTCGGGGGGGGCCACTGCTTCTACACTCAAGCGCCAATCACTCGAGTGCCTGCAGCCGGATGTGGGGAGCGGCCGGCTCTGATTAGGCTTTGATTTGACACAGTGGAAACTCCTACCCTGCTGGGCCTTGCCCGCCTGCCTGGGACTTCTTTTTAACACCCAAAACCAATAGCAGGAGAAAATTAGTGCTTATGACATTGTTCATGTCAGGCCTTTGAAAAAACTCTAGGTAGTATTGTTTAGTTTTTTTCCCCCTTTTTCCTGATCAGGCCAGCGAGCGTTTCCATGGTGCCATGTGACCCGCTTGCCCTCGCGGTCGGTACCGTCTCACGCTCATAACCTGCGTGAGGTCAGGAGAGCCGAACTCCTTATCCGTGCCGTACACCTGAGCCGCTCTCTCTCCCCGACGCAGGTGGAACGTGGTGGGCATCCAGGGTTCGCTAATGAGCTACTTCACGGAGCCCGTCTACTTCAGCAGCATCATCCTGGGCAGCCTATACCACGCCGACCACCTGTCCCGTGCTATGTACCAGCGCATCGCCGACATCGAGGACCTACCACAGCCCTTCACTCTGAACCGGCCCCTGCTCAGCGGTGAGCCCCACGCAGTCCCCTCCCCGCCCCCCCCCCCCCTCACCTGTCTTAATCCCTGTAAATATGTTTAATATAATCCCAGGAAAAACTCGTGCTTGATCCATGGTCTCAGTCCAGGTCCTCGATGTTAGAGTGGGGGTTAACAAGCTCCGGATTTCACTTGATATTTGCCCAGCTTGGAATTTATATTACCGTAATCCTTCTTTTATAAGGTCATTTTTTTTCTATTTCTATCTTAAATGTCTAGTTTCTTTGTTTCATTTTTTGAGGTCTTGAAGGAAGACTCTGCTCGGTTTCTTTTGTGTCCTTCGTTGCTGGCTTCACATTCTTTTCTTAAGTGTAAAAGTTTAATTTCTGCTTTTGGAACCATGTATCGTGGGAGACTGCTGGCATTGCCCCCTTTCCCAGGTCGGCCCTGGGGGGTGGGGAGGTGTTGTGTAGGAGCAGCTCCTGCAAATGGCAGAGGTTCTTCGAGCGGGCTGAGCGCTGGGCCGCTACGGGTGCATTCTCCGTGAAGTGACCGGATTTGATGACACTGTGCCCCCCCCCCCCAGTGTGTACTCCCTGGGTCCACAGCACCGTGTGTCCTGCAGAGATAAAGCAGGGTGCGTGTTATTACACAGAGGAGGGACTCTGTTTGCTTTCTGGCTTTCCAGCTTGCTGGCTACTCGCTCCCTGCTATCCCACTGGCTTACCATTATTTCAGCTGATCTCCCATGTTCAGCTCACTGCCAGAGTGTTTGTGGGGGGGGGGGGGGTTGTTGGTAGGGGTCCCTGCAATACAAAGCAACGCGCTGAGGCCCTAGGGCACAGCTGGCATGCTGCTGACCCCCAGGTGTGCGTCTGAGAGGAGGCACCATTCCTTCTGGTGGGGCCATGTCCCTCCTTCCCCCAACTCTCAAATCACCTTGGGTGAGATAATGGAGTGGTAATTAACCTTTTCCGGTTAAGGAATTTTAAAAAGGGCTTACACTGTCCATGCGCTGTTCATCCCATTAAACCGGAATTGCAGGTCCTAATGTTTCAGCCGCGTGCTGTCCGATGTGGCCCGGCCCGGCCCAGTAGAATCCGGCCTCCGGGGAACCGGGGGATGAAACGGCTTTGAGTCACACATGGGGGGAAAAATTTGTGTGAAGGACGGTGGCTGCCGCTGGTCTCTGAAGAGAGAGCTCTGCGTGGTTGAGGTAGGGCTGCTAGTGCATGTCCCTGAGCCTCTGGGTAAATGTGGTGGGGGGCTAATCCAGCCAGTGCGGCGGGGGGGGCAGAAAATACGTCCCATTGCTGCTCGTAGTAGATCGTTCCGGCTGGGTGCCGGCCGTCATTGGATGACACATACAGAGGCTAAGACCATATTAAGCTGTGTGGCGCTCCCCTTAGTCTCTGGCCCCTGTCGTGATTGTCCCCACTGCGCCCCCTACAGGGATCAGTAATGCAGAGGCACGGCAGCCAGGCAAGGCCCCCAACTTCAGTGTCAACTGGGCGGTGGGCGACCAGGCACTGGAGGTCATCAATGCCACCACGGGGAAGGACGACATGGGCCGGCCCTCGCGCCTCTGCAAACACGCCCTCTATAGCCGCTGGGTGCGCCTGCACACCAAGGTAGGCCCTGCCTTCACATCGCAGTCCAGCATGGAACAGTTAGGGACCAAGACTACAACCACCACTACTACTTAACATACTACTACCACTATAACAATAACAACAATAATGCCCCCACGCCACCATTACCCTTGACTGACACAGCCTCCATTCCCTCATCAGCTGTTGTCAACGCTGCGTATCCGGGTGCCCAAACCCGGCTCGTACCATGAGGCGAAGCAGGCGGCGGTGGAGTACCACACGGCCAAGCAGACACTCATCAAGGCCTTCCACAAGGCCGGCCTGGGCGCCTGGGTCAAAAAGCCCATTGAACAGGACCAGTTTTCCCTCAACTCCTGAGAGGAAGCCCGACTTTAAGGACCAGAGCGAGGGCACTAGACTACCAGCTGTTCATGTGTGCGTGTGTGTGCGTACGTGCGTGTGAAGGTCCGTGACCAGACCTCCAGCTCTTCCCTCTTTACTTCTCCTCCATTCCTCCTCATCTTATCACCCTTTCTTTTCTCTTCTTCCCCTCGCCATTACTACTGCTTTTACATTTTCGGAACGTTCTCTCTGTAAAGTCTTGCAGATTTTAAACTGGAAAAAGGATGTTGTTTATAGTTTTATTTTATTTCAGAGATGGTAAAAAAAAAGCATTTTATAATTGCCAGATGAAAAAGTAAACAAGATTACGAGCCAGTTCCTAGATGAGTATAGTATGCCAAATATGTAGCGTGTGGGTTCAATTACAAAACAATTGCAATTGGATCAAGGGATTCTGAATGTTGCTGTCGTTTACCATGTGGCTTCCAAGACATGTCAATGAAAACCGGTGCCCTTCCTCACATGTGCAGTGTCGTGGTTTTATATATTTGAAAATTCACGTTAGATTTTTCTCACAGATACTGAACCGCTCGAGGATATTTCATATGGAAAAAGGACACTTACTCATCCCCGTGATCAGCCCTGATGAAACACAGAGTTTCAGAACAACGTTAGTCCTACAGTGTCTTTTTCTGTTACTCGCATATTTATGTTTGATGATAGGATTTCGTTACAGCAGAATTACTAAAAGCACCATGTCGCCCTTCGAGGTCTCGGTAGATTTCAGTAGTCACCTGATCCCATAAAGTTTACGTCAGTTTGGATTACCATGTGCAGGAATTGCCACCAACGTTTACTGGTGCTGACCTGACCTGCATTTTGTTACACAGACATACTATTTGTTTGCGACACTACAGTTGCATGTTTGCATGCAAGTTAGAAATGTGTCCACTGCAGCACATGCGTGTCTTTCCTTAAGCAGATGGATAGGTTTCAACAGACCAACATAGAGAAAATGTCTCCCATTTAGTTCGTTTAGGCTCTAGTCCTAGATGTGCAGCTACATTTATGGTATTGAAAGTATTTGTTGAAATTAAGTATGACAATTGAAATAAATTTGTCTTCAGATTCACTGAAAGATAAAAAAAAAAGGAACTATGCTGACGTGTGCATTTGTTTGTTTGTGAGTATGTGTGTTAGTGTTTGTGGGTATGTATGTACATGCACGCAGACTTATGTAATATATATGTATATATATTACACACACGCACAAACTTTTAACTTGAAAATCTGGCCATTTTAATTGGACTCGGTTAAAAGTTATTTGAAATGGTATTGGTTTTGGGAATTTAATGCACGTTTACGGTTAAATAAAGCCATCTTTCTGCATGGTAACCAAAATTATTTTAAAGTGATAATTCAGTTCAGTTGATGTTGTGTACGGACCCTTCATTCGATGGATGTCAATGGCAATCTTCAGTTGTTTCGCTTTTTTATGTCCTGTGGTAATCCTGAATGAGAGCATAAGGCCACCCATGCTATTGCTTAATTCCCTTTGTCTCCTTCCACATGGTCTTCAGGAAGAAACTTCACCGGAGAAAGTTCTCAGCCAACATATTCAATAGGCCATTTCCTAAAAAAAAAAAAACTTTTTGCATGTTCTTAACATAATATTGGCTTTAGCTGAATGGAATGTTTAAAAACAGTAATTCTGCAAAGAATGTTGGCTGAAGCTGAACAATTCAAAAAGAATGTTGGCTGAACATTTAGAACAGAATGTTCTGAATATTCTGCACAGAAGCTCATCTCCCTTCCATTCTAGTTCGTTTATTTTTTTAACATCTCTGTTACCCAAGCAGTTAAGTATGTTACTAAATCAGTGTGGTTGCTTTTTTAAAGTGATAATTCAGTTCAGTTCAGTATAGATGTTTGGCCATGAAGACGATGAGAATACAAGAACTTTAACAAGATTTTTTTGTGAAATTTGTTCTGAATGGAGGAGAATGTCCAAATATGTGCCCAGTGTAGGAGCCTAATTGCTCACAACGAACGGCATTTGTTGAGTGACATGAATTATGAATGAATGCAGGGGTGGTACAAGATGTTCTCATTACACGGTACTTCATATGCAACTATGCAAACATCCAATGGATGGTATTGCGATTGTTGCATGCTAATTTGACCCACCCTACCCCCCCCCCCACCATAAAAAAGTGAAAGTCCAGACTTTAAACTGTGTTCAGCTCTTTGTGGAAGACATTGTGTCAGGTAGTACTACCTAACTTTAGCTTTCAGCCGTAGATCATTTGTTAGATTACTTGTACAAGCTGTAGATTAAATTCACACAAAGTCAATGCAGAAGTCATGCATGGGTCCCATAATTCACTCTTTGGGATCCACTTGACCACCGTTTTCCATAGAGATGCCCTTTACAGATTCACTTGTGTCTGACTCGTATCACCCAGCATTAGCCTTGGACCGTTGGCGTGCTCAGAAATCAGAAACAAGTAGTGTAATGAATTGTGAACATGCATCAGTAAGACAGGCACACACACTACCTGTGATGAGCACCTCACAGTTGCAGATTATTTAGCGCTGGTTTCTTCAGGAACAGGCAGCAGGCATAGGAACATTTTTCGTCTGGGCCTTTGCTGGTCCCGTACATGCATGCGTGGGTGGGTGGCTGTTTCTTCACTGCTGTCAAGCAATTTGGGCACTTCACAGTGATGTCACTGAATGACAGAGAATCTTCACCAAAGATGTCATTGGCTTGTCTCTTCTTTTGATTTGTTCTGTCTTTTTGTTTTGTTTTTCCTGAGCTGAAAAGTTGAGATGCTATTTTTAAAGCTGTTTCCTGTCTTGTCACACAGATTGCTGGTTATAATACGTTTTTTTTTTTTTTAATCATTTTACTAATGTATTTTTATTTTGTACAAAAAGACTGAGTGTATAATTTCGTTCTAGCTTTGTGAACAGATGCAGCCGATGTTTAAGTTTTCTGTAGCTATGGATTTAAAGATGTAAATATTGTGAATCTGTTGTTTCAAACAGTGGAAATTCTACATGTATTACAAAAAAAAAAAGATGTACACGACTTGTACACAAACACTCTCCAAAGCATAATTCTTATTTTAGAGACTTGAAATCTCATCTAAATCATAAACATGCCAGTTTATAAAAACCCAACTGCTCGTACCCTAATGTCCGTAGCTGTGATATATCCGATTTGGATTGGTCCTCCCCGCTTATTAAACAGACACTTAGCGCCCAAGCGAGATCCCACGCTATCTCACAAACTCTGCAAATATTTGCAGCTCAAATGGTTTATTGCTTATCCCCTTTTAAGCCACGGTCGAATGGTTCGGGTATCAGAGTCACGGCACTGTGCATATTGAGCATGCAGAGTGTGGGATGTGTCATTGAGAGGCCTTTCAGCGTACGCTGGACCGTGTACAGGTCTGCCCACTCGTCACCTCGGCCCCCCGGTTCTGCACTGTTTAGATTAATGACTTCAAGGTTAGCCGAGGGGAGCCGGGTGGCGAGAGAGAGGGCTGGGTACTTTATGAATGCAACACCGCAACTTCTTGATGCAAAATGTAAATCTTACCGGAATCATAGATAAAGTCTGGCTTCCATGTCGATATCGACGATGTGCTGTACAGCGCAAATGATTTTTTTTCCTATTCGCGAAATGTGTACTGGTCTGTGATCTGAGGGTATCTGACGAAGAGATAAGTTGTGGAAGAGAAGGGTGATATGGAGATGGCCAGTCCGGTTTTCACCCCGTGGCTCTTCGGCGAAGCCCGACCCGGCCGGCAGCCCCGCTCCTGGACGCAGTGATATGACTGTGGTGTTTTGGTGAATGTGCAAGCCGCGGGTACCCCTATCTCCGCCTTCCCGCTGTGCCCCCTGTGATGTCCGGCTGCATGAGCTCCCACGCCGAGTCTGCACCCAGCATGAGGGAATTAACGAATTAAAAAAAGAAAATTAAAAATATGTACATGTAGAAAATGGAAAATAGATCTTTAAATGAAAACGAAATAAATGAAAGCTTAGTTTACTTTGGTATACGGTTGTTTTTCTTTCATCCGATGGTTCCCGGGCGGCAATAATTCAGGTGGTCATATTTCCTACAGTCGTGACGCGCATTTCTACCACAACCGCATATATAACTTCGCAATTCTCCAAGATTTAAAAAATATATTAAAGTATTTTACATATAATACATATTTTTGTATTATATGCCGACACTTCCATAAGGACTTGTTAAATTAGAAAAATAAACCTGGGGTCATTTCTCATTGATACCAAAATGCTGTTTTGTTAACGTTGCGGTCACGGGTTTTCACTAGTCCGAAGCTTTTCTAAGCACTGTGCATAATTAAACGAAAGGATTTCAAACACCCAGGTCTCCGCGATGGTCCTCAGCAGGAGCCAAAGGTTCAGTCTTCCCTTTAATCAGAACGGGGCTTGTTTGCTGTTAAAACGGCGGCGCTTTGATCTCGCAGGAAACATCATTATGAAAACTTCAAAAAATAAAAAAAGAAGTAAAAGTGGCAAACAGTCACTCGGATAGCAATGGGGAAGCCAGAAAGGCAATTCAGTCATCCGTGTGCGCTTCAAATGAGATGTTGATACAAGTTCCTTTTGGAATTGTACTTTCAGCAGATGGTGACCTTTTATTTAGTTACTAAACAGAACAGCAAAGTACCTATTAGCGGCGTAGTAATCGTTGTGACTGGAATGAAATTGTATTTATTAGCGCCTGCGGGCCTCTGCGGATAAGATTGGTTTGCAGACATAATGCATGGCTGCCCCTGCCAGATTATTCTTTGTTTTCCTTTTCTCCAACTGCTTCGAGTTTTCAAAGTGTGCTATTTCTTAATCCTCTTATTCTGGAAATATTAATGGTAGCAGTATCTTCAAATCTGCACTTTAAAAGTTTAATTTGGTATTAAAATTTAAAGCAATAATGTGTTGGTCGCGCAACAAATTAATGTAGGCTAAATATATTTTAACAAGTAAACTATCTCGTAATTCTGATACTGAATGGATCGTGCCTGGATGATTTATGTATCAATTGCAAGCTTCAGATAGTTTAGAGCATTAATTAGGCTGAATAAACCAAATGATGGGTTTGCTGAATATCTGCAGGATTGCTTGTATTCGAAAAGAGGGCTGTAACAAATTAGCGCTCGGGAGGTTTTACGTTATTATGCCGAACATTTCTGGGAGACAGGATTTCTGGCTCGTGCAGCGGAGCTGTGGTTCCCTGTTAAACGCGACATGGGTTCGTGTTTAAAATTCACTCCTCATAGACGACTGCTTTTCCTCACGCTAACGGGCGTTGTGCCGAAGAAACAGGCAGCTGGGAAACACTTTCAGCCAGTTAAAACAAATATATTAAAAACAAATCGGATGGCGATGTGCCAGAAACACACTCGCTAATACCGCAGTTGGGTATTAGCGCTCTCCATTAAATGTTATCTCTGCGATCCACATTGCGATCAGGCACTGTTGCACGGTGTCATATCAGCGTCCGACACCTGCACAACGTGAAAAGGCAGGTGATAATCCGCCATGGATTACCTGTCCTTCTTGGCAGTGGACGGAACGAAAAAGAAACGTTATCGGGGATCAGCCTCCCGCTGCTGCAGTCGCTGACAGTCTCCTTCATGTGCCTCTGCAGCCGGAAAACCACAATGAAGCAAAACCGAGTTCACAGAAATGTGAGGGGTACGGATTTTCCCCACTTTTTCTCAGTAGGACGTTTTTCATAAATGGGGAAAAAATGGGGCGGGGTGAGGAAAAATCCTAAACGATCCTTAGGAGTCGGTCGATTTCAAGGTGAAGTGGGATTAGCGGGAGAAGGCTTCATGCTTCCCACTTTCATGTTTTATCTGCAAATTGTGCTCCGGCAGGTTTAGTCCATAAAGGATGGTCTCAGGTTCCCAGCGCCCTGCAGCTGCCCCCAGTGGAACCTTAACGTCAAGAAGCCTCACCACTTGTAAGACAACAGTGTAACGAGGCTCTCTGTCATCGCATGACATGCGTTTGGCTTTTCCAAGAAAGCCACAGGGTAAGCTAATTAACGATGCCAGTATAGGATGCCTTCTCTTTATGGGAGGCGGGATGATGCTCTTAAACCTTAAAATCTGTCTTTCACAAACCAGGGAATGAAAGATGACAGAGCTTCCTGAGCCTTCCGAATAAAGCCCTCTTACTATACAGCGACATCAATATTTACTAGAACGATATTAGCCTCCTAAGATTTATTTACACGCCAGAGGTAGATAACCGATATTGTTCTAAACCAGTGTGAGGGACAGTCTATAATTCATGGTCAGCTCTGATTTGAAGGTTCTGAATACCTAATGGAAAAAATAAAATGTTTATTAGATTTCAGTTGAAGCCCTTAGTAATATCGTTTCCCGACTTTAAGAGGAGCTCTGCCTTTTGGGTATGCAAGCACCTGCCTATATTTTACCAGTTTAAATGCTGCTTGATGATGATAACAGCGATAAATAAAATAGTAAGGTGTGCATGTCATTCTTGTGACTTCTTATGAAATCACCTCGAAATCACATCATAGCTGGCGTTATTCAGAAAAGCGTATTCCCCCCACTGAATTTAAATATCTATAAGGGTATTATCCAAGCCTTAAAATAGCATTTGTTGCTCACATTATGGTGTTCTGAATAAGGACGGAGGCCTGGGATATTTGTGGGTCTGCAGAACGTTTCAGTGAAACCTGACTAAGGGTTCGAGATAGAGGGACCTTGTGCGAGAGAACTTGATTAGTACCTGCGATTGGAGCACAATTAGCATAATCATTAATACCTGGGGATACGGTGGAGCATCTCATTAAGCGGCATTGGAGTGAGGTGCGTGCGCAGAAGCTCCAGCGCCTACACAATAGCGTATTCTGTTTGTTTTCGGAGCGCTAATATGATCCCCCGACTATTTCCTGTGTCTGTTTGTAATTAATTTTGCAGATAACAGATTTGCGCACATCTGATTCTTTTTTTTCCTCCCCCTGACAATGTTTGTTGGTTATTTTTGGATAAAGAGTTTCGCCGTTGATTTAGCTTCTTATCGACGCGGTCGCGGTGACAGACGGGCCCATGGGATCGCTGCTCTGAAGGTGTGCCGATCCCGGTTTGAAGAAAGCAGAGCGACTCTCCGTCAGAAGGAACTCAACAAAGGCGTGGAGTTCCGCTCGTAGTCCCAGTCTCCCCTGCGTGGTCCGACGCGGGACGCGCTTGACGGTTGGCGGGTCGTCCTCTGCCGCTGGCGGGTCTCCAGGCGGGCCCTGATTTTTTTCGGATTTCTTTCATTTGTTACGAGCCGTTTCCCCCAGTGATCAGCCTCCATTACGCAGCTAATGGAGCTAAGAGCCAGATAAGTTGCATATTGCTCCTTAGCAGATGGTGAAGGGAGCAACCCCCACGTGTGGGGCTCCGTCTGTCCGCCTCACACTCAGGGTGGTGGGCCATTCGGGACCCTTCTTACAACTACTCATTGGATCGGTTTGCTTGGTTCTGGAGTGTTCTGGTTGATTCAGCTCTTCGTCCTGTATTTACAGTCCCTTGGGATTCTGGGTACCTGGGACCCCCGTATAGAATTTCACGGACCAATGACTGGGCCCAAGAAAATCTTCCACTTTCTCCCTCCTTACCGGATTCCTGCTTGAGGGCTTAAGCGAGTAACGTTCCCACAACATCTATGGCATGGATGTCACCTTGTGGTAATATTGCAAGTGTGTGGTACGAGCAACACCCTTTTTAAATCTCCCCCTGTTTTCTGTGAGGTGCCCTACACTGTGACAGCCAATCTGGCACTGCAGAGTTGTGTTTGTGTGTTATTAATAATGTCATTGCTTCACCTTCCCTGCAGGCAGCACTGTGGTGCAGGCGCCCCCATACTGGTCGGTCTAGAGCCCCCACTACCTCCCCCCCCCCCCCGGCTCGTCCATCACCCACACGCCTCTGCTGGATCAAAGGGGTCGGCTCTGTCTTGCTGAGTCAGGCCAGTTAAGTGCCGCAGGGACCCAGGGACCAAATGATTATCTGGATGGGGGGGTTTGGGTGCAGAGGGCCTACAGCTTGTATAACGTTCAGCACCTAGACAGCAGGCGGAAATGTTCAGTCGTGACGAGATGTCATCCGTTCACTGTGTGTCAGCAGACCCCCCTGCCTGTCCCGCTTTTGCACAGCTTGGATGTTTAATTTACCGCTTGGTCTGGGGACAGCGTTTTTGGACGAGCCGCGTACTGGTGGTACAACCGCCAGGGGAATGTCAGGAGAGCCCCGAACAGGCAGGTGTCACTGACCGTCCGCCATCACAATTGGTCAGAGGTGGGTCCCGGGAAAGGGGCAGCAGGACACCCCAGAAGACAGGAGCGGAAGTTCATCCCAAACTGAGCGCAAGTCCCTGGCAAGAATAAAGAATTGAATTGATGCTTCCTTCAAAATTCCACATCCCTGCATGCTACATTTGCCTGAAAATGTCTGCAGCAGCATCAGTCACACCTGGATGTCGTTTTCAGTCCAGGTGTAGGTGTTGTCCACCTGGCCTGGGGGTTGCACCTCATATGGTGGACAGGTGTGATATTCCACAGCAACCCGCCTTGGATCTATATTTGGTGAAAGGTGTTGGTCCCAGTATTAAAAAAATCACACAGTACTGTGCAAAAATCTTTAAAATAAAATGTTTAAATGATATTGATGTTGGTTCAAAACCAATATTATGTCTTTCAAAGTTTGTCTGCTTAGACATTTCAAATCCTCTCCTAAAGTCACCCCAGTATTTGCAGCATCTGTCCAACACACCCAAGTGTTTTTGACAGGACCAGTGCTTTTCCTCATATGAATAATCAATACTGACTTTTTAAACAAATTAAGTGAGCTGGTGGTGAAATGTAAGGTACACAGAAGGGCTGAGGTGGCCCTGAGAAGAGGTTTGGGAACTGAAGTTTTTATTATGTTAACTTAATTTGTGTAATGACTGCTGTCTGGCAAGCGGAGGCAGGCAGACAAGGATCCAAGAAATGGGTTTGTTCCGAGCAGACAGGCCAACACGGTAACCAACATCAATGATGGATCTGGGGAAACTAACTCAGACGCGGACTAATACACAGGAGAGGTTGAACATAACAGGCAACAGGCGATCACAATCGGGGAGTAACACGAGGTGATGAGGGGGGCGTGGCACACCGGAGGATTGGACCAGCCGGACGTGACAATTTGCATACGTTATAATGTTAAATTATGTTTTTTGTTCTGAGAAAATATACAATTGCTATCAAAATAAATAGTTTTGAACATTTTCTGTGAATGTCTAGGGCTTTGTACAGTACTGTACAGGGAGGGGGCAGAGTGTAGGCATACTTTGATGTGCCTGGACAGTTGTGTGAGGAGTTTATAACCACCAGTGGAGTTCTGTTAGAGATGGGAGGTGCAGGGCTTGAGTAATTACTGCTTCTCATCGAGAGCGCCCTGTGATGGTGCCCCCCCGACTGTAGGTGGCGTCTGTTGATGAAGCCCAGGTCTCTCGAGTCCCTCCCCTCTTGATAGCAGCACAGCTATATCTTTTGTTTGTCCACGTATTTATTTGTCGTTACTGGCCCCCAGCAATTCCTCATCCAGGTTTCCCGGGATTTGACGCCGATGTCGGCAGGATTTCGCTTCCGTCGGGAACTGGGGCCTCGGCAATCAGAGCACTGCTGCCTATGACGTCCCCTGGCTTTCGGAGGCAGTGTCTTCCTCTGTGATTTCGGTGCAGTGGGAGGTTAATTAGCTCTTCCTGGAATACATTAAATGCTAGTTTATCACTTGATGACTGCGCGTGAGTGCCCGTGGCTGTTGAATCCATTATTCTTTCTGCTACAGCACGAAGCTGCCCCTTTAGTATCATTTTGCAATTATTTTCCCCTCTTAGACCTGCAAACCGATGCCAGGTTTAGGTTTGGGTTATCTTTGGTTACAAAACAAGCCTAAATGAGGTTAGGCGGTGACAGATCCATAAAGAGGAACATATGCTAGAAGCAATGCCAAAAGAAGGTCCCATGGGGTCAAGATCACCCCACATTAGATAGAAATGTGAATTGAGTCTCACATCTCCTCTGAGATTCCATCCATCCATCCATCCAGCTATTAGCCACTTATCCAGCATGGGGTCAGGGGTGGTATGTCCTGGATGAGATATTAGTCCATGGCAGGGAACATACATTCACAATCACACGCTACGGGGAATTTCGAGATGCCAATTAGCCTCACTGCTTGCTTCTGGACTGTGGCGGGAAAGCCTCACTCCTCAGGGGAAGCCCAGGCGACATGCGGGGAGGACGTGAACTCGCATTCACAGCCGTAAGCCCGGCGGTACTGGCAGCGATGTTACCCTTTGAGCTGCCTACAGCAGTTCCAACGCACTTCGCATCAGTGCCGATCTCTGCAGCACTCGTGAGCTTTCTTTCTCTAATAACTACTTTCCCCCCAGTTGCGATATATATTATGCTTGTTATTATTCTCTCAGTGTTCTTGAAAAAGAAACAAAAAAAACTTCTTAGCTGTTATTAGGCAAAGTTTAGCACAGTTTTTTGAAAACTCCCGCTGATCAAAAAACACAACTTCTCCAGCTGGGAAGAGTGACATGCTTTTCCTCGGCCGGCGTCCCTGGAACCCCCAGCCTGTGTCTCCTTGCAGTTACCCAGCTCAACTGCACGTTTTCTGGGGGTAGCATCAGTTATCAATCTCTGGCAAGGTTTGTACTTAATAAAGGTGCATTTTTAAATGACTAATTTTTTTTCATCCCGCAAGTTGGACAAGACATAACACAGTAATGGAGACATAAACCTCTTAGAACTCTGTCTATCAAGCTTCAACTTAGCGATCAGAGCCTCGTTTTCAACTGCCGGTTGAACAACATTATGCCCCCCCCCCCCATGATAAATGAAGCGGCACCATTTAGGAACAATAGGAGCTGCTCAAGGTCCAGATTTCCATTCCAATTTTCTGCTCAGTGTAGTTGATGTATGTGCTGACTTGGTCAGTCATGTTCCCACTCTCTATGTAGCCCCCCCCCCCCCCCTCGTGTGAATCACCTTGCGCGGGGGGGGGGGTCGTTTTCGCTCGGTTCGTTGACGTCTCAGGCCGCAATAACAGCTCCACGACCTTGGCGTCTTGTGTATAATGCAGTGAACATGCAGTCATTGCTTAAACGGGTGGGGACCCCCTTGCAGTTCCTATGATGAATGGATGGTCATTTTGAGAACATGATCTACGATGTTACACATCAAGTACTGTAGTAACGATCTCCAAGGGAGGCAGGTAGACGCGCGTATTTTCACCGATCAGGAAATGAATTCCGCCTTCGCAATAAAGCTGCCCGTTTATATGCTCCGTGTTAATTGGTATTACTGTTCATACCGTCTCTTAGGAAACCGGACCATTTTAATTGCAAGCTGTTAGGCTGAAGAAAGGCAGAAATGGGGGGTATATCGAGAGGGCGGGAAGATTGGTGTCAGAACAACGGATAACATTTATCTTGGAGCTCAAGGCCCCCGTCTTCTAAAAGCGACTCCAATGGGGTCCTTTGAAGCTGACAGAATAATTTTTAAAAATTGACCCACTTTCTATTCATAAGTGGGGGGGGGGGGGGAATGGGGACTGAGATTTGCATTTTGACCTTCTGGAGCTTGACTGTATACCTGCTCTTTCTGCCCAGCTATCCGGGGCTGCAGGAAGACATCAAATGTCACAGGCCTGTAAAGGCACGTGGAGAAAGAGTTGCGGGGGACATTAATAGCTGCCTCCCCCCTCATTACTCTCCTCTAGTTGCCTTTTAACAATGGGGATATTTAAATATCTATATAGTCTGCCAGGTAGCAGAAAGCCAGGTAATTGCTCCGCGTCCTTGTCAGAGATCTTAAGAAGTCAAACCGAAACCTTTAAAATTGGAAACAATGCGCTGTGAAATTTCTCAAAGGTCAGCGCTGCAGGAACACGAAACTGTTAGCGTATTGTTATTGTAATGTTGTTTAAACATTCATACTGACTGACTAAGAAAAATGGAAAACCAACAAAAAAAACCAACAAGGCTGAATAAGGTGAGGAAATAAGGCAGAGAGCAAACGCTTCCGTTTCATTTACAGCTCACTGGCCAGACAGGAATAAATATTGTCAAATTGGCTTTTTCCAACGGCGAGTGCCAAAACAGACAAGCAATTTTGCACTGTGCTGCCGTTTCCTCCCCCCCCCCCCCCCCAGAGTGTTTACATGCAGGGGAAACCGTCTCACCAGAACCACAAATTAAGCGTCCAAAACTCAGGGTGACACATTCCAGTTTTCTTTTTTTTCTCTTTTCATGTCACATCAGTCTTTATTGTCATTTCAAAATACGCAGGCACATGCTGAAACAGAATAGCGTTTGTCTAAGACTTTTTAAAAATGGCCTCACACAGAACATGACAAGTTAGACACCCAAGACGATATTGAATAAATAAATAAATGTGCTGTACATAGTGCAGCTTTGGACTTGGGAGAGGATCAAAAGTACAAATCAGAAAGTTAAAATACGCACGAGTCCCACATAGTGTTAGAGATCTCAGTGGTCACAATGAAAGGGTGTAAGAGAGTCCAAGCAACTAGAGGAGGCAGAACCAACCAATCAGGTGCTTGGACCCACCTCTACAATCTGATATGTATGCTCTCTGAACCAAACATTTTTTGGCCCACAGAATTGTTTTGTGTAAGTAAAACTCCCATGATCAAAAAAATTAGTGATTGCTAGGAATGAATCGGCACAGGACACACAAAGGTAAGTGTCCAGTAAGAGTTCAGTGAGAGGCCCGTTTGGACCATACGACACGAGGAGCCTTGATCTTCTCAGTGGCCCTCAGCCCAGGAGGCTGTCCAGACGTTTCATGTTTCGGTTCCAGCTGAGCTGTTAATTAATTATCCTTGATTAGCTGTCAGCTGAATGAATTTGCACAGTTTAAGTTAAACCAAACGTGCTAATTGAGGAGGAGTTATTCTTTGGAGGCTCAATCTGTAGCAATGTTGCCTCACATCTCCAGGGATGGGGATTTGAGGCCTGCCTCTACTCTGTGAGTGTGGGGTTTGAGACCTGCCACTACTCTGTGAGTATGGGTTTTGAGGGCTGCCTCTACTCTGTGAGTGTGGGGTTTAAGGCCTGCCTCTACTCTGTGAATGTGGGATTTGAGACCTGCCACTACTCTGTGAATGTGGGGTTTGAGACCTGCATCTACTCTGTGAGTATGTAGTCTGAGACCTGCCTCTACTCTGTGAGTGTGGGGTTTGAGGCCTGCCTCTACTCTGTGAATGTGGTGTTTGAGACCTGCCACTACTCTGTGAATGTGGGGTTTGAGGCCTGCCTCTACTCTGTGAATGTGGTGTTTGAGACCTGCCACTACTCTGTGAATGTGGGGATTGAAACCTGCCTCTACTCTGTGAGTGTGAGGTTTGCCTACACAGTGTAAGAAGGTGGATGGATGTTGTTTATACTATGCCAATTTTGTGTTAACTGAGAAATATACGCAAGTGTGAAAATAAAAATATAATTAATCCTGTTATTCCCAAGGATACATACTTGTAGGTAGACAGTTGGATGGGCAGATGAAAGTATTTGCATTTATTTCATTCTTACTGGAATCACATCCAAGTAATTTTGCCTAGTAATTAACTTTCACCATTGTTTATGAAAATAGCAAATACATTTATAATTACTCATATTTGGAGGAAAATATATACTCTAATGTTTTTTAAAAAGCATATTTGTAATACTTTGTGTGTGGAGTCTGCATGTTCTTCTTGTGTTGTTGTGGGGTTCCCCTGGGTTCCTCCTGGGTTCCCTAGTTTCCCCATTGCTCAAGAACATGTTAGGTGAATTGGAGCTGCCAAATTGTCCATAGGTCTGCATGGTGTGTGAATGTGCCCTGCAATGGATTGGTGCCCCATCCTGGGTTATTCCCTGCTTTGCACCCATAGGGTTAGGATTGGCTCCAGACCTCCACAACCCTGCATAAGACAAGTGGATATAGAAGCTGCATGGATGGATGGATGGATGGAAGGAAAGAAGGAAGGTAGGAAATTTGTATTAATCATTATATCAGCACAGTGGGTTCCAAATGTAAGCTAGGGTTAATGCAAATCAAAACACTCAGATTTCAATTTTATATAGTTTGACAAATAATCCCGCCAGCAGCTTCATAAAGTCTAAATCAAACTTCAGAGCCACATGAAACATGCCTGCTAAGGAGGCATGGGAATGTTTTGGCAGACAATTTCACTCCTTAGTTAAGAAGCGCATACATTCCTGCAGGCACATTCATTCTGTGCTGAGCTGTACGCACCCTGTGTCTGGGGGAACCATACCTACAACAGGCAGGTAATGGAGAGACCTAAGGAAAGCTGTAATGCTCGTAAACAACAGGAGACCAAGCGTGAGATCGATGGACTAGTCTGGTCTCACGAGAAGGGTGTCTGAAAAGAAAGGAGGTAGCGAGAGTTCAAGAATGAGGAGAGGATCTGGACCTCAAGATGATGTGAAGGGGCTTTATGGAGCAGGCAGATGTTCTGCATCTCGTAGCACATAAATCCAGGTGCTGAATGCTGCTATACAGTGGAGGAAGCTGCCTGCCAACAGCAATGCCTTTGAAGACCGAGACAGATGTTCCCTGGAGGCGGAGAGATCAACATCTGGCAACTGTCTAGTCAACAAGCATAGTGCCAAACCTTGAAGAAAGTGACAAGTTATTCGACGTGGATTTCTAGACTGTAGTTAGCAATTTCCAGAAGGAATGAGGCTAGGCTGGAGCTGCATGGGCAAGTAGCCATACAAGGAATGAAAAGTGATGTTATGACAGGAGCAATGGAAGCGTTCCTTGGCATCCAGGTCTTTCCAGAATAACAAAGGCGGCCCATTGAGCATAGAGAACACGGTGAACCTGATTCATTGAGAATCACTGTTGAAAAGAGCAAAAACAAAGCACTTTAGCTTCCTCGCTTGGCAACAGTGACCCTGGGAGACTGTTGACCACGGTTGCTGTGGCAGCCAAAAAAGGTAAAGTCCTTTTACTCTGTAGACAACCTAACCATCCTAATGCGGGGGGAGGGGGGTCAGAGGTCTGTCACTGCTGCTCTAACCATATGAGGCAGTGGGCATTACTGGGCACAGACCTGGTGCTCTTTGCCAGAGAATGCTGGATTTCTTTATTTTCCTTTGGTACATCAGTATAGAGGAATCTTACTGACGTAGTCCATCTGACCATCCAACCGTGCTTATTTGCACTGAGAGGTGAGGGCATAGATTTGGGTATGGACCATGGGTGCCACTAGGTCTGATCACTCGAGGCTATAGCCCCTGAGTATTTTAGCCACGATACCAATCTTTCTTTGAAAAAGATAGAAGTTAAGCCCCAGGTGAACTTGACTTAGCCCCGGATCTTTTCGGTACCTAGAACTAGCCCTGGTATGGACTGTAGGGACACGTCCTTAAGAATGTTTCATGGCAGTACCTCATATGTTCGTATGTTGAAAGGGCAGCAGATAGCTAACAGTTAGCTAAAATATCTGTCTAACTGTGCCTTCCTCTGACTGCTGTACAAAACAGCGTGTACTGAATATTTACATTAATGCTAATATGAAACGGACATTGCTTAGTGCTTAGGGAAGAGCTTTGTGTCTAATGAAGGAATGCAGTTGATAAAATGAATCTATGAAATTGCTCTGTGGTGCAGTCTTATTTGCAGAGGTAAGTTAGGTTTTGTTCATTGCTGAGAAATATACAACATAACAGGTGACCCATTGAACAAGTTACATTCTGTAATCCATCCTCTTCTCAATTCAGTGATGACTGGTTTCAAGGTATGAACAAAGGTGAAATTTTCAGGTCCTGAAAATAAAAATCCAGCCCAAGATTTTGTTTCTATCAAGCAGATGAATACTCTGTGACTGTGACTCTTTATGCTCAACTGGTTGGTTGAAACAAAATCTTGGACTGGATTTTTACTTTCTGGATCTGAACTACCCACATCAGCATTTCATCTCAAAAGAAGATCCACAATGCCAGACAGTCACTCCCTGTTCTGTTAAACCTCAATCCGCCTTAAAAAGTTCAAGTGCAAATCGCAGAGTCATCAAACTCGTGCAGCACCGTAGTGTCGTAAGCACATTGAATAACCTGAGTTCTAAATGTAACATCTCTGTTCAAGTTCTGTTTATGTTTGGCGGACATTTTACTACAGTAAATGAACAGCTGCTTCTCTGCATTCGTGTTAATCAACTGAATTATTTAACCCCTCAAGTTCACCCAAAGAATCGATGATTGGAAGGTTCAAATCTCTGATCTGGCAGACTGATTTTGCCGCTGGACCCATGAGCAAGGCCCTTAATTACTCCCGGGATTGGTCTCAAAAAAAAAAAAAATGTATGTCACCTCGGATAAAAGCATCTGCTAAATAAAATGTAAATGGATGTGTCTTTGTGTAGAGGAGCCCTAACTATGCAGGGATAAAAACAGAAAATTCATCTCTTGGCCTTCATAAAAGAAGCAAATTGTATCTGGCAGTTTATTCAGGAGGTCTGAGTGCCCAGGGCATTGCTGAATGTAGATTTCAGAAATATTAGAAATGACAAAGTGAGGAAGACCTTCACAAAAACTGAATTTTTTTTCCACAAGGGATACAGCAAGGCTAAGCATCTAGAACTCACCGCATGAATTCATTTCCTAAAAACTCTTCTGGTGACCTTGTCTAAGGGATGTTCTGCGCTGTCAAAAAGGCAGTTCAGACATGGAACCACTGAAGAGCTGAGCGCAGCTGCACCAGTTAGAGTGCGGCAACAGAAGGCTAACTGTGGCTGTTAATTAGTGTGACCTGGTCAAGAAGACCCTCCAAGTATTTCTGAGGTGAGTTTAAGATTTATATATTGAAAAAATGGTAAACACTGTCTCACTCAGACCAGATGAGAACATGACGTTCAGTATGTGTTTATAAAGTCAGAAGGTAAACTTCACCCCCCCTGCCCCCCATGATGAATATATACAATATGGCTCCTTAGATGAGTTTGATTCACTTTTGGTTTGAATTTGATCCCACTGTTCAGAATGTCTGTGGGCTTTGAGTTACTGTGCTGAGTTACATTACATTCTCAGAAGGGTTAAAGAGCGCTCTGCAGATTCTTGTGAGATGACGGGGTTTGAATGTGTTGTAGAAGGTGACCCCAAAGACTGCTTCCACTCTCTCTACTTTGTCTTCATTCGAGTGGCGGCTCCGTGGCAAAGCACCTGGATCATTTATGGCATACAGCTAATGCGATGTCCCACCTTGCCACTTAACAAGGATGGAGAGCTGTTGCTTGGGTACCAATCAAGCCATGCAGTGGGGCTCTCATTTAGCAGGGTGTGTTCACACTGTATGACGATGTCAGAATGGCATCTTTGTCCTCAGTCTTGAGTCTTGGAGTGAAGTTTGCTTTGTGAGAAGTGCTGTTAACACCAAATAAGCCATTTGTCTGCCCAACGCATTGTCCTCTGCCACTTCTGTGACCCTAATCTCTTTTATTTATGCAGATATCTCCTAAGCAGAGGTATTTTAATAAAGCTGTTTAGCGTCTCCCCGCTTGCTTGCCTTGTTGCTGTGCCATCTTCTTTTGTACCCATGGGTATAATGGCTGGGTGCACAGGCTGGATGCACAGGCTGGCAGCTTGTAATTCAAGCACAAAACGCTACAAAGTGCTCCTCTGACCGGCAGGAGATATATGCGGGTGTGATATGGTTAAGTGATGTTAATTGCAGAAAAAAATTACTGCAGATATCACGGAATACTTATTACTCTGTTTACTGGTGTTTTCCAATTGAATGTGTTAATAAAATGTTTATGAGTTAGTACAAATAATCTCCTTGTTGCTTAAAATAACCTGAAACCAAACAACATTGCCATCTTGTGGACATACAGTCTTATTGCATAGAATATTTAAATTCAGTCCCCTGGTGGACGGTTGGTCGTCTGTAAAAGTATATACTTGCACGTTTTATTTATATTTCAATAGACTACATGTTATATTGAACATTTTCAGGGTATTAACACAGTAAAGAACAAAAAGTGTGTGACGATCTGTTCAGTATATTAGATACCCGGTGATATTCTTGATTATGACTCAATCTCCAGTGTTCATCATACCAAAATGTTGCCATGATTTCATATTATCACTGTCCACAATTGGAAATACACACATAACCAATCTAGCATCAGTAAGAGTCTGAAGCCTGTTTTTAAATCAGCTTGCAATCCTGCTTTAATGCCTTCAGCTAGTTCTCCCCACTCCCTGCCACCACATACTTTTCCAGACACAGGAATATTGAGAATTCCAGCAGACATGACACTCTGTGGAATGCTGTCCAGCAGACATGACACTCTGTGGAATGCTGTCCAGCAGACATGTTCACACTAAATATGGCAGCAATCAAATAGAACCATGAATAACTATCTGCAAAAAGGGCCTGTTGTTCAGTCCCATAAACCACCAAAACGGCTGTGAGTGTATTGGAAATAAATAGCACCTCACATGTCTCATTTTGGATTAGAATGTAAATCCAGAAGCTTTAAAAATTTCTCATAATCTCTATGAGTTGGTAAATGGAAGGATGTGATGTCAAAACCGGTGACGTGTTGTCATGACGGCCAAACACGGCGCATGGTTACGGCAGTGTCCTGTAGTGTTGGACGTCCCGGTAGCCTAGAATGTCGTCGGGCTGCTCTACCACCCGTCAAAGAAATCTTCAATAAGCACTGCATCCACAACGACCCCTTCCATGTTCACTTTAACCTCCTGAATAGCATAGTAATACTTTATTAATCCCCATGGGGAAATTCTCTTTTTGCTTTCCCTATCTGGCCCTCCATGAAACACACACACACACACACACACAGGTGAGCGCCCCCTGGTGCTGAGGTAAGGGCCCTGCTCAAGGACCCGTGCACATATGCCTATTCTGCTGAGGCTGAGGCTCAAACCAGCCAACAAGCTTCCGATCACAGGAACAGAGGCTTAAGCTGCAGAGGCACACACTGCCCCCTAAGGGTCATTCATAGCACTACATTCTGCACCAGCTTCTTTCCTCGTGCCATCAAACTCCTCAACATGCTTCTACCTCTGCACCTGTCTGGAATTCCAGTAAACAACTGAAATTGATCATTATTAATCACCCATCTGTCTTGGTCATTTTCTGCATCAGTTGCACATGACAATGAAAGAGCTACCTTACACTCTAAATACACACTATGTATTTCTGAGATAGTTTACCATCAAACCTACTGCACAGCCCTAGTCAAACGTGACACTATATGAAGCATATTTATCTATTTATTGATTATTGTCTTGTGTGTCTAACTTATGTTCTGCGTAAAGCCATTTGAATATGAGCACCATCATTTCTGTTTGCCTGCATACTTTGAAATGATAATATAGTTTGTCTTGATTTATATCATTAGGGGTCCAAGCAGCCTTAGCTGCTGGATCCCTGTTGTTTTTCTTTATAATGGGTCGATTGAAACATCATTAATTTCTAGCAAAGCACACAATCAGTCACTCATTTACAGAATGGAAACAGGAGGAACAAAAAAACTGCTATAAGAGTCCAGCTATTCTCAGTATTTTTATTGATTTTGGACCAAGTGTGAAACGTGAGTGCTTGTGGATTTGTGATTCTAAGTTTATTTACTGTGCTTTCTCCATTTCTGGTTCTGATGAGGTCACAGCTCAGTGTGCAGAAGTTTCTTGGCTTGCATCATGTTGTCCTTCACTGTAGAAAAAAAAAATTAAGCCATTTCTTCAAATTCTGGGTTTATTTGATTTAAGGGTTTTTGAACAGGGGTCCCAATTGTAAACATCTCAATTGAATGAGTTGGGGGGGTTGTCCGCTCTGACTCTTTGTGATGTTTATCTGTCAGAGCAGGGTTGACTTGGACTCACAGAGGAAGGCGGTATACTCACATACATCGATGTCTCCGGGCTCGTAAACATATAGGCCATTGCCATACTTGCCAACAATGTCGTTGCGCACTACCATGGATGGATCTAGAGAGAGAGAAGAAAGGGGTGATGGAAAAGGGAAGCCACATGAGGACGGCCAACAAGGCACCCGGCACGCCCACTGAAGCCGTACCCAATAGCCATGTCCGATTATATTCTCTGCGTCAAACACACCCACTCCATGTTCTTATCTTAACACTGTAATATCAATTGCCTAAAATTGATTTTAAATATAGAAATATATGAAGCTGTAGTTTAGCATGGTTTAAGATGTCAAAATTGTTAAAAAATGAGTTGGCAAGGATTAAAACAGAATAGTGAGATACAATAAATTCATAGTCACTTATTAGTGTTTCTCATCCCAGTCTCCAGGGACCCCCAGACCTTTCTGCTCTCTCTCAC
>JABFEB020000035.1:7280454-7297482 GCA_019775895.2 Stomatorhinus ivindoensis
ACTCAATGGGGCGCAAGTAAAGTTTTTCCCAACTGAAGGAAAAGATGTCACCGGGAAGCTGGACGCACTTGCTAGCTGGCTGGTGATGTTCTCAGAGCGGAGCCCTCGCATCGCTGGGAGCGTGTTCCGGAACTTTTGTGCACGTGGAGCGGTCGAGCGCTCTCACTGCCCCATAAAAATAACGATCACTTTCCACACTAATGGAAAAAAGGGAGCATCGGGCATTGTGCAGGAGATCTCACATAAAAGAGTTTTTCCGTAGCGGTGTATTTCCAGCACTGAGGGGTCCGGCTGCTTTAGCTAGCGGCAATGTCTGAGGCCCCCGATACGATACCTCTGAGGGTCTGGCCGCTTATCGGTAAGGATCGCTATCTCTGCGGAGGTTATTAGCATGTTTTTCTGCATTCCTGCGATGTTTTCCAAAAATACGAATTCAGAAGGCTGGAGGGAGTGAGGGGGTTTGGCACGTTGATAGCAAAGGTGGGAGGATGATGCCGCGTGAGCTTGATGGCTTTACCTTCCCGCCACGTGTGGATGACGAGTCTTCCGCAGCACGACTCCTAATGACAACCCCAGGTAGGGGTGTTTCTTTCCACGACCCCCCCCCCCAGAGCTGTGTTTGATTTTGCACCTAGCGGTGCCATCAGTGCTGCAATCCACAGTGCGTGACTGCCACTAATTGGCCTTTTTTTTTTTTTGTAGCCTTGCACTCATTTGTAGCAGATGACGTCATGTTTTACACACCCACATGCTGCGTGAAAGTTCGGGCTAATTAAATGCAGTGGTTTCAACATGGTCACGGGTTTGAAATCACCATGGAAAGCAGCTGAGAGATGGGAGGCAGTGGTCCCAGCTTGACGATCAGCCCTGTGGACACCTTCGCCATGCATTCCTCATACGTGGCTCACGGTTCTCCAGTCCGGTCCAAGCCGTCGATTCAAACGGCTTCTACAGAGGGGAAATTATTTTTCATAGCCCCCCAGGGGCCCGGGGCCCCGCCAAGTAGTACTGCTCCATGTTTCCCCCTGCAGGTGGCCAGCCAAGCTCACACTCCTGTGGGAAGGCTCGGGTGACGGGTCACTCCAGTCGGAAAAATGTTACAGGCCTGACCATATTCCACTGTAACGACTGTCCCACATTATATCGTATATGCAGAGTTACAGATACTAAAACTCGTGGCTTCTGGGGTCATGCAATATATATAGGGGCATAAGAGGGGTATGGACTGGCCGATTCAGGGGACTCAAAATGTACCATCACCAGCAAGATATACATGGAGGACCCTAATGGGGGGGGGGGGGCCAGTATTTAGAGCTACTCCCCTGAATATATGAGAATATTCACACCTGCAACCTGCTTCATTAATGATTTAAAGTCCAAGCTATTTTACTATGGGAACAGGTCACCCTGGTATAAATAACTGAATTGATTTGATGTTAAAAGTTACTATTTATTTCTTTTATTTCATGATTTCAAAATTTTGTAGCTATGGCAGATCCTTCAGCCTCTGCGCTGTTGTTAATAGATTGAAGATTTGATTTTGAAAGATGTGGGGGAGGGCGGTAGGGTGCGGTCACGACACCATCCTGCAGGGAACAGGCGACCAGCATCCCACTGGCCTGTGAAGGAACAAGACCGTGGAATTGCAGAACCTGTCCGTTTTGTCTGCATGCTCTTTGTGAAACACAGTGGCTCACTGTTCTTATTAGTCTTTCATGGAAGCACTTTCTAGAATCCCATTTCCTGTTTCCTCTCCTTCTGATTAGTGTTTATGTTTAGTAATCTGTTTCATATAATCTTCTGTGCATGCAGACTTCCTCAAATGACATCTTCCCTAATCATGTGGCTTCAACCCACGGGAAACGGCGCCAGCGTTGCAGGACTCTGCTGCACCTTCGAGAAGCAGATCGAGGATTTCGGCTCACTGTCACGGAAGATGCCAGGAAAAAGGCTTGGGTGGCACTGACTTGCTTTGCTACTTCGTTCAGCGGTCACCAAATAAAGGCTAATTATACGTGTGAGCAATCTTTTCCACTGTCTCGCACAATGACGTTCCTCCCATTCCATGCGATGAAGGTGCTCTTTGCAACATGAACTATACAAAGACACAGAACTTACGATGAGACAATGACACCACGACGAGTTTCTAGAAACTTCTCTCTTCGGTAGTTATTGGTTCATTGCATTATTTCTAATGGTTAATGAGATGCTTACAGGTTCACGATTGCCCTCCAGCACAGAACCAAGTCAGCCCAGCTCCCAACCTCTCCAAAACCGGCACAGCATTAATAGTCGAGCTGTCCTTGTCACTCACTAATTACCTCAATAATGACTTTAGACTTCAGGCTTCACTACATGACATGGAATCTGAGCGCTGAGGCTTGCCCACTGTCCTTTTGCCACACAGCACCAATGTTGGCACGGTGTCCAAACTCCACCCACCGTGACAGATGCTCCCATCTCGCCAGCCCTCACCCTCCTCACCTATGCAGAACACGTGCCCTGACCGCCTACCCTGCAGTGCAGACGTCTCCGTGTCACTGGCTGCCGCCCACGCTGTTCCGGAGACCCCCCCTCACATCAGGCACAGGCTCCCCGCCAGCCGCCTGCTTCACAGAGACCACATTTAATCACTTTCGAATGTGAGCGCCGGAGAGAACCCAAGCAGCGGCTTCTCTACTACTGGGGCAGCATTAATTTATTGCTGTTTCTTATTGTGCTTTTCAAAAAGGCTCTTTGGCCTGGGGGGGGGGTGACTTGCGTGGGCGCTGAGGGACGGATGTGTCCGTGAGGTACAGAGATGTGGTTTTACGCGTGGATGTGTCAGACCGTCTCTCTCATTCTGCAACCTCACATCCCGATTCTATTTTTAGACGCAACTACACTCAACCCGTTGATTTAAACGAATCATACATTTTGCCACGCTTCAAATTTAATTCATGCTTACTGTACAACTTTATGTAAACCAGCTAAGAATCCTGCAAAAAAAAGTCAATGCAATTAGACACCATAAAAGTTGTATTCTGTCTTTTCCTAATCATTGAGAAGTATGGTGTAGTAGATACAGATGTGAAAAGGGATGTGTCACAGTATGGTGTAGTAGATACAGATGTGAAAAGGGATGTGTCACAGTGTAACTGCTCCCAACACACGCAGGAAGGTGCCAGGGAAAAGATAATTACTTTTCTGAACTGTAGCAGCACGTTTGCAGATAGACACTGTGTACAAAGGAGCTGCTCCACGCCTTCCGATGCAATGTGTGACAATGTGCTGAAGGGATTCGCCCGCTGGACCTGGTGTGCTGCAGCCGTTGTCTATCTCTGCGAATCGACCTTGGACTGGAGCTGCAAACTTCAAGGGGAAAATATGAACAGAGGAATTACCACGTCTTTGAAACTGGCTTTACACATTTGACCGTATCTCCCCCCCCCCACCCCAACTCTTTCTCTTTTATGCATCTCTGGCAGCAGTATGAATCCCATACTGTGCAGGAATCTTTCTCCACATCAGCTGACAGCCGGAAACCCTCCTGCCACTGCGACAGAGGACATTTTTTTCCTCTTTCCTCATACCCTTTGAAAGGTAAGTGTTTTCAATTACTTACCATAATAAACTTTTCCACAACAAATGTATGAAGTGGTAACTACGGCTGAGGGCTTTTTCCTTAAATGTTTTTAAAACGGAAAAACAAAATCCCAAACTGGTGCTAGGTCAGTAAAAAAAACCCAGAAAGGCACTGCAATTCCAGTTTTGTGGTGGCACTGCATGCTTCCTCTGCTGCCGATTCCAACAACTTGCCATGACTCAGAATTTCGGTGAGCCAGGATTGCCGAGTCATCGCTCCCTGTCAGCGGTGATGGACCAGCGGCATGGTAACCAAGGAAACTATGACCTAGCATTACTTGGCCTCAGTCTTGTTAGGATTCTCCACAAATCCTATTGGTGCACCGTAGGCCAGTGTGGGCCAACGCCGAAGATGGTCCTGTCAGATCCAGCTCAGCTACTGGGAAGGGATGAGCCTGAAGTGATTTTATGTGATATCTAAGTAGCCCTCAATGGGCAATCTACTGCGAGAGACACTCATGTGACCAAAGAACCAAGATCCAGTGTTACTGGAATTCAGCATGTTTTCATAATGGATACCAGCATACTGCGGCCTTTGTGACATCAATAGGAAAGTGCACTCTTTTTGCCTTCCTCAAATGTATTATCAAATGATTTTTGTAACGTTTTAGGCGGAAATTTCCCTATTTTTAGAGGAAAACACCGCAGTAGGACATCAGCCATCAGGCGAACATGCTCACTCTCTGGGCAGTGACCTTGTATATTGGCCCCACCTGGGGGACACCAAAGGTCCAACACAGCCTGGATCCATGACGGGTTGACAACAACAGCCCCCCCCGGTCACCCTGGTGACGTTACCCCGCAGTCCTGGAGGATTCCCTCAATATCCAGCCTCAGGTGAGACGTGTGGGTCTTTCATCCCCCTTTCCTCCCAAGTCCTTTGGCCCCTAATCATGACTCCTCATGCAGTCTCAGTGCTCACATGGCACACAGACCGCAGGAGGACTATGGACACACTCCCTGAATGCAAATAACATATTCCTGTCTTAATTAAGGGGGCGGTGGGCCCTGAACTCCCCCTCGCGCTCCTGAGGGCTCCTGGCCCAACTCTAGGGACAAGGGGCTATGCAATAGATTCAATGGGCCCGATGTCTTTTCCAGAGGTGGAAAGTGTGTCCCAAACTACAATGGCATACAGCATGGACCGTCGTCATTCTTGAATCAAGGAAGGAATCATTGAATGTAAAATGTCCCAAATTTTCCAGGGTTGATAAAATATTTATGAGAAATTCATATGAGTAACAATGTGATGTTGACGATGCTACTGCTATATCGTCACTGATTTTTCATTAACAGCTTAACCAAGCCTATAGCCTATTGAAAAAGAAGGATTTATTTTACTCTAGTATATTGTTTGGATGTTTAAATTTGCTTCAATATGATTTTTAAATGACAAAGTGATACCAAAGCGCTCGGTCAATAGCCAGATATACGCGCTGGGGGAGAATTTGGAACTGAGCGGGCGATAAGCCTATCTCTGTTCATGTGACCAGCTGAAAACTGTGCCGAAATGAAAAGAACGGCGTGCAAAACGTAAGACTTACCACGCATCTTCTGGTCTGTTGAAAGAAATATGTGCGGAACTTATAGCGCCTCTTTAATAGTCGCGCCAGAGCCTGGCGACCGCATCCTGCGCTTTGCGGTCACATGCTGCTTTGGGCTGTCGCCAGGGCCACCCTTGTGACACATTTCTGAGCGATTACTCGCCACAACGGAATCCGACTTATTGCAAACCTTCTGAGATTTGTCGAAAGGGGGGTACTTGTGTTAAAACGGCTTTCAAGGAAAACATTTATACACAAATAAAAAGCATTAACCTCGATTTTGCTGCAGCCACTATGCGGGCTTGGGTCTCTTATAGCCGGATCTTTTTTAGATGCAAAGGACTCCAAAATTTAACGAAATATATAACTAAGCATAATTTGAAGCAGGATTAAACAAGTCGCAAATATCTTAACGTGTGGCTTTTTTGACATTTAATTTTCATTTCAATCAAGAAAAACTTGACTTCAATAACAAAAACTTATTTTTTACTTATTTTTTAATTATGAAAAGTAGCTGAGGTATTATTTAAATGTCATGAGCACAAATACATAGGTTTATATTTTATCTTTTCATTGTAGCTTCAAGTTTCAAAAATTCGAAGCGAATGACTGCATACAGATGTAGACTGTCCGTTGTTTTTTAGAGGTTTAACGCTTTTGCTCTTATTTGGATCGAAATACAGATTTTAACGATGATTTTAACTCCGATATTAAATCGTTTAATCGGGCATTGTCTACATTCATCATGTCGTTGGATCGATTTGGCTATACACATTTTTATATTAATATATATCTAATGCCTGTAATCACATCACTATTGTGAAACTATCGTGATACCTTATAACCACTTTGCTTGTTAGTTAATCTGTGTAGCGACATATACAGAGCAGTGGCGGCACTATAGAGTTCCGTCAGGAGCAGCTCGTGTCCAGCTGTCCTGTAGAAGCAGACGGTTCTGACAGGCGCCTTATCCGAAGCATCCCAAGCCAGGAACTCAAAGTAAACGAGTGTCAGGTCTTAAGAGCAGATGTTATTGATTGCAAGCTGTAATACATTAAATATATCTATTAATAGGTTATATTAATTTCTGTCTGATGTAGCCACATATATCCTGTTTATATAAGCGCATAATTTTGTATCCGTGCAATCTTTTTTTTTTAATATTAATTTTAACCAAATAACACTGACAAAAGGTATGCCAAAGGAAAAAAGAACTACTTTGATAGTGCCTCGAGAATTATTAGAATTTTTATATTTATGTAAATTAATATAGCATATTACGAGTCTTCTGGAAAATGCGTTTTGATACTTTAGCAGGAAAAAAGGGACTGACGCAAATAACCTGCTGTTTACCCGTTTTCACATGAATTACGAAACATTTTCCTTTTCTGCGAGGTCTATTTACTGGTCATTTTACTTCCAAGTTTTTATGGCAGCCCAAGGCTATAAAACTAAGGTGACCAACAAGACAAAAATGCAAGATCAATACAGGAATTTAAAAAAAAAGATTTAAAAATAATTCCATATAAAGATTCAACAATTTACCGGAAGAGATGCCACGTGATTAAGTCAGCTTAGCATTTAAATTTGAAATCGAATAACATTTAACTGGAAGAGAGCAAATAATATATCGAATCATTTTAGCATAATTAAAATGTAGCCTAATACGTTAAATTAATTATATACGCATAATTTATATCGCGATAAATTATATTTTAGTATATTAAATCTTTCAAAATATAGCCTACTAGTGCTATGTTTATTTAGCCGTGTACATACCATTTATATGGTATTTCCTCAACACGTCCCAAGTCTTGTGGCAGTTTATGGAGAGATTTTAACGTATAGAAAACTAAGTCATCGTGATTCATTTATGTGAAAAATTGCAGTTCTACAAAAGACACGGGAAACTAACTAGCAAATAATGCTGATATAGCGGCGAATAAATGTCTGTGTATTTAAATTCATATTAATGTGTCGTTTCCTTGGTGCAGCATGTAATACCACGCAGCACAGCTGTCATGTGTGAAACATCTGTGAGGACTTAAACAGAAGCGATTATTTAAACACCCTGTTAAACCATGGAAACCTCTTAAACTATATTTGTGACAGAGATGGATAATCACCCCCAATTTCAGTAATACCAGAACACTACCTGCTTACTGAAGTTTTAATTAAAAGATGTTTACGACGGAAAGTTAGTCGCAGGACATTTTTACGCGCCGAGTATAAATTACAGTATACCTATAACAAGGGTTGCTGGGGACATTTTTGGTTAATTAGACAGCCATCATCCAGGTTTTTGTGTACATATCACTCCTCTGATTCCGCATCTCTTTGATGATCAGAAATAACATCGACGATTCTGAATATGATCCCGTTTCGCCACCAGTCTTCCAGGCCTTGAACTCGGAGAGAAGGAAGATGCGTCTCTGAGCACCAGACGCCCCCTTTCAACATGAATGGCTGTGTGAACGTGATGAAAACCGTATGTCGGGAAATTTAAACTGATCTACCAAATAAGAGCGTGTGCCGCCCTGCCAAAACTGTATTCGAAATGTATACAAAACATTTAATTATATCGGGTCTAATTAGAGCCTGTGTGTCAACACGCGCGTGTATTGTATTCCAAGATGATATTTAAAAATTTGGGACCGAAGTGTGGATGTCGCGTGACATAAAGTATAGCTGAACTTCATTTTAAAAGTCCATCGAGATATAAACCTGAGCTAGAAACATACAGGAGACAAGCTATTTTTGGCAACTCCAATAAAAATATTTTAAGATGCTTAGATTTGCAAATATCATTACCCGATATTATTATGATCCTTCATCCAAAAACAAAGCTAGAACTGAGGAATACTTCCAAATAGGAAAAGCTCTCATTAGATACTTTACATTTCGTAAAATTATTTTGACAGATAGCCCGATTGATCTGTACTACCTACAAAGGAACAGGCCACTCATATTGTCCTTCCGATTATGAAATAATCATTTAATCACATAGCACATACTTTAAAGGAGCATTTGTTAATCAGCTGAAAGCTATTTTTTCTACAAGATTATATTCAGGCTGGTAATTTATTTTAATCAATTCAACACTTAAAACGTAACCTTGTTTTAAATGCATGTTACTTGTGGTTAGAATAAAGACGCGCCATCATATGTTTCTGGCACTATTGTCCAGCGTTTCTTGAGCACTAATTAATTTTTACAGCGTCTCTATTCATTTTCCAGCAGCACCGTGCCAAGGAAATAGTGCAAAGTGCGAAAGCACTTTTTTTGTAAATATTGCTAAAGCCGGCACGCTTTTGGGCACAGGAAAAAATTACCTTTATAATTAAACGCGGCGCTTTGTTCGTCGTTGATCTCTCCGAATTTCTTTGTACTGATCTCTATTTATTAGCTAGCAATGGGTGATCTATTAAGAGAGGGTGCGTGTCCTAATGGGCTCCCTTTCAATAGGTGAATGGACTTAAACAGTCCCCAGTACAAGACCTGGACGTCCCAGAACTATTTAATCTCCACGACGGAACCAGTGAAAGTCATACGCACGTGTCTCCCAGGTATGTAGCCCGAAGGCTTAGGGCCTTTACGTTAATCTGATCCAGCCGTCATTTCCGTATTGAATATATCGAAGCATTTTAAGATTCAGAGTTTGACCTGAAACTTAACCGCACTATATCTAACTGTATACTCATAAATTAAGTTACTGATCTCAATCGAAATGGAGGACCTGTTTTTTGATCTTGACCAAGACAACGCGTCAGATTTCGCCTTCTGGGGACAAATGGACCCCAATTTCCAGTTTCAGTCCCAGCTGGACAGTTTGCTGTTTGACTGCACGACGGGGACCGAACAGCTGTCCCCTTGGTCCGGCTTCGGTGGCTCCCAATCGATGTTCCCTGATGCACAGCTGACCTTCGCCGACTTGGACTCGCACTCCCCGCAGCTGGGAGCCGGTGCTGAAGCGGACAGCTCCCCTGCGGACGAGCCCCACGAGGTCGCCCTGCGCAGGCAGCCGCACCACCCATACAAGGTGCAGAGACATGCGGCCAACATCCGGGAGCGGAAGAGGATGCTGAACATCAACTCAGCTTTCGAGGAACTCCGGTGCCATGTGCCAACCTTCCCGTACGAGAAACGTCTCTCCAAGATAGATACTCTGAGATTGGCCATCGCCTACATCGCCCTGCTGAGAGAGATACTCCTGTCCGGCTGCGATCCCAAGTCATACGTGGCCGAATTCATGAAGAACGGGTACAAAAATAAAACCAATGCTGTATGGAACACAAGTGGTAAGTCACTTATTTTAGAATGCACGCAATAAAAATGGCAAAACTCACGTCAATTATAAAATGAAGCCTTCAGCTGTTTACTTGATATTGATTTCACTTCACGGATTTAGTATAAATACCTTATTTGACGGCAGAGTAATTTTGTATACATTTATGTGATGTACGTGATTTAAAATAAACAATGTAAATTTATCAAATTTCTGCTGCATGTCAATAATTACAGCTCAGATATACATTACTATGCACGTCTGGAATATATATCAACTTCTATAGCCTACGCAAGCTCATATATACATAGTTACCAGCGTTTAATGGAAGCGTAGTCGTGTACACAACATGATGAATGTGCGTAATTTTATCCATTTTCTAAACTTCCTAGAGATCATTTCCACAACAGGTGCAAAAATGACGCCACCTATCAGCTTCTACAAATTGTAAGGAACTGCTTTCCCAACGTCATGAATGAAGTTTACAGTGATCCCAATTTCAGCGTGTTAAGTGTGTTTTTTCTGCATTGTAGAAAACCTTCAAAAAATCTGGGCCATTGTGCCGAATCAATAAACGGCATATATCGAAGCATTCAATTGATATGTTAACACGCTGGAGCCAATAAAATGCCCTTTAGATCTAAGTGCTTTTGACGGCCATTGAAGTAATTTTTTTAGTCGTGTCGGCATAGAAAACATTTTGGGAACGCTAGCGTGGATTTCATTGTGTTCAAGTGTCGCATTAAACTGCCATTTAACACAAAAATCATGTTTTGATTTATAATAGGATATGCTAATATTACGCAGCATCGCCTCATCTGATTGGCTGGCCGCTGTTCCTCTCTCACTTAAACAGGAGCCGCAGTCGCCCTTAAACAGTCTCCTTTGTTTGCGTACGTTATTCGTCTTATTTACAGCTGTCGCATGCTTTGCTTTGTCATATTCAGTCCCTTTGCAGAGATTGAAGTGGTCTCCCGCTCCTCAGTGCGTTCTCATTAATCAATTCCCCGGGTGCCTTACCGGGACGGGAGAGGGGGCCTCCTTCAATGCCTGAGTTGTTAAACGGTCATTAAAATTAATTCAGGGCTTTTGTGCCCGCTTCGCTCTGTCTCCCCGCTCACTTCAGATCTGACTGCGCGACTCTCCTGGGTAAAGTGGGATTAGTGCACCATGGCAGGCTGGAGGTTGGCACTGCTGGCAGTAGCATCCCTGACCACCTTGCTGGATCCCTTGGGGCCCAGGCTGTCATCTGCAAGCTTCCCAGAGTGCCGTACCTCAATTACTGTTTCAATTTAAACCCAGTCCTCGTATTTGTGTACTACCTGGTCTGAAAAGTCTTTCCCGCACTGTGTTATTGGTTTGAGGATGGTGTTGAGCTTCAGTCGCTTAACTGCAGATCTGCATGCACTTTGTCACCTGACTAAGGTGTAGTATTTATTTGTACAGTTATTTTTAGGCTATTTTAATGAGACCATGACACTAGTGACATTCTCATTAAATCAAAAGGATTTGAAATGTATTATTTATCATTTGTGTTTGGTTGTTTGTATCTCTACCAGTCTCATAAAACTTGAATTTTTAAATTCCTCCATCTCCTGCTCCTTCTTTTCCTGGCTACACCTGGACAAGCTACAACTCGATGAAGTTATTCCTTAACATATTTTAAAAGGCATCTTAACATAGTGGAATTAATGGCACTGTTTACAGCTTCGGCCCCCAGTGTGCACTTTTCATGATCGCTGGAAGCTTCTTGGGGTCGGGTGCTGCCAAGGTGCTGATGTGCGAGTGAGGAATCCACTGGCAAGGCTGAGCATGCAGCTGTCCGACTCCCAGCACTGTGGCCCTCAGTAACAGCAGTGCTCACCTTTAGCTTAAGGAGCCCATTATGAAAATGCTTTTAGTACCTGTGGGAATGAAGAGGACAAACTGGAGGGGACAGATGCCAGGATGAAGGGGACAGACCCCAGGATGGGTATGAAGGGGACAGCCCCCAGGACGGGTATGAAGGGGACAGCCCCCAGGACAGGTATGAAGGGGACAGACCCTAGGATGGGTATGAAGGGGACAGGCCCCAGGACGGGTATGAAGGGGACAGCCCCCAGGACGGGTATGAAGGGGACAGCCCCTAGGATGGGTATGAAGGGGACAGCCCCTAGGATGGGTATGAAGGGGACAGCCCCCAGGACGGGTATGAAGGGGACAGCCCCCACGACGGGTATGAAGGGGACAGCCCCTAGGATGGGTATGAAGGGGACAGCCCCCACGACGGGTATGAAGGGGACAGACCCTAGGATGGGTTTCGAGAGGATATACCCCAGGACAGGTATGGAGGGGAGAGACCCCAAGATGGGCATGGAGGGGACAGACCCCAGGACGGGCATTGTTGGGTCAGACCCCAGGATGGGTGCGGAGAGTACAGGGACAGGACAGGTGTGATAGGATTGAATCTAGATTGGGTATGGAGGGAACAATCTCCAGGATAGGTATTGAGGGGACAATCTCCAGGATGTATGGGTATGGAGGGGACAGGCCCCAGGACGGCTATCGAAGGGATAGACCCCAAGATAGACATCGAGGGACAAACCCCAGGATGGGCAAAGAGGGGACAGACCCCAGGACGGTTATGGAGAGGACAGTCCCCAGAATGGATATGGAGGGGAGAGACCCCAGATAGGGTATGGAGGGGAGAGACCCCAGGATGGGTATGGCAGGGGCAGACCCCAGATAAGGTATGAAGGGGACAGACCCCAGGACGGTTATGGAGGGGACAGTCCCCAGATAGGGTATGGAGGGGACATACCCCAGGATGGGTATGGCAGGGGCAGACCCCAGGACAGGCATGGAGGGGAGAGACCCCAGGATGGGATGGAGGGGAGAGACCCCAGGATGGGTATGGCAGGGGCAGACCCCAGCATGGGATGGAGGGGAGAGACCCCAGGAGGGGCATGGAGGGGAGAGACCCCAGGAGGGGCATGGAGGGGAGAGACCCCAGGAGGGGCATGGAAGGGAGAGACCCCAGGATGGGATGGAGGGGAGAGATCTTGGATGGGGTTGTAGAGGACAAATTATGGACAGATGTAGACAGGGCAAACCAAAGCACTGAGAACAGCCCATGTGGTACCCTACGCATGCAAAGTTGGTGCCCCCTCAGAAGATGGTGCTCTGGGTGGCTGCCTGTGTCACCAAATATGTTGACTGGCATTGACTGATAGGACACATTCCAACACATGGTCATCTCTAGCTACTAGCAGCAGTCATAGCAGCGACCGAAGATGCACTTTGCTGCCTAGAACGGAAACATATTTTGATGTTTACATCCCCTGGTGGGCATTCGCTGTACTGAAATTCTGAAATGTCAGACTGCTTCCTGCAATTTTTTTTTGTATTATTATTCTGCAGGTGTGAGATGTGAACTGCTAAAAACCCTCAGTGGAAATGATTAGGAGCAGTGGCAGTCATTCACGCGAAGGCCATCGGGGTGGCTACGGCGCGAGTGCCGGCCGTGACCAACAACACGCTAATGCCCCACATTCCGTATTCGTTTCCATGGCAACCTTTCCACCTGCTTATGCACCGGGCCCCCATCCAATCACAACTGCTCTGTGCTGACTCGGTGTTCCGTGGCAGTCACTGCATCGGCACGGGACGCTGCACTCCGGCAAACTACGGCTGCCAAAGGTGGTGTTCCCTGGAGTGACATGTTCCGCACTCTTTGACAGAGACCCCCACCCACCGAGGAGATGCTGGCCCCATGACTTACTCTGCTGGCCACTCTGCGAATGCCACCAGAGAGGTCTCTCCCCCCCCCACGAAGACCATAACACTGTGACACTGTCTCAGCTTCAAGCTATCCCACGTTACTCTTTCACTGTCTGATACACGCAGGGATGCAGGGGTTAGCCCATAGCAAAATGTCCAATTTTACATATGATTTTATGTATTTCAGAGCCCCTATCAAGTGCTGGTACCCTTGAATCTGCCAGGGCATCCTTCACCTGTAAGAAAACCAAGATTTGCACATAATAACTAATTTAATTAAAGACTAATAATCACTGCTTAAAAACTATTCAATAATTAAAACTTTATTGTGCAAAATATAGTGTAGAATACATCTATTACACAAAATACAATTAATGAAACATAATCAGTAAACAGAAAACAAATTAATGAAAGGTTCTGTCCTTTCAGGGAAAAGACTGTACCTGTAGTGTGTACAGGTTACACCCAGCGGAAATGCATAGTGCGGGAGGCTGAAAATAGATGCGGACAGAAAATAACACTGAGGTATTGGCTTGGCTGGGAATAGCTTTGGCTTGATTTTCTTGAGCCTGTGTGCCTTGCAGTGTTTAAACAAAATCACTTATGCTGCCGCTGTTTTTAATTCAATCATCAGGCGCAGCTGTGGGCCTCATGGTTGGCAATGGATACTGGAAGTAATAATGACGACCTTAGTAATACCGCTTCGCGGCGCAAATTGACCATTGCTTCCCTCTAGTGGAAGATATTATTCCAGCTTTAATTTGTCAAATCCTCAAGGAGCACCACCCACATTCATATATTTTTTCTCGAGAAATTTAATACAGGAACAGATTGGAACAATATGTTCAAATGAAACCGAACTAAATATAGAAACTAAACTGCACTGACGACCTTATCCTCTTCTTATGGAATACTCATACAATAGCTGGCTCAGGTTCAATTTTCTTCCAAACATCTATTCGTATTTTCAAAACCGCCTTTAAAATCCAAAGAAACTTTACTTAATTTTTATTAACTATATAGTACTGTAGTCCTGAGAATCGTAATATGCCTCACACTAATATGAGTTATTAGCTGCAGGGGCAAACCAAAGTCATATTGCATGTTAATTCGTAGGTGATGAATGTGTATTTGATCAAAGTTGGTAATTAAGTAACTCTCACAAAGAATGGATGACAATGAAGAAGGGTTGAGCCAGAGGTAAATGAAATTAAATTTTAGCTTTACAAAAGTTATCAAAAAACAGCACTTTCTTTGAAATGATCAAAATCCCGCAATTTCTTCTTTCTGCAATTAAATCATAAGTTAATCATTTAGGAGCACAGCTGGTCGAAGATGCAGCAAACCCCGAGCTCCACAAGTTTGGACACGCGCCGGTTGCACGGAATTGCAATACATAAAACATATAAATGTACCATTATTAAAACATGTGTATTCTTCAGATGACGCTTTAAATTTTTTAGAGACGACAGATGAAATATCTTTCCCCATCAGTCGGTGTTTATCCTGCGTATGAGTCTCAGAGCGACAGTCTGTCAATAAGGCCAAGATAGCTGTATCTCAGTTGGTTTCCCCCATGATCAAGGCATCCGAGCGCGGCGTCGGCCATAAATTCAGTGGATTTACGAGCGCCGTTTTGGGAAATGCGCACCTGTGCGGTTCATTGCATTACCCGCAAACATGTGCGCTGCGTTTCTGCACCTGCGCCTCCGTGTCTCCGTCTAGCTGATGGGCTAATGCAGTATGAACACCATTACCGTGAAAACGGAATTTTTAGGATATCTGCTATCAGAAACACTTCGAAGTGAAGCGATTATATGTAACATACTGCCTAAAGAAAGAAGTAAATCTGGATTGCAGAATTGGTGAAGATTCCAACGAAATGCAGTTCATAGTTCAAGAGGCCGCTGAGGAAAGCGTAAGAAGCATGATACAGTACAAATGGTACGACCGAAACGTTTATACCAACAACTTTCGGGTGTTTTAAGTGCGCAGTAAGATATTCGACAATGAAACACGTGAAATCCTACGTGTACGGAATCTAATCCCATTGTGGTCTAGTAATGATTTCATGAAATGTCAGAGTTATTTCCGTACCAAATTGAGACTCAGGACAAAAAGCAGACAAAAAGCGGTAGGTAACAGAAACACGTTGCACCATACGCCACAGGTGTCTACAGGGAGGAGTGAGTCAGACGCACGGGCCCTGCCATTGTTTATTGGTGTAAATGTATAATATGATTGGAATGAACTTGCTTATAACACGGTCAGTTGTGTAGCGGACTTTAGTGAGACGGACTGGAAGGTTTCCTTAAAGCCGCCAGGCGAATCGCGCCCTTATCGTGAGACTGGTCGTTTATCCACAATTATCTTGGTTTAACCTGATTAAAATTGTGCGCAAGTCCAATAATAGTAATCAGTTGTATATCATACATTTAAATACGATATGTGTACATATCGTTACGTTGACGTTCATAAACATTGCCAGCGCGGACAATGTCAAACCTAGACTGCATTTTAACATTTATATACTGTACGTGTAAAAACGTAATGAATTTAAAAGTAATTAAAAACAGCGTGTGTGCATATACATACACATATTATATATATGACAGTATATGTAAATTAACACTGTAGACATAACTTAAGAAACACATTATATACAGATTTTATCCAGATAATGTACATTTACGAGTGAATATGCATTTACAGAAATTACATAGACCGTAAATACTGTAATATATTGAAAACTTCCAGAGACCGCAGGCAGACACTAGCTGACTCTTACGTGTAAAATGCCTGATCACCTGCTTTTCTCATCATTGTACTCCCCCCCCCCCAAAGCTTTGGTTTGCCCCTGCAGCTAATAGCTCATATTAGTGTGAGGCAAATATAATGTTGCCTTTGCAGTACATTTTTGGAATGCTGATGTTGCAGCACAGTGGGGAATCCCGATCTGAAGCATTCCCAGACCGCGGCTGGGATTTCCAGCCGTTTCCTCCTGTATTGAAGTCATAGCTCTCTCTGTGACCACCACAACCACACTCACCCAAGAGTCTAAATAAACACGGTTGACAAGCTGTCCCGGGCCATGGAGACAAGAGAGCGGGCCGGGGGCCACGGCTGTGAGTGGGGGTGCCAGCATTCCAGCACAGCAGCAAGGGGTACGTGGACACAGGAAGCGGGCTTTGCTGCTCATCAGACTCACATTTTCACATTGAGTGGGATGGTGTCAGATCTACGAAGACGCACTGAAGCCTGTTGGTCTTTAGCTGTTAGCCCATCGTGTACTTTCCTGATAGTACTTTCTAGATCAGTGCTAAAGCAAAGTCTGAGCCCTGCTGATTTTCCAGCCTTCCTTCACCTGTGAGCTGGGTGTAAAGTCTCTGGCCAATCAGAGTTAGTAATGAAAACATGGCCTGGATTTGGAATCAAGGTCCCAGAGTTGAATAGCCCTGTTCTAGATCAACGTCAATGGCTGTTACTAAACATTCTTGAACTGAGCCAGTACATTTTTGTCTTAGAGCCTTATGGAATATACATTCACGGATTTAGCAGAGGCTTTTAGCTGAAGAAATGCAAAGTAGGCAAGGCAGGGCCTTCCACTCACAAGCATGACATCCTAACCCATTGAGCCACATGCTGCCCCCAAATATCTACATACATACATGCATCTCAGACAGTTCAGATTCCACCCCCCTCCCATGTAATGTCTCTCAGGAGGTGGATGATGTGTGGGTTTGACAGTTTACTGCAAATGTCACCTCCGTGTTTATGCCGCTCTCACCCCTGCCCCTCTACCCCCCCCCCCCCACG
>JABFEB020000035.1:7402817-7419847 GCA_019775895.2 Stomatorhinus ivindoensis
ACGATCACATAACAGTGACAAGGAGGCAGCCAGGAAGGGCTCACTCTTCTAGGAAAGACTGAGAGACATTTTCTTTTTTTGTCTGTCTCCCTCCTCCCCCTGACAAGAGCGACGTGAAAAACAAGCTCGTCATGGAGCCACAGTGGGCCTCTAATCAACAGAAAGGACGGAGGACACTGAAGAAATGCAAGCAGCCCGTGTCATGTGAGGAATTGTGGGTAAAAGGCTTTTGATTGGCCATGACTGGGCAAGAATGTGATCCTGCTCCCCGACCGGCCGATTTGTCGACCATTGGTCCCGAGGGTGGAGGGGGGGGGGGGGGGTGACCCCAGAAACAACCCTCATCAAAATCGCTGCGTGGAATAAGAACAGTGGATATCGTGCGTTAGTGCATGAGGGCTCCTGAATCACTGGGGGTTGGGGGGGTAGCGTCAAAACCCAACCTGATGGCAAAATAAGTGCTCTCATTACTGTCAGGATGAAGGCAAGGCACCTTCCGGTTCTGCATCTTCCGGAAGAAGCTGTGGATTGAGGCTAATGTGACCGGGCGTTGAGACAAACACAGAAACCTCCCATTCAGAGTGGCAGGTGTGTGCGGCCCAAGGCCTAAACGGGCAGCGCCACCTGCAGGCGGGGAGCAGGCCCTCATTTACGCCACTGCCATGGTAACCCCCTCCCGCATGCTTCCTGAACAGACAAACAAACAAGCCTTCACTCCCCGTGAAGAGGCAGCAGGCAGCTGCATTAACGCCAACAACGCACCATCCTGTGACACACACGGGGGGAACACACTGCCACGCACTGACCACGTCCTCCACAAGGGGGAGTGCCGACTAATGGTGACCAGCCTTTCAATTGACTAAAAAGCCAAGGTGGGCTCCTTCAGTTTGGACAAATTAACGACTAAAAACATCATTAGACGCGTCCACCGTCAAGCCTGAGATATTCCTAAACGGAACACCATTTTTGAGGTTACGGAACTCAGATCCGATGCAGGCCGATTTCCCTCGCAGCCTCACGATGAGGCTTTCCATAAGCCAGAGACGATAAGAATGAAAATAAGCAATATCAAAAAATAGCGATATGGAACACGGGACCAGATGAACCCTGGATTAACGTCGAGCCCCACGCCTGGATGCGAATCCTGATGATCCGGGGATCTGGAAACCTGGATCGGCGGGGCGAGGCCCTACATAACAGCACTCCCCCCACCCCCAAAAAGGCCCAAACGTGGCTAGGGCGTACCCGATACGGAGAGCTCAGGGTGCAGACAAGTCAAACGTACCGTGAACATCGAAAAATATTATGAATGAACAGGTGAGGGTTTGTACAATGCCCAAGATGGTTCAGAAGAACACTGGGGTGCAGGGTGGTGACTCACCCGGGTGGCAGACGAGCTGTAAAGACGGGTGCGACCTGCGGCGGCGGCGGATGGGACCCAGATTACTCTCTCCACCCCGAGTACCAGCAGCACAGACCGTAAACGTGCCGAGAGCCAGAACGCCGTCTTTTCATCCCCTATTTGCCGGATCATCCATTATTCATGCCCCTCTGAGCTGTGCAAGTGGCTGCGGTAAAAATCCATCAGGCAAAGGGCAGGAAAGCCCAGGAAAACTGGACGCGGATTCCGGGCTTGCGAGCGTTGCCGGTACCAGTGGTGTGCGGCCAGACGGTTTGGCAGATGAGCCTCTCCGAAATGGAGCATTTTTACTCCCAAACTGCTCCCGCGGGCCAGGATCTGACCGCAAGGCAGATTATCCCGAGATAATCGGAGGTGTGGGGAGACCATCGGGCCCGGAAGGGATCCGTGTTGGTACAATTCTAGACATGAAATCAGTTCCCATTAACAAACAATGGGAGGGATCTCACCTGGGTGACTGCGGGAACTCATCATCGGCGGGGCCCCCCCGTGTGGGCGGTGGCTCCCCTGCAGGTGGAGATGTGCGAGGGGTGGGGGTGAGGATCTTGTTTTTGTCAGACGAGGTGAGCTGAGGACCTCACCGCTCCTCCGAGGCCAGCGAGCGAGGAACCATCCAGCAGGGGAAGCTCTGAGGCACAGGCTTAGCTCCGCCTCCTCAGGCTCCGCCTCCTCAGGCTCCGCCCAGCAACTTGTCCTGTTGGAAGATTAGCTAGATTATTCACAGGGGCCGGATTGACACAATGATTTACAAGAACCAAAAATTAACCAAAAGAACCAAAATTAACAACTTGCCCACACATGCACTAGGGTGAGGGGGTCAGGCCATCGATTGCTCTTAATTTATTTATCCACCGGAGAATATAGATTAATATATTTCAAGATTCATATAAAACCCCTGAAATTCCAGGTTGTGTTGCTAGTTACATGACCGCACGATAAGACTGTACAGACGCAAAACAGGCACCCCGTCCCATCCCCACATCCAGTCATACATCTGGAGGCCAAGAACTGGCAGTATACCTGGGCTGGGGGGGCGGGCTGACACTCACACCAAACTGCAATCTGTCGGGGTGCAGACCGCCAGCGTTTCGCCCTTAAAATCGAGGACAGGAGGACAGCCAGAACCGCAAGGCCGGAAGAGCACCGGCCACCCACGGTGTCGCCCGCTACTCCGCCCCCCCCACCCGGATGGCCTGACCGTCACCAGGCTGCGCACATGGCCCGCTGCAGCGTATGAAGGTTGCACACAGAGCCCACGGACCCTCGAATGATTCTACATAACACAGAAACAGCTGTGGGTTTCGGGCTAAGCAGGGTGAGGCGTAATGACAGGGGTGACGATGCATTAACATTAAATCCTAGCGCATTTAACACTGCTGGGATTTTTAATTATTTAGGAGACGCCATTATACAAAGGGATGTGCAATTTTTTTTGAGAAAGCAAAGTCAGGAGGAGATGGGGGTTAAGGACCAAGGGCCCAACGGCGACATCACTTTCCGGTGACCTTCTGATCACAGGTACAGCATCGTAACTTGCTGAGTCCACAGTGAAATGGCAAACAGGGGGCAAAGGGGGACGATAGGGGGGTGTTTGCTAAAAGAGATATTACATCACAGCGATGTTAAACCATTTTGCTGCATTGTTTTCAGACCTACATACAGGTAAACACATTATGTATACAGGTACACCATTAGCTGCTACTCAGGTCAATTACAACAGGCCGTGGGTGGGAATAAAGCGGGAATAAAGCTATCAGGAATATTGCTGAGAAAAAGAGGACAAGAATCAGATCACAGAGCTCAGTTCCATATGCTTCAATATATATTATTTATAAAGAGCAATTAAACAACATATCAGCAATAAAATTGCATAGTACAGGGAGGAAATGGTCACAAAAACATGTAACATGTAAACTGCACATATTATATGATGAGCTACTGGCAGGAAACAAACCCACAACCCCAGTAGTTGCAGTGATATCCATCCAGCAGCCCTCCACCATGACCAAGACCACTGTGTTCACATCATGCACCTGACCAGAACACTCCGCGACTGAAACCAGGGACTTTGTGTGAAACGGGGATACGTAATGCAATGCATGTAGGTTATCCTGGCACCTCTGGAGCTCCAGCACTCCTCTTCGGGGCTCAGGCCAATTAGGAAAGGCGCCCCCTAAAGGGCGTGCAATTCATTGTCACAGCTCACCAGAGTCACTGCCCCCCCACTTGACAAGCAGAAATCCATACTCAATATGAGATATGGGGGGGTGGCATAGTTTAATATTACTTCTATAGAAGTATTAGAGAAGATGGTTAAGGTCACGAAAGGAGAGGAGTGCTGAAGCCTGACTCAGGTTCGAATGCAGCCCACATCAAGTGTCCCTCCACACAAAGTTCCTGCCCCCAGCAGCCTCGTCTATCAGAGGCATAAACAAAGGCGGCAGGCAAGCCTGCTTTCATCACAGCTCGTCTGAATGTGAACTCCCCCACCCCAATGTCGGAGGGCCGGCTCAAAGGTCCTGCACTTCACAAACAGGGCATAGAGCCCAGGGCCCAGTGTCCCCGACGCCGGCTGATAATGCTGGCAGCGCCTCAGGGTTACGATGAGGCACAGAAGACTGCTTCGCGGGCAGAACGTTACGATGAGTCACCCCATCTTTGATTTAAACTACGCCCCCTCACCTCTGGGGTACGCTATTCACCAGGTTTCCTGTAACTTCCAGTATGCCGCTTCCATTCAGATTTAGACTTGCATTTTATTTATTTAACACGCGCTTTTATCCAAAGCGACGCACATTTCTGAGAAAGCAGGGACAGACCTCACTCAGGGGCCCAATAATGACATCACTCTTCTGACCCAGGGATTTAAACCAATGACTTTCTGACACTTGCTTGCTACAATGTGCAGACCCCCAGAGGCAACGAAATGACCAGCTCTAGGGACACAAGGTGACCCATCTCCTGGGACTTGGAGGAGAGACTGACGGCTGGGTTTGGCTGCAGCCTTAAGCACGGGTCGGACTCCCAAACCTTTCCCTTGATGTCTCATTCCATCATGGAGAAATGAGGAATTAACAGAACTCCAGGGCGTTCACTGCAGACTCTGCCCTTCACAAATCACCGTGCCTGCGCGTGAACTGAAAACGCTCTTAGTGGCTCACGCACACGCCCATCCCTCCTAGCAACTATTGTCCCGCTGCACAACAGCGGAGCAAAAACACGCAAATTCACGCCCGATATGTGAGGCAGCACGGAATGGAAACGCACTAAAGTAACCTGAAGAGGAGTTCAGGTCCTAGGCCTGCAGAGGGCCTGGCGGCGAGATCAGAAACAGGCCTACGTTCACACATGCTTAAAGGACCCCTGAGCCGTGACAGCGTAGTCAAGCGAGAGTAGCAGCACACGGTCAGAAAGCAGTCAGTAACTACCATCACTCCATATACTAAATTAATCTTGCAAATACCTTTTCCTCCAGTACTGCGCCCATCAGTCAAATCTAATTGGCTGTAAATAATTTATATCAAAGCTTGATTTGCAGCCATGCGCACAGGAGTGTGCATCTGCACGTGGACGCGGAGCCCCATGAAACCATCCGGGGATCAGCTCGGGTCGAAAACCTAACCCTGACTGGCGCTGCGGTCCGACAAGCCCAGGTATGGAAAATTTCAGCAAACAATGAAGCCAGAGACTGAATATTCAAGAAATATAAACGTAGGGCATATATTTATCACAGACAAGTTCCTCAGCGGAAGATGCAAAGATAGAAAACTTTTTTTTTTTACCAATGTAATTACCATTGCCAATTACCATAATAAAATAACATTTGCAAAATCTTCCAGCCAACTTTTACAAAGAAAACTAAAAGACGAATGGGGGTGGTGATATGAGGGTCGGACCACCATGTATGACATCAGACAGAAAAGCCCCCGGGCAGATTTCCCAAGTCAGTCACAGTACATACATGCCCTGGGAGGCAGACAGCACCGGGGCCTCTCATTGGACGGCTTGAGGCACATGGATGCCGCAAAGCCCATTTAACGTCACAGTCTAGCAGGCGAGCATCGACAAGCTCTGCTGCATTCACACCTGAATGTGATAGGCTGGGGACGTCTGGGTGTGCTGACGCACAGGTGGGCAGGCCTCACAGGTGGGCAGGCCTCACTTGCTTAAAACACACAAGCCGAAGAGCGATCCTCTGAAGATCGAGGCATCTGGAGGAGGCGCGGCACCCGCGCAGATACGCCCACGGGCATCCCTGTTCTCAGTTACGCCCCTCGACAGACGCGGCACTCCGTGAGAAGCATCGTCCTGGGGTGTTCCCTGCCGTGAAGCATACGGCGCACACCATCCGAGCACGTTCCCGAAACCCCACCCCTCTGCACTCGACTCGTCATTTCCGTGTCCCCCTGTGATCCACAGTCCCCCCAGACGGCACACCCAACACTTCAGGGATGGTCCCCTCACAGTCCAAAAATTACTTTCATATTTTGTTTGCCAAATATTCCCAAAAGGTCTGTGTTTTGCCAAACGTTTTCGAGGAGGAACACAGCAACAGTGGTTTTGGACGCGGCACGGAATATTTGTGGCTACAGTATCTGTACGTAGAGGCCAACCAAAGTCAAGCTGCTTCATTATTCATTTCATAAAGAAATGTCCCTGTTTGACGCGTCACATCGCGAAGATTAAACGCGTGAGCGAATAATCAAGGGCGTTTCTAATAAGCTGTTTTGGAGTAGGGAAAAAAATAGGAGCCTAAAACACGAGGCTGTTAAGAGGAGGCAATCGGTTCCTGCTCTGTGCCGCATGCGCTTTCCGAAGCGGCCGGATCCGAAACTCCAAAAGGTCGTTTTCGTCACCGGGCAAACGTGTAACATGCAAAAGACGCTTCCCACTCGCTGTTTTTTTTTCCGCGTCTTGCAACAAAAGGCTTTTATTTTCAGGCAAACAGAAATCAGGAAATGTGCACTTCGCCTTTATGCGGCGCGTGTTGAAACGCTTTGAAAGCGAGAACGAGGAAAGTTCCCCCCCCCCCCCCAGCAGCAGACTGCTTACTTTCACTGGCCCGGCTGCCCTGGCTTAGCACGGCGACGCAGGGTGTGCAGGGCCCTGTCCCACAACACTGCTCCGCCGTTAACAGCCACGCACCGGCGTAAACAGGCATCATAACAGCAGAACAGGGAGTGTGGGCAGGGTCACCACACATGCCAGGACTTTGGGGAATGCCAAAGGCTACTTCACGCCAGAAGATGCAAGATGGCAGCCCGATGCCCTCAGAACAGTGCCACCCCTCAAGCAGATTCTTAGACCTCAGAGGGGGTAAGCATGCACCCCCCCCCCGGTCACTCTCCAGCATCCAGGAGACCAACAGTAACTGCTGTAACTCAGGACAGGTTTCTTATTTAATGCACGCGAAATCGATTAGCGGATTAACGTTCAAAAGCACAGGAGCCATTTAGCACCATGTTGGAGTCTCCTAATTTCACATCAGTAATAGGGCACCAGGCTCCGCAAGGCAGTTGTGACCTTCTCCTGCAACGAGATGAGCAGAGGGAAGCAGCCTCGTTCAGGTGTGACAGCAACGATCACAGAAACGTTCACATGCCTTGTGGTGTGGATAGAGGTGAGAGCCCCCCCCGGATACCGGGTGACCTTTCAGGCCCAGAGACACACAGCCTACCGTGCCAGAGATAACGCCGCCAGGACAGCCAGCATGTGTTTACTACAAACGCCAAGAGCAATCTGAGGCATACAGGAAATTCGTCATAGTCTCCTCCTCTGAGTCAACAGAAAGTTCAACCTTTCAGGAAACTTAATAACAACTTCATACATTTTCTTGTACATGCATATAAACACAGAACACACTTTCCCCCTACTTAAAAAGAAAACTGATTTGTAAAAAAGGTTACTGCCTTAAAGATCAAGCATAAGTAATAAGTAATGTGAACACCACCTAAATGTCCCCCTAAGACTCCAACATTTACACATAAGTATTGAATGCTGCCATAAATATGCATATTAATGCAGCAAAATGCTTGGTATCTACAACAAAATGTATATTTGACGATGTTTTTGCGTCGTCGAGCATGCAACTTTAATTGCATAAAAGTAAACAACTAGACATAGGAAAAGATCGAATGTGGGCTAGCGTTGGTACTGCAGAAAAGTGTGGGAACCGTGCTGCCGTTCAAATCAGCGGTCATACACCGAGAACTGCCGTGGCCAGGCACCTTAGCCACCGCACGGCCATCTGGAGGAATGGCTCACTGGCTTATATCTACGTACCATATCTCACTTCCATTCACAGGCATCGCTTCAGCTCGAAACGGGCATCTTTCCCCCGCAGGAGACGGTGTGCAAAGGGAAAGCGATCGCGACGAATCGCGGAAAACTTAACACGGAGTGCCGTGGTAGGCTGCTGAGTCCCCAACACCGGCCCCGACTCCCTCAAGAGTTACAGCGATACGCACCGATCCGCACCGACAAAGGGGGGAAACAAAAAAACTTACTGCAGTCTATCGACACGGCACACTTGGAGCTCGGATCTCTACCTTACGTGTCCCGTATCAAGCACCATTTTCCAGAAAATTAGAAAAGAAAAAAAAAACAACCTACCCTCATTCACAAAAAATGTTGACGCACGCAGAAGCCCCGCCCATTTCATATCAATCACACCTTATAGGATACGCACGCCGAAGCCCTGCCCACTTCCGATCAATTACACCTTATAGGACATTCCGGATTTCCCGCCTTTTGATGGCCCACGCCAATTGGCCAAGCAGCACTTCAATCGACTGTAACTTAATAGTTACGTCTTTAATAGCCCACCAGTAGTACAAGAGCCACCCGAATTGGTCTGGGAAAGGGCCAATCGGATAAATGCAAAGCTAGCTAACGCAAGAGCAATACTTATAGGTAAACGCACCTTTCAATCAGAAACCCATTCTACGTGCACATTGGACCGTACCTGCACCAGATATAAAATGCCACCCAAAATATTGGTGGCTAGATGATATTAGTTGGGAAGGCGAGCTACGCGACTAGTTCACCATTAAGTGAGATGCAAAACATCACGGGCGCTGCACAGCGAGCAACCCTCGGGCTCACATTGTTTTGATTTTTTTCCCTGATCCTCCCCGGTGAAGGTGGCTGCTAATTTGCGCAGCGCTCCTCAAACGGTCGCCGCGCTGCGCGATCGCTCCGCACTTAACACGCACGTTAACCTTACCTGCCCCCGGAGAGGCGGCCACTCCAATCCGGAAAAACGCAATATACTGAATTCCTGTTGGAGACGGCGCCAGCGAGAGAATCACTCACTGACAAATTCCGCCATACTGGATTTTGGCAGAGCGATCACGTGTCGCGCCCCTGCATTTCCCGGGAAAGGCGGCGCTTAGTGCGCGGAAGGGAGTGTCCATGTGCGAGGAATCGCGGGGTTCGGGACCGAGCTGCCCCCGAAAACACCCCCTACCAGAAAAATTACTTAGTGTTTAGTCTTAAGTGTTTCTTGGAAGTGAGAACCACATGGGAGTTTCTTCACATCCATGCACGCGTCTTTAAATCTTATAGGTTTACATGAATATCCTCTAGTAATAATTAAAGACAGAGACGAGCATGTTAAATTGTTCATCCGACTGTAATTTGAATAATTGATATATCTGTATAAAATGTGTCGTTGGTTTTTGCCTTTCACGATTATCTAGAAAGTTATTGAAAGTTTTGCACTGTTGTGCAAAGATTTATTGGTTCAACTCCTCAACTACCCTTAATTTGCGGTACTATTTTTGAGTTACTGTATTTATGAGTTCTGTGGCCAAACTAGTTTTCTTTTAGTTGGCGCCGTTCAGACCGTGTCTTCTTCATCCGTAAAATATTTTAGTATCTCGCTTAGATAGCGATGCTGCACGTGCCTTGCTGTCTCTTTTGGCCGTTGTACTAATTACACTAATTACAATTTCACTGACTTGCAGGAAAGGAATTTGCCAAATAAAGAAATGTAAATTGCCATACGTTAAAAATAAGTGTTGCTCAATAGAGCAACAGTCTCGTGCTGTGGAATGGATCGGTGCAAAAGCACGAGGTATTACATATTGGACGTGTTCACATTACCTGACCCTCCCTTTAACGCCTATGAGTGTTTAAATAGGGCTGATCGGTGGATCAGTTAACTGTTGACAGCTCCAGAGTTTGATTCTTGCTGTCTGTCATTTGTATTTGATCCTCCTGTGTGTTTGAGTTTCCTCCAACTTCTCTGGTTTTTCTTCCCAAGAGCTCAACCTTGCGGTTAGGTGACTCAGTGTCACGGAATATCCCATTATATGTGATTGCGGGTGATTGTGTGTGTTTGGCCTGAGAAAGACTGGTATCCTCTCTACTCTGCCTCCTGCCTCTGCATTCCTGGGATAGGTTTATCACTAGCTGGATTCGCAATTATGAGCGGAATGCTATTCTTGTGCTCGCTTATCTTGTACCTTGCTTCTAGTCACAATGTGCTTGCTGTAGCTGGGTTGATGTCACTGAGGTGTTTCCACACTTTGGAGCGTTTCCAGACTTTGCTTTCTCCGCTTTTCTCGCCGGGTCTCACGCCACAGCACCTCCAAGTAAGCCCACCGCCCTCTCTGTTCCCTGTGAGGTAATGCCGATGCTTCTCTGTCTCATGTCAGCTTACATAACACGGTGACACCTAGTGAGTCTCGCTGAGATCTCTATCTCAGCATGCTGAGAGCCAGCTTCTTCCAGTGGCCTGGAACCTTCCAGGGAGAAACCATGTGGTTTGAGGGGAAGACCCCATCCGCCGGTCACCCCAGACTCCTCACCGTAGCTAAAGAACATTAAAACCCAGAGTGATGGCCTGTGGTGCAGGATCTGTGCTCCTTAATTTAGGGCGGAGTCCCAAAAAGCAAAGCTGTCACAGGAAATCACCGTCAGTGTCTTTATATAGATACTGTAGGCTTCTTTGCAGATAGGGAGAGTATGGCTCAGAAGGCTATACCTCTGTGCCAGTGATTGGAAGGTTGCCGGTTTGAATCCCAAACTCGGCAGAAGAGCCACATTAAATGTGGGCACTCAAGTGAGGTTTTTAATTCCCTCCCCAAAGATGCTACAGGGGAACTTGATGGGCAACCAATACCGGCTTGAGACCCAAAGCTTCACTTTCACCCCTATAGGTGTGTGTAAAATAAAAAAGGAGAGCAAGATGGGTTTTGCGAGGGAAAAAAAACACATTCCAGTGCACATGTACTTGTGTGAATGAAGCTTTATTTCAAATTTACACCTGGAGCGTGTGGTGAAGAAGTCCGGCTCCCTGGTATTTCCTTGAGATTGGCTGTAACGCAGCAGAAATATCTCAGCCCCTCGCTGGTGGACAGCCAGTGCAGCCGGCGGTGAGATAAGGGTGTGGCTGAGCAGGGACAGTCGCACATGGTTCCTCGCTAGCAAACGAGGGCTGAGGGATTATCTTAATGCAAGGGGGGGGCCCCAAAATTTACCAAATACTCATTTTCATAACAGATGATCATGTAAAATTTGCTACAATTTATCGACCACCCCCTCCTCCCATGGGTCAGCTAATTTTACCAAACCCCCCTCCGCTGGCCGCCTTTGCTGTGAGACCCCTTCTCCACTTTCTCTGGGGGGGGGGCAGAGCATGGAGCTTTCGCTCCTGTTCGTTGGCGATGTGCTTAAGCCTGTCTGCAAGGTGACCCGATGAGGCCTTCATCGCATATTCTTCTCTCCCCCCTACCATGGAAGACGGGGATCATCTCGTCAAATCATATGCCCACGTTCTCTTTTTCCGAGACGGGGGGGCGGGAGCAGGGCCTTCGACCATCCTTCTGGCTGCGTGCGCGGGGCATGGCCGGGCAGTGGAGCCGCAGAGAAACGTGAGAGCAGAATGGTGTGAAATAAGAGCCGTGCAGGAGAAAAACCCGTGTCGGAACTGGACAGGCCCACAGCTGCTGTGCACACCACCTCAGCTCCGGAGTAGTCTACAGGCGCGATTTGATCCAAAATGTGGCTGTAACTATTATGAAAGGTCTGCTTTTGTTTATAAAATTTCTACCTGTCTCATTATCCATTTCAGGGTCACCGAGGGGGCCTGGAGCCCATCCAAGACAGAATACAACCCAAGGAAGGGGACACCCTGGACGGGATGCCAGTCCATCGCAGGGTACGAGGCGGGGGACGCCCTGGACGGGATGCCAGTCCATCGCAGGGTACGAGACGGGGGACACCCTGGACGGGATGCCAGTCCATCGCAGGGTACGAGGCGGGGGACGCCCTGGATGGGATGCCAGTCCATCAAAGGGTACGAGGCGGGGGACGCCATGGACGGGATGCCAGTCCATCACAGGGTACGAGGCGGGGGACACCCTGGACGGGATGCCAGTCCATCGCAGGGTACGAGGCGGGGGACACCCTGGACGGGATGCCAGTCCATCGCAGGGTACGAGGCGGGGGACGCCCTAGACGGGATGCCAGTCCATCGAAGGGTACGAGGCGGGAGACGCCCAGGATGGGATGCCAGTCCATCGAAGGGTACGAGGCGGGGGACGCCCTGGATGGGACGCCAGTCCATCGAAGGGTACGAGGCGGGGGACGCCCTGGATGGGATGCCAGTCCAAATTACAGACAATTTAGAGACAAAATGGAACTGTTTTTCTGTGAAGAGAGAGGAAACCTAGAGCCCCCAGAAGTGGTGCTGTGTGCAGGGGTGTTACTAGAAATTAGGGGTCCCCTGACAAAATGCCACCATCTGCACCCCCGCGCAATTTAACATATTTAAAGGCCCATACAAAGTGCTGGATCCCCTGAATCTGCCAGGGTGTCCATGACCCCGCCCAGGTATGTGGCTTGGTGTGTTAAATCACCTTGCCTGTGATCAGAAGGTCACTGGTTCAGAACCCTGGGAGAGAAGAAGGATTTCATGGTTGGGCCCTTGGGCAAAACCTTTAAGCCCCAATTGTTCCGCGGCCTGACTGCTTCTTGGAAAGTATCTGTCGCTTTGGATGAAAGCATCTGCTAAATAAAAAAAAAATGTATGTAATGTATGTAAGAAACCAGAATGAACTGGGAGAATATGTGCATTTCACAGATGGGGGGGGGGCAGCAGGAATGAAACCAACGATGCTGGAGGTGTGAGGCCACAGCGCTAACCACCACGCCAGTCAGCTAGCACATTTATGCTTTAAAATTCTGTTTTTGTGGGGTTTATTTTGGCAGGGGTTTAAGTGCTATGGATTGGTGTAATTCTAGCAGTTGTTTCATAATTTTGAGAGTGTATGCTAAGTAATACGAAAAAAAACCCCCAGTGAACAATCACATTTTTAATATGCGGGAATGGTTTCTGGAGCTGTCAGATCTCCAGTTTGCTGTACATGGAGTTTGGGTTCCATGCAGGTCTTCAAGAGGTGGTTTAACTACTAAATTATGATAATTATCATCAGCCTGCAATTTATACAGCCCTTTTGCAGTTGCGGGGGGTGACGGCTGCCCAACTGCAGATGAAGACGTTACGTCTGGTCCTCTATATCAATTAGTCACTGTGACAACATGGGGAGAAATGGGATTTATTCAAAATGAAAATGAACAAAAGAGGCCGCTTAGCCATCACTTAATTAACCGCTGGCGGCGGATCCTTCTTCCGTCGGGAAATTGAATTCCGTTCGCACTTTCCCCGTGTAGGGAAACGTTCTGCTGCGCGCTGATAAAATGGATCGAATCCTTGTGTTGTTAAAGCTAGACTTTCACGCAATCAAACAATCATATAGCAAGGAAGGAGGTGTCACGGTCAGAATGGTAGATTTTCATCCTGGTGCGATCTGTCAGGTTTGTGTTTTATTCAGTGGCCTCTCTTAACGTGCCTTTTTGCATTATAAACCCTTCTTCAATCATAAATACCATTTGTGCTTTTTTTCCCCCCTCTGCTTTTATTTAAATGTCAGCCAGACACATCTGAACCTCTGAGGTCGGGAAAACTGTCCTCGAAGCGTGATTTGAAAATTCAGTGACTAAACAAAACAAAGACACGTTATCGAATTTTTAAATGAAATTCCTACGGAAACGGTTGCAACTTCAGGCAAACTGTCAAAAAAGAAACAAACATACCCACCTGCTTTCCATGTAGGAAAGTGATGGATTCGGAAGATACTTATGATAACAGAGGCAACTGCTAATTAGATCAGAGAGTCCTCTATGTGAGATTTGTTTATGGTACGGAAATTAGCCTGTCGCTATTTTGGTTGCACTAGAGGATTTTAGGGCAAACTGACGTTACATTCTTTAAATTAGCTCAGGTAGGTCTCTTCGGTTTATCCTAAGGATACTGTAAACCCTGACATTCCTCACTGCAGGGCATGCAGGTCAAACTGACGGATATGACGGTGGCAAAAGCAGAAATTCACGTGTGGTCACAGCGATATAGACTGGACTGAGCCATGGCAGCGCGAGATGTGGGACAGTATCTCTATTTTCAGCAATTATCTACTAGTGCATTCATGTTGCGGTTCATGACGCCAAGGCACGCCGGTTACTCTGTGTACCCTCAGGGGAGATGATACACTGACACCCACCACTCGCCACAAAGTGTGACCAGTACTCGACGGTGCGTGTCTCAGAGGTTTAGGACGCTGTGATTAGAAGTTCACTGGTTGAAATCCCCGGGTCGGCAGAGTGATCTCACCATTTGGCCCTTGACCAAGGTCTTCAACCTCCAGTTGCTCCAGGGACTGTCTGACCCTGCCTTCTCTAAAAGACAATGTATATGACTAATTTACTGCCTGCTAAATAAAGTAAATGTGAAACTCTGCTGTGATAAACATTCAGCGCACATGAGCGCTAAACACTTACTTTCAAGGAGACGTCGGGATGGTTCTCACATGAAGGGAGGCCTTCCTTTACCTCTCCTATAGGGTCACCCAGAAAAAAGACCACAGCAATCAAAAGTCTTGGACCCGCCTCCTCTACAATCTGATTGGTTATCTCTCTGAACCAATCATTTCTCCTTCTGCCCTCTGAACATTTTTGTGTAGGTAAAACTCCCCCAAGTTGACTGTTCGGGGTGGAAGCAGTGCTGCTCCATTTAGCCAAGAATCCACTCCCTTACGAAGGTACGTTTAATCGCGCCAGTTTTGGTGTTTTGTTTTGGTCTCCATCTTACTTCTCTCCTGCCATGGCACACAGAGGGATTGCCGCTGTCGGTGGGTCCTCCGGGGGCTCTATCTCCAGCGATTTTTGAGCTTCACCCACGGTACTTTGTGTTTTTCCACACATCTGACAATCAAAGCCTCCCCTCCCACTGGTTTCACTTATATAAGAGAGCAATTAACAGAGTTGGTCCAATCGGGATGTGGGAGGGGCCAACACCGGAATGTACCAAGTCGTCTTTTAATGCATACGACTTTGAAAAGAGTAATGGAATAGGTCTGACCTCGCATGGATTTCCCCATCCAGTAACATTAAAAAGGACCCAACAGGAATATTTGCTGCCTGTGTCGTTGACTTAAATTACTCAGCTTCAGAAAATGACCACAGGATTACTGATGAGTGACTTTGACATGAAGTAAAACTGTCCTCATCGTATTTGTCAGGGCAGTCCTTGTAGGGCAATCAGATGTTACCGTATATCCTTTAGCATCATTAAGACGTGACCAAAATGTAATTATTTGTGAAACAAGAATTACCAGCCACCCACGACCCCAGACGGAGAAACCATTCACTGTTGCATTTCCTTTGTCGGAGATTTTAAGTGCTATGGATTTCTGTAACCAGAGCCCATGCTCTTCGCGATGCCGCATTTTACGGTCAGGAAAAGAAGATTCTGGCATGGAGAGCATATGCGATGCTGCTTGTCATTCGGGCTTAAGGGGACATCTCATTCAGCAGCCCTGCGTGTGTGGAAGCCAAGATCGTAGAGACAGTTGTTGCAGCTGCACTGATGCTGTTCGGAAAGGGAATCACTGAGCAACGCTGGGAGGGTCGCAAGTCAGCTTCCTGCCCCATCCCCCAACCCCTTGTGCCTTTTGTACAACTTCAGACCTTACATGTTCTCCAAATTAAAAAGATTTCTAGTGGTACTGTTGCTGACAGTCTCAAGACAGTTAAACAGCTCTGAACCGAACAAGAGACAACTAAATGAGTCTAAAATTGTTCAAAGGAACAAAAATATATAAATTTTAGCATATTATGGAGGTGTCCGACCTACCAGAACGAATGAGTGAAAATATGAAGCCATCTCCTTTCACAGCAGAGATCCTTCCACCCTACATAAAGTTAACATTATGAAAAGCAGTGCATTCTTAGAGCTGGGGTTATGCAATGTAAACAAAGCAAATCACAAATGCTGGAACTGAGACGCCAAGCGCCGTTAGCAAGTACTCGCAGATAGACGTGTCGCTACAAACTCAAGTCATCGCCATGACAAAACCTTTCTTGTGCTGCTAAAATCTAATAATCCTCCCTTTTTCCATTAACTTATTAAATTTCAGTTTATAGCCACCCACAGAATAAAAAAACACACACACAGACACATGTTCTTGTGTACCAGGCTAACCTGATTACCCCTGACTTTGGTGTGTCACTGAAACGGACACGCCCATCTGCGCAGCTGAGATCCAGCCTCGACACTCCATCCTCTCAGATGCTAGCACACAGAGGGCAGGCCCAGTGGGCCCCAGAACACATATCTCCCCCCTTTTTGGAGCCTTTGAGAGGCTTGGCCTCCCACGACGGTCCGCGTGGACAGAATATCAAGTTCCCAGGCTAACAGTGGGCGCGTTGATGTCAGCTGGGGGGGGGGCGATCTGAAAGAAAACCCTTCGTAAGGCTGGCTTTGAAGCCAGCCGCAGAGGAGTGGCAGTAATTTGTACGGACGATTTTAGCAAAGTTCATATTGTGGTGTGACGTTTTCAAAAAGGAAGGGCACCTCGGCCACTCGATGACGTTTATGTGTTTTGTTATTCCGCACACTTTCATCCAGAATGATGTACGTTCAACTGGACCCCGGGGAAATCGGAGTGAAGGGCCTTGCTTGGGCGAGCCACGATGAAATCACTCTGCCGACCACATAGTCACACTCAAAGGTGCCGCGACACCAAGCTATGCCACGCCCTGATGCCGTACCTGGGGAGCTGTGCTCCTCCAGCGGCGTGGAGTCCCTGGCAGGCCGCGGCGTTCCACATAGAGACGTGAGTGTTTGTGCGCGAGCTGGCGGGGGCTGGCTCCGTTCCCCTTCCCCTGTACTGCAAGGTGCTTAAAATTGGATGAATGGGAGAGGGGGGATTAATGAAATCTGTCCCCGGCCCCCTCGGCCAATCCCGTTAAATGCGGCACGGTGACACCCCACCCCCGCCTCCCAATCGCTCGTTCCAAAAATCCGCAGAGTGACGGGGTCTCTTGGCGCCGCTCCCCGGCAAAGCGACTGAGCCACGTATCCAAGGCACTCCCTTATCGCAGGCTCTCTCTCTCTCTCTACCCCCCCCCCTGCCAGCCTCCCTTTCTCTGCCTTTGTTTTTTCCCCTCCCCTTTTAATCAAACTCTGTCGATTGGATTTCCAACCGCCGTCCTTTCAAGTGTCATTCAGAATCAGCTGAGATTATAAGCAGCCAACAGGTCAGTG
>JABFEB020000035.1:7420418-7431015 GCA_019775895.2 Stomatorhinus ivindoensis
CATTTAGTCATCAAAGTGAGGTTTTGACAAAGGATTGTTCAGTTTTGATGGCAGAGTTTGTATTTGGCATAGATGTGGTACCGGGTAGAGCTTCCTCGCACAGGGGGCCATCAAAGGACCCCTGGTGTTCACTCTGTGTGTGTCTCTCTCTCTCAGGATTTTTTCCACAGACAAATCGTCACGCCTTCGCCTGCACTGGCCTGTAAACGGCATGTCACGATTTCACAGTGCCGTGTCGCAGGGACCCACGCTCGGCAACAGGGTCCCGGAAAGTTCACCCCACCGGTCACGGCCCGGCCCCTGCGCACTCACACTTTGCGGATGTTGTTCACGGAGGTAATTAAAATGCTATTTCCCGCCAGCGCATTACAAAAATATAATTCATTTCTGGTAAATACTCTCTGGTTTTTGCGATTCTACTGGCGATCAATCACTGGGCGGAGGGTAGGGGGAGTGGGGGCTTCAATCTTTTTTTTTTCATTTCTTGTGGCACAATCCATCTCCCCGCCATGCGGGGAGGCAGCGGATAAAACCGTTAATGAATTCCTGGATGCGGACTCGAGGATGCTTTCAAAGCAAACGAGAGCTCCGTTCGCATAATCGGAGAGCCGCGCCGGCGCGGGCGTCTCCGAACGCACGGAGTGCCGCTAATCTAGTGACAACGAAAATATACTTCTGGCTGTGACTCGAAGCCGTACCTTTCAGCTCAGCCGAATGCCAGCCGGGACCGCGGTATCCATGGCAACAGAGGATTATCGCGTCTTACATAACCATGCCCGTGCATTTAAGCTCTCTGGATGGACTGTGCTGCATCTGTTGTGTAATTAGAATGTGTCTTCGAGGCGTGTTTTGTGTAAGTAAGCGAATGCAGACATTTAAGAGTTCGGCTGTGGTTTACACGCTGTTTTTGCCCCCGTACAGCTTGGCTCTGTGCACACACTCTTTGGTGCAGCATCAGCAGAGTCGTGTGGTATCGTGTAGGCCTCATTTTGCTCTTTATGCAATTGTTGTAGCACAGTTAGCAGCAGAGACCCCTCACAACTCATTGTTTGGGGGTCCGAGTAGAATTTGCACGTCCTCCCTGAGTCATGTGAGTTACCTCTGGATACTCTAGTTTTCTCCCATAATCTAAGAACATACAATCAGGGAAAATACAATCTCCAAATGGCCTCCTACCTTAGTATGATCCTTTACTGGAGGATGGATGGATGGATGGATGGATGGACAGACGGACTTATTAATTGTTTTTTAAATAAATATGAAGATGAAAGGCACATAATTTGCGTTATTTAAAAATATATTGAGACTGTTACGCATCATGCTTTTGCATCTTGATTTCAGACCCAGTAAGGGGAAGGTTTATTTTATGAGAGATTTTGACAAACAGCAACAGAAGATTAAAAGTAAACAAACCGTTAGCCATGCATGGCCGTGTTTCTGAATGGCTGTGTGTGTAGAAGTATGTGAAGTGCTTTCCACCGCCTGTGGAAATTCGTGCCGCGCTTCTCCTCTGCCACGACACCCAGGTGTGCTGCGCACTTTGAAGTGCGGTGTACTTTATTTGTACCTTTTCATCCGGGAGAGCTGTACCAGCTTCTTATTTCTGAAACAGGCCACCAATCAGCTTTGTCTCCCTGTAGAGGAGTCAGTGCCATTGGTCCAGCCTGACCTACCCCCAGCATCACTCGTTGTTATGGAACGCCTGTGCTGTTCACTTCCTGTTTTCTTTACATGCTCAGACAACCGACAACCGAAGCTGCCCTCAGCAGAGAAGCCCCGGGAAGCAGCTACACAGCTCCCCTTCTTGATGCTAAGGTTTGTCCTTCGGGGAATGGCGAGGAGACCAGGCAGATCCGCATCTTCTACACTGTGATATGTGCTCCTCCACTGCTAGGCATTTCACCTGAGATGCCGGGCCGTTCTCCTGCTCCCGCCTCCGCAAGGTGCCATCGGATTGGCTGAGAGGAAGGTGTCTCAGGGAGACTGTCAGCCCAAACGCCCGGGGGGCAGATTCTATCAGACCTGGCTTCCTCCTCTCCGAAGGCTCCCCTGCCTTCTTGATGGCTTTGTCATCCGTGAACCTGCAGCCAGCCGTGCGATTCCTGCCTCGCTGTTTCCCACGGGTCAATGCTGCAGAACCAGTTTGGGAAAAAGAAAATAACTTGTGGGAGAAGCTGTCAGCGATTCTCCTCACGGGCTGAGCTAGAGGAGCTGAATCGGAGTGGATGTGAATGTGTGACAGTGGTAGACAATTCCATTACTGTCTGAGAACATTTTATGATCCGAGCACTTTGATTCTCATCATTATAACAGAGCTAGAGCAGCCTGACCTATAGGCATCATGTTTAGATTTCACTGTGGGGTGTTGTTGCTTGGAGACATGATATAAAGATGAAATAATGCATCCCAGCGCTGACCTGCCAATAGAAACCCAGTATGTGACAGAGAGAACAGGTTATTTATGTAAAATTGATTGAAAAAGGTCCAAATTAAATTTCAACGCTTCTGTGTTTTTTTGCTCATTTTTATATTTCTGAATAATTCTAGGGAGGGAAGCATTGCTGAGCCTTGGCCAACCTGCACCAACATTTTACCCACAATCCCTTGCACACCAGTCACATGATACAAGAAGTACGACACAGTACGACAAGGCGTGATATCGAAATCAGAAGGGTTTTCCAGAGCTCCGAGTGTGAATTGGGATCCAAAGGTAGGGTCACACTCTCTAACCCACTGAGTAAGTCACAGGGACCGCAGTGGTAGCAACGTGACGCACGTCGTCATCGGTCTGATATCCGCGCCCCTTCCAGACCGGCCATCTGCTGGCCTTTGGTAATGACGTGTAACGGTGCGTTGTGCAATCCCTGAAGGTCCTCTGGCATTGGACTGCACCGTTTCCTTCTGGGTACAATCTTTAGTTAAGAGGAAAACAAAGAACCAGTCGTTAACGAGCAACAAGTGCAAAGCAGGGAACCAGACGGGAAGGTGTGGGCCTGCAAAATCTGGCCAGAACCCCAACAGAGATGTAAATATTGTCATGGAGCAGAATAATATGGAAGACATCAGCCATCAGCACCCCCCCCCCCCCCGTGTCCCAGCCCAAAAAAGCAACTGATTCCTCCTTCCTTCTGTATCTGAGCCACTGTCCCCGAAGTGCATGAATGGTACAGAAGGGTACAAGGATTTGGTGCCATCCCCATGTTAATGTGAAAAGGCTGCCCGGCCCACCACTGGGGGGACGCTGTGAAATCCGAGTCGACCGTCGCGATGACCATACATGTGACTCGAAAGCCACCAGGGTCATGTGGAGAGAGGACTCCATTCCCGCTGGCCGTTTTTTTAATTTTATTTTATTCTCTGTGTAATCCATTTCTCTTGATGATTATTGGATGTACTTCCATCTGTTTCTTTTCCACAAATAAGAAATTTATTTTCTTGTTTTGTGGGTTTGTGATAATCCAGCATTATCTGTTAGCAGGAACTTCAGACATTTGTATGACATTAAACTATTCAGATAAATAAATTGGAATAATGGGATCTACTAACCAAGTAAACATTAATATTAGCAATGTTACATCGTTTTTGATACAAAACAATGATAATATTAACAATATTAGTGCTTGCTATAATTAGTATTGCTATTTTTCAGCAAGTTAATTTAATTTCACATCCAATGAATGAATCCGTCACCTCATAGGAAAACAAAGATGACATCATTTCCCTTCTTAGAATATCAGCAGAAGGTGACACTTGATTCGCAAGGGTCATGGACAGTGGAGTACGCTCGGAGGAGTGTTGCCACGACAACTCACGTTACCGGAGCAGCACGAATAATATCTGCAGCTGTGGTGCCATCAGTGCAGAGTCCTGGACAGAGCAGGCAGAGCAGGAAATCGATAGTGCTAAAAATGGCCACCTGATGAAACCTGTGTAGCTCTGCATGCATTAATGTTATGATTATTGTTGTGTTAGAGGACTCACTCCTGCCCCTTTCCCTGGCTTTTTCAGAAACGCACGCATGACGAGAGCCCAAAGGGGCTGTCAGCTCGACACACAGCAGCCATATCTCTCTCCAGCATTTGCCTCTCTGTGTTAGTGACTCTGGAACAGCAGCTCGCCATCCATTTAACACCCCCGACCCATAACCATGGGGGATCTTGCACATAATTGAAAGTAAAGCAAAGAGTTGACTTCAATATACAAGTCGGCTGAGAAGTGTGATGGCCGAACCTCATCCGCGCGAGTCCATAAACATCTGATTAGCACAATCTTGCTGCGGGTTTATTCGCATCGGTTAAAAGTCCAGAGCAACACATTGCCACCCCATGGGAAATAATAGCTCGTAATTGAAATAAGATGTTTGTCTGCCTTTAACTTGAGTGAACAGGTGTTCAGATTAGCTTTGATTATGGTGACGCGGACGGCAGGTCCGGAAGTTTCCAGTGCAAACATGGGTGCTTTGAAAGAGCTGGTTCATACTATAAACAGTCCCGCACATCAAGCTATTCCCTCATCTGAATGCTATATTCACATTACATTTCATTATGACAAATACATCATACTGGGGTTCAAAGCTCAAAAGATATAAATTAGAAATAATATGTCGACAGTAATATGCAAACTTATCTGAGAATCATTCTTACATCCTGCTTGTTTAAATTTGTCTATTTTATATTTCTCCATATCATTGTCCATCCGTCCATTCCTCCATTTTCTGAAACTTTTTGTTTTATTCAAGGTGGTAGGGGATCTGGAGGCTATGGGTACAAGGCAGGGAACAACCCAGGTTGGGGCGCCAATCCCTTGGTGGGCACAGTCACACACCACTTACTCCCTCTTATCCACTTACGGGCAATTTGGTAACTCCTTCCAACCTCAGCATGTTTTTGTGGGGGGGGACTGAAGCACCTGGAGGAAACCCAACAACAACACAGGGAGAACATGCAAACACCACACACATGGAATCCCAGTGGAGACTCAAACCCAGCTCCCAGAGGTATGAGGCAACAGTGCCAGCACAACCCCCCACCCCATATCACTGTATCGCACCTATATGCTGTTGCCTCATACACAGGAGGAATAATCAAGGCCTTGTCAGGCACCAAAATGAAACCAGTTCTCTGTATAAATGTTGTAAATGTCTCTATGTCTCGCAGTGAAATGTTCCGAGTTCAGAGACGCTATACATGGAGAATTGGCCTGGGCAGGATGGAGATCGGAAGCATGGGACACTGGGGGGGGGGAGGAAGGAGCAGAAGCTCAATCTGAGTAAAAGGTGTATGGACAAGCGGCTTAGGCAACTATACCTGTGATTGGAAGGTTACCAGTTCATATCCAAGCATCAGCATAGTGGTTTTATCATTGGCTTGGAGCGAAACGCCCATAACCTCCAATTGCTCCAGCTTTCTCAAAAAGTGACATCACTCTGGATGAAAGAGTCCACTATATAATTGAAATGTAAGTTAGGGAGTTACAATGGGATGTGGGCTTGGACATCTGGGTACAGATGCCAGGGTGAGGTGGGTGACTCTCCATGTCACCTGACTTAACCCCTCCCCCACTAAAGGGAGGCTTCCGGGAGCAACCTTTTTGCTGCATGAAGGACGTGATAATGACCAAACCCAGTAGATTAAGCACTCTGGGATCTGCGCAACACCGTCGCTGACCCTTTCATGGCGCTGGAGAATAGGGGGCACCACAAAAACCGAACGGGAATACAGACAAGCGAGGTGACAAGGCGCTCCAGCATGTACGGTCCACAAGCTGGAGCAGGGACGTCATCCCAGCCAGTGTGACCTTTTAGATTGGGGCGGCCGGGTTATGCCTCAGATTGCCGTTGGCGTAGCGATGGCTCCTGAATCAGCGCACTTTTGGAAACGGCGTGGGAGGGCTGCTTGCTTCCTGTCACAGCTAAACTGGTACTTTGTGAGCGCAAGAAGATGACATTTGTGCAACATCACCCTTGCAGCAGAAGGGTGCCACTGTGACCATTAAAGTTCTTGAAAAGAAGATAACATCAGATCTGTAGCAGGGGACAAGGACAAGTGTGAAGGGAACAAGTGGCACAGATTTTGAGCCTCAAAGGCTGATTTTGTGTAAGTATTTTCCTATAAAATGTGGCTGAAACAGAAGGTACTCTGAAGAAAAATGATTATTTCTTATTAAACTAAATGATAAATGCATCCTCAGCTACAAAACCAAATCTATTAACCTGAAATTAAATCTGCAATAAAAATGGCCCTTGGTTAAAATCACAATTAAAAATCTACTTATTCAAAAGGCTTGACATGTATGCAAGCAGTCAACTCCCAGCTTCTAATCTCCCCTCTGGACTCCACTAAATTATTCAGCGAGGAGGGAGATGAGGCCCGCCAGAATCAGGGAAACAAGCGGGTGTAACGTTCAGAGAGTGCGGTGGGGCTGAAATCAGAGTCCTTGCCAGATGGGCAGGTTTCACATTCAGGGAGGGTGGTTGGCTGAAATTGGAGTATTCAGTAGATGGTTGGGTTGGGTGTTCAGAGAATGTGGTAGGCTAAAATCGGGGTGTTCAGTGGATAGTTGGCTTTGGTGTTCAGAGAGTGTAGTAGGTTGGAATCAAGACTGGTCAGTGGATGGCTTGATTTGGTTTTTAGAAAGTGTGCTAGGCTGAAATCAGGCTGGTCAGTGGATGGTTATGTTTGACGTTCAGAGAGTGTGCTAGGCTGAAATCAGAGTGTGCAGTCAGTGGTTGGACTTAATGTGCAGAGCATGTTGTAGGCTGAAATCGGATTGTTCAGTTAATTGTTTGGTTTGAGGTTCAGAGAGTGTGGCGGGATAAAATTAGAACATTCGTTGGATGATTGGGTTCAGTGTTCAGTAAAGGCAGAGATCTTGGGTAATAGAAACACCTTATAAATGGATCATGGTGACACTCATGGAAGAATAGTGGCCATACTCTGCCCCCCTGCTGACACACAACCTGTGGCCCTATATCCCAAGGATAAAGCCACCACACATCATGCAGACAGATTTTTCTCCTTAATAACTTCTTTCCAGATGCAATTTGAAACAGACTAAGATAACAAGATTACTGATTTGCAATATTTCTCCAGAAATCACCGCACAATGCAGTTACTGAAATAATCAGGTTTTGCAGCAGTAAAATGGCGATAAATCTCGTGGTACATGAGAATGTTGGACAAGACACCAAGTGGGACTTTGCATCGCCGTGAAAGGCCTGGACCACATGTCCTCTTTGAGCGTCCTTACAGTGGTCTTTGGCCTCAAGAACTGCAGTGTTGGAACAAGGGACTAAAACAAGAAGTGGAGCTCCAGATGGTTTGAAAAACTACATACCTGGATTGTCTTGTGAAAGAGATCGGTTAAAATTATGTGGTAGCCATAGCAGGCATGAAAGATGTGGCGTTGAAAACATGGGATTGTGTTGCTTATAACCATTCCTTGTATCCAGGACAACAGACACATTTGAAATATTTTGCTAAACTGATTCCCCCCCCCCTTTTCTTGTGGCCTAGCTGCATTAAAAAGCTTTTATCGACAGCAGTGCGTGACCGAGGATCTTAGCGCATATGGGCTCGCGTTTGACAGATGGAGCAATACAGAACTTTTATAAACAAACAGTTAGTTCATTTATAATCTCCTCGGGCACCTAGACGCACCTCAGATATGAGCGTGAAGCAGACGGACACCTGACGGCTATATTCTGAGCGGCTAATAGAAATATTCATCAAAGCTCACCGTCAAGTCAATTGTCAGGGTGCTCAGAAGTTAAACAATGATCACTTGTCTCCTGAAATACACTTCTAGATTTAAGAGTTTATTGTAGTTAAGATAAAATATTCAAGAGCTTCTTGTCACGTGCACAATAAAAAGTCGGTCACAAAGCGCAATAAAAATCCTACTCTGCATATCCTTACGGGCACTGATAAAAACAATTTGAATACACAATGCAATCACAAATTAAGGTGCCTCAATAAGACAATAAATACTTCCACATACTTACGCATGGTGCAGCATAAACACAATGCAAATAGAGTGCCCAAAAACTTTGCATCTGAAGCGTGGAGACAGTGATCCATCCATGCATAAGCTCTCACCCAGCGCAGGGTCAATGTACAGTTGCTGAGTTGTTACCTTGATTACGTAACTAGGTAACGACGTGTTCAACCTAATCTACGTGTCTTTGGCTGGCCAGAGGAAAGACACGTGAACACGAGTGGAGGGGGTGCGCTGGGGGAGGGGTGCAAACAGCACACATGGACACAGCTGGGGGCTAAACCCTGGGAGAGGTTATGAAACAAGCCACAGGGCCACCTCATCGCCCATTATGACAGCCATAAAAATAATCATAAAAACCATTATGGTAATTATACTTATTATGTAATAATAGCAACTATATAATAACTATAATGGTGTTTATTACAGGGGGGGGGTAGATTTCATTAGATCAGGTTTGAGAGTAAACTCTGCACACCCTGATTCTTTGATAATAACACTGCCAACTGCTGCAAACTGTTTCTGGCATTTTAACTGCAATTCTGTTTCTTTTCTTTATAACAGCTGGTTAAATGAGACACATGGCACTAAAATGAAATGCCTCGCGGTGCCGTCTGTCCCGCGGAGTGCAGCCCAGGACCATAACTACGGTCATAGCGGGTCGTACGTCATGGCAGCTGTCCAGGCAGCCTACAAATCCCATCATGCACCACTTGGCTTGCACTCCCTTCTCTCTTTATGGTTTTCTCCTGGGATTGTGATTCTGCACCAAGTGGTAATTGTGGTTCCTGGGGTGTAGGTTCATACCTGTGTTAGCAGCAACATAACTTGGGCATCCGGCCATTTAGGTACGATCTCAAAAAAATGTGAAAAATGTGAAAGTCAGAATAAGTGTTGGGATTTCAGCGGCTAATATATTTTAATGAGAGTGTGTGTGGCTCAGCAGCCTAGGACACAGTGGTTGCCGGTTTAAGTCCCAAGGTTGGCAGAGTGATGTCATCATTGGGCCCTTGAGCAAGGCCCTTAATCGCCAGTTACTCCCTGTCCCTGTCTGCTAACTAGGTTAAAGGTAATAATATGTTTTAAAGCTTAATGTTAGAGTGGCAATGGTGAATCTTGGGGGTTCAAATCCCACCCCTGCTCTGTATGTAGAGACTGCATGTTCTACTCCTGCCTCCTGTCCAAAGATGTGTGGTTTATCTCTGGTATCTCAGAGCAGCCAGTAGAGTGTGATGCTTCAGGGGTAGTGAATCATTTGAATGAGATCAGATGGTACAGATTGAGCTGCTTTGTGAATGCCAGTGCCGTTTCTACTGGGGGCAGCAAACTGGGGGCAGCAAACTGGGGCCTGATCTTCTGCTAGGGGGGGCAGATGTATTATGTAGACTAAATTGTCAGCATTAAGAAGCTAAAGACCATTTTGAAAAGCGAGAAGTTATTTATGCAATACTTTGCATTTAGATTCTACAGTATGTTACACAGGTAGCTCAATCTGACTTCTTACTTAGACTATCTTGATTCGCGTTTAACTTCACTTCTCACCAACTGATCCGATTCAGCCACCCAGGGCACCCATGTTGAGAGTGAAATGTTTGTGTTTCGCCTGTTCCCAGCACACTAAACTTTAGCCCACATATATAAATGTAAACAACAATAATAGCAATAATAATAATATTTTTATTTCAGGCCCAATTAGTATAATTAAGCTGGGGGCCATGGGGGGGCATGTATGTCATCATGGGGTCACTGCCCCCCCAGAACTGCCCCTGCCGGCTGCATTTGGTGAAGGAGCTTCTCTACGCCCTCCCCCCTCCCCAGCATGCGGTTGGAGTGACGCTGTCCCCACGGCTCGTCTGTGCCGCTGCCGAGCCAGGGATGGACACTCGGCTGTGGAAGCCGAAGCCACCCGGCTCACCGGGATTACTGAGAGTTTCCCATGATTCTGTGCAGTATCAAGTCATGAAAAGTCACTGAAGTTTGGGCAGGGAGTTAATCCTGAAGCTGTCTTCATTTTTATTTTTAGATTCTGCAAGTGATCTCAGATTTCAAAGCTGGCATAATTTCAGCAAAACGCAGTTAGTGCACAAGGTAATTTTAATAATTAGATATAGATGCCTTTAATCTTCTATGATGTCTTATAATGTAGAATTATCCACTACACTCAGAACTACTCAACCTTTGATAAAGGACAGTTAAAAATTTGAAGTTTTAATCAGAAAACCCCTAAATCATGTTCCAGCTAAATGATCTTTAACACACATTACAGCATAAAATATCTGACTTCTATCTTTCTGTTCCCTGTGCTTCAGAGAAACTTCAATGTTTATGTCTCCTAAGAGAGCAATGTCATCAGTAATGGTACAAAATCAAAAACACCTGACATGGTTAACAAGAATCTGAAAAAACTGTATGTTTCATAAAGCCCCCTGACAACACCACTCCGAATCTCTGTGCTCAGAGAAGACTGTACGCTTCATAAAGCCCCCTGACAACACCACTCCGAATCTCTGCGCTCAGAGAAGACTGTGCGCTTCATAAAGCCCCCTGACAACACCACTCCGAATCTCTGCGCTCAGAGAAGACTGTGCGCTTCATAAAGCCC
>JABFEB020000035.1:7460306-7475178 GCA_019775895.2 Stomatorhinus ivindoensis
AGCACCTGGTACTGAATAAGAAGTGGAGTACCAGCACCTGGTACTGAATAAGAATGGGAGTACCAGCACCTGGTACTGAATAAGAAGTGGAGTACCAGCAAATGGTACTGAATAAGAAGTGGAGTACCAGCACCTGGTACTGAATAACAAGGGGAATACTAGCAGCTGTTTTTCCCCACTTTAAGCACTGTGTATGCCTACATTATGCTGTAAAGTAATGCTTTAGACTTTGAACTGGTACAGAAACCATTACTCTGTATAATACATGGTTACATACCACATACTTTCAATGTATGCTAAACAGCTGCTTTTGACTTTGCATTGTCTGATATGTGTTTTGTACTTTTGTAAAATTTTCTGAGTAGTGCCAACATTTCTAAATCTATTGTCCAGTATTTTACTAAAAAAATGAAATAAAAACGTTATAAGAGGTTAGGCCTACCATAACACTCAAAACACTAACTTCAACCATTTTTTGTTTTTGTCAGAAATATTTCACAAACTTTTTGCAAATTCTCCTTTCGCAGAAGTATAATTTGAAACTGCATTTCAAATTATGAACAAGTTGTGTAGTCCATTTAATCGTGTGTACGCTGTCTACACCCCATCATCTGAGTGCAAGCGGTTCTGAGAAGCCACCTAAAATGGAATATCAGAAAGCTATTTCCTTTATTTTTAATTCGTTCCAGGTTTGTCCATGGAGCACAAATTCATCTCCTGAACATTCCAGCATGATAGAGAACCGATTACCGAAATTACTTTGTTATTAGGTAATAAATATAAAAATGCGGTACCATGCATTACATTTGATAGTAATGTGCGGTCATTTACAGTCGACCCTTCCACATTGAGTTAGGGGCAGAGCCCCTCCCTCCTATTTCACGTAAACTTTTTTGAACCCCTTGAGGAGCAGCACAAAAAATGTGAGAAATACGGGATACAGCTATCACGTGAGAGGCCGTCCTAAACACGCTTGGCGTCCAACAAAACCAGTACATATATTTTACGCATTTATGAATTACTGATTTTTTGTGTGTCTGCTTTCGCAAACAGCACAAAAAACCCCCCTTTTAATTTCTTATGCCTCTACCCCGTGAGGACCATTGTGATAGTCACATATGTGTTAAAAAATAAAAACTGAAAACAATGTAAAACAGGAAAACAGCGCTGCTATCTACCTTTTTACTCACAGTTGTAAGTACTTCAGCTGCACTCGTAAAAAGGACTCGGGTACTCGATATGGTATATGGTAATATATACTCATTAATACTCATTAAGGTGTAATTATATTTATAATGAAATGCTTAGATCAGTATTAATGCAAGTGATATGTATTTTGGAATAATGAATATATGATTTGCATTTATGTTAACAATGTTACATCACTGGCTACGGTATCACAAGAAAGAATGTTTGCTGTGAATCTACCTCATTTTTAAAGAAATGCCCCTTTTAGGCAGCCGTCTCTCTGCTATTCAATAGTCTCAGAAGATTCTGTTGTAACACGTGTCCCTAGTACACGTAGAAGAATGGTCATTTGAAATCGTCACAAAAGATGGAGCAGGACACCAGCAATAAACTCATCATGTGTAAAGCTGGAGGCTTCTGTCCTGTGTCTTGTTTGTATACCGTGTTACTTCCCTACACAGGATCACAAATTTCATTGCATGATCCAGCACTTTCTGACAATTGCCCGGGCGTCTAATACCCTCAAATATCTATCTTTAGATTTATCTGTCGTGAGCTATAGTTAAATTCAAACTAACTACTTAAATCTGAAACGGTATGAAACATGGTTTTAGGGTGGAAAAATATTGTGTTATGAAGGCTATATATTTTTAGGACAGATGCTCTTTGACCGTAACAATGTCTGTATGTGATTCATTCTTTTAAAACAGTGAACCACAAGCAGAAGAAGTTACTGTAACACTCAGACGTACGTGGCGTTCAGAGACTTGACAAATAAATTTCAATAAGGAGATAATTGTTTCAGTTGGGAAGCAATTGTTTCCATAACACATCAACGTGAAAAAGTAGTCTGCAAGGGAAAATGCAACAAACGAAATTAGGAAAATCCCTGTAGATAGCCGCAAGCATGCAGAATCTAAACTTATGTCACGTGGGAGACCGCACAGAGTTTTTAAACTATTAAAAATCATAAATAGTCTTTTTATTTATTGCAAAGAACAATACTTTATACCAAGAACCTAAAGATCCTTATCATGATACTAACCAGCGAAGCCTGGGCACTGCTTCTGCAGTGGCAGGTATAAGTTGTGTGCAGACATAAGTTCTCAATGCCAATTTAAACACTTAACCATACTGGAGGACATCAGTGTATACATCAGCAGAATGGCGCGATGGCTATTTTACCTGCAGTCTTACACTGTTTTGCACATCTGGTCATTGAGTACAAAGAAGTGGTGTCAGCGAATGTCTAAAAGCGTTCTGCGCAACTTCTTACCCTATCACTTCGACATTAACACAGAGGTGAGATGGTTTGTTTTTACTTCAAATACAGACATCGATGTGACCCCTGAGAACTTACTCAAGTTTGCCACTGCTGATGGCATGCAGAAAAGAAATGCCTGAATATTTACGTCACAGGAAAACGGATTACTGGCTAGCACAGGCTCATCCACGTACGGGAGTGTGTCTGCGACACTGTCCAAGGCAGTCTGCGAAACTTCAGCTCATACAGGTCATCGTCTCGGGTGACTGACGCACTGTAAAGAAGCACCCAGTCTTCTCGCGGACCCGACAGCAGGAAAGCGATGCATCATCCACGGCTGGGCCAAATTTAAACATTTCTAGCAGAACGTCACCTAAAAATAACCCCCTACTTTGTAGCCCTTCCAGGAAAAGTGACGAATGTAGCTAATGTTTGCAATAAAGATCACAATTACCCGACCTTATATCGCAAATCCATCTCATTGTGTCTACATGCAACGTTGGAGCTTTGTTGGGGGTGGGGGTGGTCCTTAAGGGCCTTGTAGAGGGCTCATAGACACGAGACTCTTCTCTCAAGAATGGGATTCAATCCAATGACCTTCCAGCCACTTGTACAGAGGGCTAAGATGCCCAGACATAGACATATATTCCAATTATGGACTTATAATTTAGGTTAAGAAATAGAAGGGGCCTACAGACTAAATTCAGTGTCCAGGTGAATCTAATTAATGTTGAATGTGATCTCCACAAAGACTATTACTATGAACAATGTTCAGCTTGGAAAAAGGTGACATCACTTATTTTCAATCCAGATCCATAGCACCATTAAGTAATTAATATCAGAGAGATTCAGTGCTGAGGTTCAAAAGGAGAAAGTACATACATTGCAAGTATTTGACAGGCACCTTTACCCAGGGTGACATACAAATGACATGGCTGCGTCAGAGTAATGTTTTCCATGTTTACATTTCATTCACTTATCAGATGCAGAATTCTATAAAATATAACATTTTTTTTGCACGGTTACATGGTCCCTGGAGCCAATGGGGGGTAACAGCAAAATCATTTGCCCACTTTGGGGATTTGAACCAGCAACCTTCCAAATGCAGACAGAGTGTCCTTACCCACTGAGCCAGACACCACCTCCAAACAAAATATGTGAAAACACATAACCCGAAACATAGAACCCAATGATAAAATGTATTTTTATGAACCAGTCAGAGCCAGAATGTTTCATGTCAGAGGTTTATTTCTATGCAGAGAAACTCCAAGATGATGAAAGCCAAGTCTCCAAAGTCTGCGCAGGACAGTGACATGTCCAAGGACTCCACTGCCAGAAATATTAAGGCGACATCTCAGCTGTGCCCCATCTTTGGGAGCTCCAGGGCAAGTTCCTTCAGGTAACAACCATCTCTTCCTATTCACAGCAGCCAAAATAAACTAACAGAGTTATTGATTTATCTCAAATTACCACATTCATTCCAACTAGAAATTACAAATATTCCAGAAGCAACTATGCAGAAGAAATTAAAGTTTAACAGGTTTCTATTAGACACATTTTATTACTATTACTAAGTATGATTCTTGCACTGAGAGAGTCAGTTACCTCCTTTCGTGGTGCATATGCATAACGACAATAAAGTTGACTCTGATGTTGATTTTAGGTTCAAACATCTCAAAACATTGTGAAGAAAAGCTGTTTGTGTAAATATATGCCAGTTTTGTTGACAGTCATGTGAAAATAACCGTCCAAAATATTCTCGCCATCTCAGTAAGCACAAAACAGGTTAATCCTTGCTTTCTTATGGATCTTATCTTCATACCGGTCAGAGGTTGACCTGTCGCTACTCTGGACACACTTATTTTGAGCAGAACCAGACTGAGCTGCACCGGTGTTAAAAAAAAAAACAAGCATGGGATTGATGACAGAAGGGAGCCCTTCCATTGAGGTTAATGGCTAGCTGTCCCTGCACTGTTGAGAAGAGAACAGTGGGTCCTTGTTTGGGGAAGATGGCATGGCTATGTCTTGTATACTTTAGATATAATGGACTACATTCCTTGATGGCCTGTACAGGAGGCTTAGAAAAAATAAAACCATCTGGAAAATTATGGGATAGTGTGAACCACAAGGGGCCCCAGTGTACTAGATATGGAACTCGACCTCAAAATAGAGTATCATCGTTCTAGAAATGATTTTTGCATCATTGACGTGCACTTGGTGCACTTGTGGTGAGTCGTATGAATTTCATCTTGAAATATCAAGCTGTATTGTGGTATTGCTTTATCAATCAATCAATCAAACAATTTATAAAGCACATTTAAAACAACTTCTGTTGACCAAAGTGTTGTATAAGAATAGTAAACAAGTCAGTAGGTACTATACAGTGTATATAGTTCATATACAGTGAGCGTTAATACAATAAAATACCATAGGACACAAATCAATAAGATGATGATGATAATAATAATAATAATAATAATAATTTAAAGATGCTGGCCTTCCAGATGTATTTGTTCAGGGTCAGTACTGTGACGGAGATGGCCTTCCCGACGGGTTTGTTCGGGGTCAGTCCTGTGATGGAGCTGGCCTTACCGGTGGGTTTGTTCGGGGTCAGTCCTGTGACGGAGCTGACCTTCCCGACGGGTTTGTTCGGGGTCAGTCCTGTGACGGAGCTGGCCTTCCCGGTATGTTTGTTTGGGGTCAGTCCTGTGACGGAGCTGGCCTTCCCGACGGGTTTGTTCGGGGTCAGTCCTGTGACGGAGCTAGCCTTTCCGACGAGTTTGTTCGGAGTCAGTCCTGTGACGGAGCTAGCCTTCCCGACGGGTTTGTTCGGGGTCAGTCCTGTGACGGAGCTGGCCTTCCCAACGGGTTTGTTCGGGGTCAGTCCTGTGACGGAGCAGGCCTTCCTGATGGTTTTGTTCAGGTGTTCCCCAGCATGCTACAGCTTATATTTGATATAAACTTTTTAATGTGGAATTCACTGGCTTATGCGGAATTCTGACCAGGTTCTGACCTTCTACTAGCTGTTTCAGGTTATATGTGAATATTGTGATTCATCTGCTAAAGCTAGCAGTTTGGATTATAATGTCCTTTAGACCTAATCTGTTCCTTAGGTTCACATTGTTCTGACCTTTTAAACGATAGCTGCTGATGAGTAATCTATGGCTACAGCTCTTTAAGTGACTGTCATTATAAGCAATGGTGTCTACATTCCACTAGATGGACCCTCTGTTCAACAAAGGCTGTGGAGCTGAGTTAGGCCTATAGATGTTATCTAGCTAGAAATACAAAACTGTGTTTTAGCAGAATACACAACAGTCAAATATGCAAAATATAAAACAAGCAATAGCAATGCAGAAATTGTGCAAAAATAATCAGAAATATAGTACTGTGCAAAAGTCTTAGGGGGTCAAAGAAAATGTTTATTTATCTAGGTAGTAAGTATATATTTTCTCAGAACAAAACACTATTTAACATTAAAACTTTATTTATCAAATTTAGAGAAACACAATAAATAATAAACTGGTATCTAGCTGGATGGACAGAGTAAAACTGCTTCAGTTCCCAAACCTCTCCTCAGGGCCACCTAATTAATCCATTCCATGTTTACCTTACATTTCACCACCTGATCAATGAATGAATTGACTTAATTATTATAATATCTCAATGGGGTATTGATTAACCAGACAAGATAGTAGTGATCACATAGGTGCATAGGACGGTTGCTGCAAACACTGGTGTGACTTTAGGAGAGGGTTTGAAATGGCTAAGCTGACACACTTTTCCACATAATATCACAGCTTTACACCAACATGAAGATCATTTAAACAACATTCTCTTTAACTGTCTTTAACTGCCAGACTCCAGTCCTGGGGGGCCAGAGCCCTGCACATTTTTGGGTTTCCCCTCATTTAACACACCTGATTCAACTTCTTGTGCTAATTACCACATAGCTGTTTAGCTGAATCATCAGGGAAAAACTAAACTACACAGGGCTGCGGCTTGACACCCCTGGCCCAAGACTATTGTACAGTACTGTATGTGTACTTCAGTAACTTATACTCAGTGTTACAAGTGGAGCATAGCTATTGAGATCCATCCCTTAGATTTAAAAATCTCTTTTAATTACTGGTCTCAAACTCATTCAAAAATACAAACTGTGTCAAACAATGAGTTAGGGTGGTTATCAGGGCATCTCTGCCTGGTCATCTGATAATCAGAAGCAAATATGGGTCAATGACTAAGTTAACACAGTACTGGAGTAACCTGAGACTAATTGGGGGGCGGTGTCTAACTCAGTCGGTCAGGACTCCATACCTGTTACCAGCTCAGCAGATCAAAGCCCAGGGCTGGAAGACTGAAACTGCCATTGGACCCTAGAGCAAGGCCCATAACCCCCAATTGCTCCAGTGGTGTTGGATACTGGCTGACACTGGGCTTTGACCCCACAACCTTGTTGTCAAGTATGAAAGTGTTTCATGGAGAGTTATATGGGATAGGTGAAAAGTTAAGGGCTGAATTAAGTATCACTAGTCTCTTCTAACTATTGGTAACTAACTGCCAGTAACCTGAAGTACTTTCCCTCCCCCACATTCTGAAGTTCCTCCTAAATGGGTTCAGTCCAGCATCCACTAGCTGTACCTTGAAACACACTTCTCTTTAACAAAACGATTTCCCAATTCCATCCCTGTCGGTAAGATAAATGAAGATCTTTAGCAATAAGGTCGCAGGAATAGTTAAGCAACAAGTGGTTTGTGTCTGGTTTCTTCACCTAATTACACATTGTATCATGTCCTTTGTGTGAAAGCAGAAACCTTACAGTACTACAGTTCCCAAAACAATGCAGAAGAATAATCATGTACTATACCATTGCTGGGGGGGGGGGCACATACATCTTAAGTAAAAATAAATACTTCCCATCTTATAAAAAGAAATATAGGAGCCCACATCTTTCCCTAAAGCACATTTACACTGACTAAGAAATGGTTTCACCCTCATTCTAATCTTGGTCAAGACCCTGGAGAATTCAGACAAAGACGCTTAAAATTTTTTTTAAAGACTCATTTATTATTTCTACCATCGTGTGATAGTAAAAATGAGGTTACACTTCAGAACCAAACAGAAAAGGGAGGATGAATGAGGTGCTGCACTCTTAGCAAACGCTGGCGTGATATCTGCGGGGTGGGGTAGGGTGGGGCTGCAAGGCTTAAGTACCAAACGTCCAATGGAATAAAAGATTGTATTGTATCAAAAAGGTCATTTATATCTTTATACATATATATCTTACTATGCAAAGCAAGGAATGCTCTTTGATTTTTTTTTTCATTTTGTTTTGTTTCTCATGATGAAACTCGCCGATTCTAGAGTAACATCTGCGAAATGGGACACTGGCCAAGCAGAGAGCCCCGAGTCCACCATGGCATGGCGGGCTGCTCAAGCCCCTGCTGAGTCCAAGTCTGCAGTCTGATCCTTAGCGAGAGAAGGTCTTTCCCCTGGAAACAAGACACAGTTCTTTGATTCTGCAGCTTGACCAATCAAAAGCATTTTTGCAGAAGCTGATCACATGCGCCACAACCAATAGTAATGCACTGTGGTTCTATATTTGTCCAGTAGCCTTTGCAAACTGACACAAGATGCTGAGAATGGGCGATGGTCCCGTTAATTTAAAATTGCTTTATTCCCCCTCATAATGGAAAGTTGAGGCTCATGACATTTCCCCCAATGCTTTCCACCCACTACAAAGGCACAGCTGAAGTCAAGACTCAAAAAGACAAACCATTAATAGTATTTAAGAGACTTCACAATCTTCTTAGAAACTAAACGAGAGTAATCGTCACTCAGGATGACTGGTCCCAAATAAGAGGAGAGTGTAATCACTTCTGATGGCACACCAGACATTGTACTATTAAACATTTTCATTCATCTAAAGTAAGCTATCAGGCCCCAACATTGTCAAACTGCTGAAAATACTATAAATTCAACATAAAAAAACACCCGGCTTGCAAATCAACCACAAATGAACAGTTCAGAATTACTTGAGGAAAATCTAAAACACTCCTATGATAACGATGCAACTTTAGGAACTGGGCATGAATGACTGATGTCTATTTGATTGGGAGGTGGAGTACTTACGAGATGGTCTTCATTTCCTTTTTCTCAGCATCAGGGCGGGCCCGATTCAGCACTTTGAGGAAGTCGGAGGTCTTGGCTCTCATACGTGTGTGGATGTAGGCCTAATGGAGAAAGAGGGACAGCGGCTGATTGGCTGGCAGTAAACTGGGCGTGGCTACAGCTAGGCCACAGGCACGTCCAGGTGCAGAAACCAAAGCGAGCGTGTCCAGACCGTGCCTGACGTGTGCCCTGCATCTACACCAGATGGCTATGGATGGCGGCAGGCTCACCTTAGAGCATTTTATGTGGTAATGCAGGTAGTCACGGAAGGTGTGAATGAGGTTGATGGTGTTGTCTCGTGCGTTGGCGCTGGTATGGCGAGGGAACAGCACTGCAAGTGAGAACAAGAGGCACCTCAGCACTGGCTGCTTTCGCAGAGATGGACGGCCTGCCTCTCGCCGCCGCCGTACACTCGGGGCGTCTCCAAACGACTCACCGAAGGTGATGTAGCCAATGTTGTCACCCACGGCAGCATCTGTGTCCTTCAGCTCAAGAGGGGGCTCTCTGTGGCTGAACAGCACCTGGGGGGCCGTGTGGCTGGCACGGCGACCCTCCTTAAACTCCTGCGGGCATTGAGAATATTCAATCAGCGCCGCACAAAGGTAAGGAGGTCAAAGGTCAGGCAGATGTGGGGGGTTAGTGCACCCCCTGCAGACCCACCTGCATGAACACCTTCCCGATAATGACATCGTCGTCGTCCTTAAACACCGTGCTGAACACCACTGTCACTCTGTCCTTTTTCGCCTCAAGATACCTGAGAGGAAACAAACGGTGCAGAATAAAAATCCCCTCTAACCTATTAACTATTTAACAGGAAGCAGCGTTTGATGGTCACACATGGGCACATGCTAACACCGAGTGCAACCTCACGCTGCCCGCCAAGGACCTACATGGACTCGTCATCCCGGTAGTGCACGACAGCCCGCTTCTCGCCCTCGCGACCCTCCTCCTGGAACTTGAAGTACTTCTCAAACACGGAAGCGAAGCAGTTCCTCTTCAGCATGCCCGCCTGGTGGATGGTTTCCTCCTTACTGGCCGGCAGGGAATCGAGGTCATAGAGCAGGGACACGTTGTAGCCTTTTGGGAGAGGAGCAGGGCACATATCAGGAGGGCGGTCCTGTACATCTCTGCCCGCCCATCCATCCATCCATCCATCCAGTACAGGGTCACAGTATGAGCCTGGACCCTCTCTCAAGTACAGGAGCGGGTGTGTTCTTTCTTAGGCCCAGTCATTTTAGAGCCTGCCACCTCCCAGATGGTTCAAAGGCTGAACAAACAGCTCAAAAGTACAGTAAGGTCATAGTTTGCTAGCTGCTTCAAAGAACATGCTGCTTTAGTATCTCCTAAAAACGTTTAAATTTTAGTGTAGTGACTGCTTGTGGCCAACAGGGGGCCCCCAAGGATTGTGTGGTTTGAGTGGTGGAAAACACCACAGGTCTGAGAAGGCAGGGGTCACCTTACATTAGATGCCAGTGCACCACAGAGCACACACAATAATAGTAAAAACATACTATGAACATTTTAGAGATATCTGACCGTCTTTGACCAGTGGCAATAAACCCACAAAAACACAGAGAAAGGCAGAGAAAAGCAAGCTCGGGCTGTGTTTTAACCCCAGCGCTTACCTGACTCTGGAGACACCAAGTAGTTTCCATACACCCGCTTTAAAAGCTGGAGAGCAAGAGAGGGTCACTGCATTATTATCAACATTACAGAATTTCACTGTGTTTCTCGGAAAACATGCAACAATTAAACTTAAAAATAAAGGTGGGTGGTGATAAATGTGTTTTTTTTCCCACTCCGTCAAGTAACTTCCCAGTGATTTGGAAATTAACACTGTAAAACAATAAGCTCTCGCTCGGCCCTGCATTTTGCAGCAAGTAGCTGTGCATTTTATGTTCCTTTGCATAAAGGATGTTCATCTGCCCGTCCATCCATCCATCCGAGGCCTGAACGTTTCTGATTCACTGACACAGACAGATTTTTTTAAATAGGCAACGAGAAGCAAGCCATCAATATACTGTGACTGGACTGAAAAAGGTCAATGTCTTTGAAACATCAGCATTTTTCTTGTCATTTTTTATTTGTTGACAGATATGGGGCGATTGACGGAGGACAGCAAGCCAACGTGCTGTAGGTTTCGAGGCTTCCTTTCACTCAATGTTAGTTTCAGTCTCAATCTAAAACAAAACAGGCAGTTTCTCTGGCCAACAATGAGTCAGTTTACTTCCTGTCTCAGTCAGAAACCACAGTGACTGCTTTCTTCCTTACATGGCGAGACACCCGCTCTGGATAAGGGCCTCCCAGCCCCTACAGCTGCAGGCTGCTCTTCCTAATATAGCGCTGAATGGGGAAGCATTTTATACTTAATTCAATGATCCCCCATATAAATGACATCACAACCAAACTGCTAACAACGTGTGAATATGTGATAAACTGGTGGTAACCATGATGTCCGCTCAGGCTGCTGCGTTGGCAGCGTACCTCGTCAGCACCATGTTCCTGTAGTTCCTTGTAGAACTTGAGGGAGATGCTGACCATCACCTTAGTCTTGTCACCATTGGGGTTGGAGATGTGGTAAAGCACACCATCGAAATCTACGGCGTAAGGAAGAAGCTTATGATCAGTGTCTATGGTCTGGCTTAAAGCACCTGAGAGAGGGTGACGGTGAACTAACCCACAGCTGCAAAAACATAATTGATTATTTTGCACCTTCTTATCCTGGTCAAAACAGAATGAAGACGATGCTAACCAAGCATCTAAAGTTACCTGCAAATGTCACCTCCACTGCTTCAGGCTTGTTTCTGAAAAGAAAACAAAGGACGTTCCGTGAGGAGAAACTGACTAAAAGGACATGATGTAACAGACCAGAATACACAACCAGTAACCTGTGGAATGCATCACTCTGCAGGCTGTGGCAGTACACTACATAAGCTAGTGTGAAAACATCAGGGTGTTATAGCTCACTTCATTTATCACATGTCCTTGTCTGGCAACCAAATTAAAATCTCACTAGATCACATTTTTAAAAGGAGGCATGATCAGTTTGAAGGACTTGTACTACAATATCTTGTTTCCAGTAAACCTCCGTATAACACAGATACTGTACACAGCGAGTAATATCAAGACTATAAAAAAAGATTTAGGTCTCTTGCATCAAGAGCATAGCTATGCAAATGAAGGAGACCGCCGTGTCAACGTCTGAGCCCTGATCACAATGCTTGATATGAAGAGGGGAGAAGAAGCGTCTGTAAACTCGGGTAACAGGGAGGCCTGGATCGTGGACTGTTCGCACGTCCAGACCCGATGCCGGAATGCAGGAATGCACGCTGGAATCCAGGCGCTAAAACACGTATATAACCCCCGCCCCCAAAGGCACTTTCTCAAACAAGAAAAACATGCACCTACAAACCGGCCCTAAATTATTGCAATGGTCAAATATTAACAGACGGAATGTGTCCAAAATGGTTTTCAGCTCCTTGAATGTTACTTAATTATTGCACATACAACGATAATAAAAGCGAAATGGGAAATAAATTGTATACTGTTTTATAACTAAAGACACAGGGTTTACATTTGGCCGGATGGCGGAGTCCGGGCTGCCAGTGCCGTGCGTCTCAAATGCGGAAGTCTTTCAACAGACACGCTGTCAAGCGGCCGTTTAAACGAGCCGGTCGAAAACCTCCAACAATCCAACCCAGATGCTACATTAGCTGACTCGGTTACTTAGCCCCCATTGTCCGGGTTTTTGCTATGACCGATTTTACACTGTCGCTTGGGGAAACGAACAGTTATCAATCCGCCGTTAAAACGTTCAGATCGTCTAGTAAACCGAAATATAAACCCGAAAATACAAATAACGCACAAGTTCAACAATCAAAGATGGCTGTTAGCTAATTTTGCATGAATTCCCTTCACTTTTTGGCCCGATTATCTAGGAAGCTAGGCTATCTGCTAACTAGACACACCCCATACTATCCGGCGACTGACAATGACGATCAGGGCGGATTCAACCTTTTCACATCTAGCGTTTTTCAGAAGACTGAACCTGCAACTTTCTCTGTCCGTGCGCGAAACATGATAATAATGACAATAAATTACGGACTGAAAACCGGTTAAAAAACAGGCAAATGGTAAAAATGCTCAACTACTCACCCATTGGACGCGCTATCAAATTTCAGAGACAACGTCTCCTCTATAATCCGGTTGTTGATTTCCAGCAAGATCATGGTGGAACTAAGTGAGATGCACTGTAAAACAGCCTTTATTGCACTATTTTGCCAGTATACACTAAGCGGGCTTTTATTTTTTCGCGATCGGTCTTCCTATTGTACCCCTTTCGCGAAGCGAAGGTAGCTACTTCCGCTCTGTGCTCTGAGGACCCACGCAAAGCTGTTCAATATCGCGCCTGTGCGGATGTGTCTGTTTTTCTAGCTAAGTTTTTTTTATGTAAATGTCACTGACTTAAAAATATATTTCTTTTTTTAGTTTTGGTAGAAGCGTTTTTTTGAGAAACTGAAACAAATATTTCGGAAATAGAGCTTTCGAATCGGATCACACCACAGGGACATCTGCTGGCCAAAGGGAGCTCAACAAAAGCAAATTATAAATAACTGCGCCGTTGTTTCCGGGATCGGCTCCGGTCCCCCACGACCCAGAAATGAACAAGCGATACAGAAAATTAATTAATGAAAATATGTATAGAAATAACAACATACGTGTGATAAATCATAATTAAACTTAAACATGTATTTTTTTTATGAAGTATGCCTTCACTTTGTTGTAATGTTGGATGTGGATCGTACTAAAACTAATGGCCAAATAATAGATTTTAAAATGTATAACTATTTAAAATGTTCCATGTCCTCTAGAGTTGGTAGGTCTGCTGCACCCTTCATCTTTTCCCAAGTATCAGGATTCTATAACCGGAGAAATCGTTGCCTTATAGCTGTACTATTATAACATGCTAGATGAAGCTGATAAAGGACCTATTTTCTTGCTTTTGCCTGAAGTTCAACTCCTTGTTATAAATGTTGTGGCTTAACAAACAAACAAATAAATAAAATAACAGGTGAGAGAGGATGGTCCAAAGAGCCCAGAAACATACTACAGTAGTTATTGACAAAACGACATTTCATGAAGCATCTACCGTATTTTTTCCCCCAAAGGCCACTAAGCAACCCCCAAAACAAGCCAAGACCACCATCTAGTGGGGTCAAAAAATACTGCAAATAGTCCATGAAGTATAATTTTGTCCATCAGTAGACTACAGTTTCACCTTGGCTCAGTGTAAGACTATCATAAGGCAAGACTTCACAAAGAACTGAGGTTCAGATTGGTTTCATAACTTTGAAATGTACTGCAGGTGTGGCTAGATCAGATTCCCAGCTTGGGCTATTTCTAATGAGTTTGCCCACAGAGTGTGTGAGGAAATCGCAGGCATGCTTGTGACTTCTGATAAGACTCTAAAGCCCTATTATTCAAATCACGGTCCTCAAGGTCTGAGCCCTGCTGGTTTTCCAGCCTCCCTTTACCTGTGAGCCAGGTGTGAAGCCTCTGACCAATCAGAATCAGTAATTATTAAACTAACTAGCTGGGAGAACTGAAAACAAGGCCTGGACTTGAAATTGAGGTCCAGGTTTGAAGAGCCCTGCTCTAAAGGTTGCTGAGGGTTGTGTTGGTATTGTGAGTGTTTCCAGCAGGAGGTGCTTCATTTTGCAGGGCATTCTGGGTATTATCAAAAGAAGTCACAATGCATGGCTTCATGGCAGCTCCAGGCTGTACCAGGAACCGAGAAAAATAGTCAGTGACCTATGTCCTGGTTACAGAGAATTCAAAGCATTATTCACATCCAAATCTATACCTCTGAGAGTCACAAGGGTGGTGCTGGAACAGTCCTGTAGTCATGACCTGCTGGGCTGGCTACTTTGATCAGCAGTTTAAGGCTGATCCTCCAGCTAGAACGTTGGACATCTCTGGGTCCACAGTTACTGGGCATGATCCTTTGTCTTGCTGTAAATCTCACTGAATTTGCACAGGTGAAGAACCAGCTGTGGGTAGGGAAGGCCACAAGGATCTGTGGTATCCCGGATGAACTTCTCTACGTTAGTGGTAAGGCTGTCCTCCTGTCATTGCAAGCAAATTTCGCTTTCATTTGCAACATGGACATCATCCCAATCGACTGGAAAACGGCACTTCTTGTCCTTATCTGGAAAGAGAAGGGTGATTGGCTGGATTGCATTAACTATG
>JABFEB020000035.1:7525817-7545556 GCA_019775895.2 Stomatorhinus ivindoensis
AACTCAATGCAACTTAATCTATTGTATATCTGTATAAATCTGCCCGCAGCTTTATTAACTTTGCGTTATCTACTCTGCACATGCTCAGTTGTTAGGGAGTTGCAGCGAAAACCTACACGACACAACGGCCCTTTCTGGGTAAGATTGCAGACTGCTGCCCTAATGTGACTAGCCTAATGTCATATGACTCTAGGTGACCAAAGCGAAATGTCACTACTGTTTGCAAAACAGATCCATTACGTGTGTATCTGTCTGGGAAAGATGGCCAGGGGCCATAGTTTTGTACAAAAGCAAGCAGGTGTTTCCCATTACTAGAACATTCTAAATGTCACAGTAAGAAATATTGGAGAGAGAAACTGTGGGCACTGAGGAAACTCAATGGTTTCAAGATAAGGCACGTTTTGTTGTTTTTTTTCCAAAACAATCCATTCATTTTTTCCATTGTTAACTTTGCCAGCTACACCAGTGGAGAGATTACATTTCATTACCCTTGATTGCACCTTTTTAAAGCTTTGGTTATATTGATCTCTATTACTGTAATTGTCCACAGAAAAGCAGCTAGATCCTTTCGTCTACTTCCTGATCTATGACCTTGAGTTGATATCCATCTATGAAGAAGACCAGAGCTAAGGAAACATAGCCATTGAATGTAACTTTAAAATTGAATGATTGATTGATGCATAAGATTACATAATCTCTCTCTCTCTTTCTCTCTCTCTAGCTAGTGGCACCTCCACAACATAAAATTTTTTTTCTCTTAGACATGAATATACTTTAAGAGGACTTTAAGAGGACACACCACAATTGTCTTTCTGTATACCCATTGTGCAATTTAAACTTGGATAGAAATGTGTCTGCCTCTGGGAAAAATAATAAGCTTTAGAAAATTCAATCAGAGCTACTTAGAAGGCCACACTTTCTGCCATGTCCCCATGAAAGATTGCACTATTAATCTCACAGCAGTGTCTCCTCAGGCAAAGAGGCCACGTTCCTGGGAAGGAAAGCTTTTTGAAGAGGCAGTTACAGACTTAATCCGTTTGAGAGAGCAAAGATCCCTAAAATATTTCAGCATGAACACAGTCCTCTTTGGGGAGCAGAAGAAATGTGCCGTCCCATACTGTTTGAAAGACACCTTACAGAGATGTGCCGTGTGGTCTGTAAATGTTCCAGTGAACACTGAGCTTTATAGAAGAGAGGAATTTAGACAAGGAAAGATGACGGGAAGGGGAAGATTGAAAATTAAAGGAAAGGAAATATATTTCCTTCAAAATACATGACACTTGTTAATTTTCTATACCTGCTTGTCCTATGCTGAGTTGTGGGGTCCGTAACCTACCTTGGAATTTACGGGTGACAGCAGATAACCCAGGATGCATCACCCATCCATCGCTGTGCACTCATACCTTCCACACACACGTTCATGCCTGTGGACAATCTGGTAACTGTAATTCACCTTTGCCTGTTTTTGGACTGTGGGGAGGGGGGGGAAACTTGGGAATCAGGAGGAAACCCCACAAGGATGTGAGGAGGCTGGAACTCAAACCCTGGATCCCAGAAGCGTGAGGGCACTGTCTCCCTCCCATGCATGTCATTACAAAGAAAGTATTTTGTATCTCAACAAATCGAATACTAAAAAAATAAAATGACCCCCCCCGCCCCTTTCTTAAACATGTGGCACTTTTCCACTGCCATACGTGAACCAGGTCTCCATTGCGACCCAATGCTGGCTACAGTGCGGTTCCAGCTTGCTTTGATTTTCCAGTGCAGAAGAGTCGCCGTGATAAAACCATTGGTTTGGTGAGCAAAAGTGATGTAACACCTAAGAGATGCTTGTTTACTGTCCACGTGGCATATGTGTGTGTGTGTGTGTGTGTATGTATGTGTATATAGAACATGAACTGAAAATGATGTTCTTAAACCTGTGAGAGGCCACATTCTCTGTAGGACATTAATGCTTGAGATTGTTGGAGATCCTTGCCAGCTGAGACCAATGCTGCCCCCTGTCTTTTTTACTCCTCCTGCTGTTGTTTGCAGAAAATACTCCATTACAGGTCTGGTCTAAGAGATTTAGGCGGCTTAAGCATCAGTAATAGTAATCCACTCTGTCACCCCACTGAGTATAAGATGCATAAAAAATGGACCTCTCATTACTCTAATGACGATTTAAAACATGTGTAGGTCTAATATTTATGTACACCAGAATATATATTTTCATTCTCTCTGATCTCTGGGCCATTGTTATTTAATTGGAACCTAGAGATGTTTCACAACGTTTCATTACATTATACATAACGTGTATACGGTATCAGAACTCAAAACAGCCACGGGACAGAATATAGGCTAAGCTCCCCCATTTAATGAAAAATAACTTTATTAAAAAAAACATACTTTTGACAGATTAGTCATTAAAAGTGGTGATTTCCACAAACTCTTTTGACAGGTTTACGACCACCTGCCGAAATCAATATCACGCATAAGGAAGTTGTATTGATCACAATCCAAGATTTATTGTTCAGCAAACCGCAGGGCTGCACATAAATGTATGCCTTTCCTAATGGATGCGGAGCGGAGCCAGGTTGAGGGAGGGAGAACTGAGAGGAGTTGAATTACATGCACATCCCAGATTTCAAACACGTTTTTTTCTACTCTACTCTAAAATCCTGCCTCTTCCTGAACAGCGGGGAGGGGAGCCAAGTCCGAAATTATGCATGTAAATTTGCTGGAAAAGGGGGGAAAACTTGGCCATGGTCATGGTCAACAGATCTGAGAGATAGGACACGGAGATTATTTTTAATCCTTAATTCTAAGAGTAACAGGTTTTTAAATGCGGGTCCGTGCTGAATATCCTCTTCGGGCACTTTGAGAGGGGCTTTTCTGCTCAGCTTTACCTGCGTGTGCAGAGGAGGGGTTGCGCTTTTCATATTGCGCATCTTTCTTATGGGACACCGAAGGAAACAGGACTTTCCCCCGCTGGATCTTGCTATACTGAATGGGTAACAGCACAATCTGCCTGGATGGGATGTACAGTGAGTTTCATTTGCTCTGAAGACGACCTGCTGCAGATGCCTTACGATCGGCATGAGGAGAAAAAGAAAGAGGAAATGAGGCTCCTGCCCAAGGTAACCAAAGGTGGTTCGAGACTTAAGCTTTGAAGCAATGTTTGTAAACTTCACAGGGACGCGCTGCGGTTTTGACAACCGATTAAAAGGCCAAATTAAACGAAATCTTATTCTGTTTGCTGGAACGCTTACTAAACCCGACCGCTGTAGATCAAACACGTTTTACCTGAAAGCCTTTCCTAAGAAATGTTCTTTTCTCACCACAGACGTTTGGAGCTGTGTTTCGGTGCCCATGCTGTCATTTGAATATGCGTGAAAACGCAAAAATGACTCATTTCACCTTTGAACTAAACTTACTTTCACTTTAGAGGATCGAAACGCGACGTTTATGGGATGTTTTGCAAACTACTTTAAATCACTGACATGTCAGAGTAACAGCATGAAAGGAAAGCATGCCAATGGCAGCTATTGCGACACGAAGACATTAATCCCATCATTTGCAAATTATATGTACTTGTAATGAGAATAAGATAATGTTATTTAGTATAATTTTATATAGGCCTACATATATATTACGAGCGATAGCTTCATTTAGGCTAATTCGGTTAAATCAGTGTATAGAGACAGATTTAACACTATTTAAAAACGCTCATCGAAATCTCCGTTAAAGATTGTTGGTTTTGATGCAAATGAATAATATTCCCCAGAACGTTTCCAAACCCTTGTCCTGCATTTAATTAGGACAGTATTGGATAGATTTGCTTGTTCCCTTTAAATCCAGTAGGCGTGTGTTTGTGACTTCATAGTGGCCGCAGTTTGTCTAAACTTCATTATTCTGAAGCTTGGCAGTTCATGCAGTCTAGCTGTTGCTTTTTTCTGGTGCTGTCTGCTCATTAGTCATGTAATCCAATATCCAATTTTGTACTAATTTCCCGTTAATCCGGTATCGTTTAGCCAAACGCAATGAATGAATTAATGAACCTACAAGGTAATCATTTAACTATATGACTTCATTACAGATTATTAAATGTCAGATGTATAAAAAAAAACGTACAGCTCTGTTTTAAACTTCACGTTTATTTCATTCAACTGCCAAATGTGAGCTAAATTGTCCAAAATAATTTCTTGGTCTAATAACTTGTTTGGATGTATTCACTGTTCCACAGATGACATAAAGTCATTCTGGGCTGTTGCATAAAAGGTGTGATCTGGTCGTTGGTCCATAATCTGGTGGTCCGTAATCCCTCTCATGTGTTAACGAGTCGTGCTGCAGTGAAAGGGCGGATGCCCTGTCTATTCACAGATGCTTAGCACGCCCTCATCAGTCAGACACTCGGGGCACTTTTACCGAAGGCCCCAAATCTTCTAAGCAAACAGGCATTTCCTTTCATCTCTTTGATGGGAATAAATCAGGCTGAAGGCACAGTAATGGGAGGGGAAAGGTGGGCGGGGGGCGAGGAATTCCTAAGATTTCAAATCCAGGGACAACTGCTACCTGCTAGGTTGCCCACAGGTTTCTTCGGGTTTGGTCTTCTGTGTGCTTGATGGGCAAGAAAAATGGTGCGGGGTGGGGGTGAGAGGGGGGGCTTCCTCCTTAGTACTTAACAGTCCCTCGTGGCACGATGCCGCCTGGCTGCTTGAATGGGACGGAAATTGGCATTCCGTGCGCTTCCGACTCTGAACTTGCTGGGGCGAAGTCATTAATGACAGTTTCTCAAGTGTTATTATGGAGATTTGTTCTGGCTGCCACTTCAGTTTGCCAACACTGGAACACATGCAAGAGGAGGTTTAGCTGGAGCAACCCAGGTAACGCAAGTGAGCTCGCCTGGGGCTGAAGCTGGCGAGTCTCTGATGCGCAGCCGCTGTTCTGGAGTCTTGCAAGTATTTTGTGAATGATCTGTCAGCGACCTTACTCTAAAATCTGAAAAATGTTGAGAGCGCTCCTTTGTTTCTCTGAAAACTATTCAGTTCGCGACATGCTTGTGATTAATATATTAGCATACGATGACAATTTGGTCAATCTTATGCGCTCTGTTTGGTGCCAGTTCATAATGCAAGCATTGTTCAGTCCCTTGGGGGTCCTTACTTTTTCACTTACTTACTGATGCCCATTTACACAAGCAGACATTCCCAATGTAACATTCTACCATTCCGCCATTGAAGTCTTGCGCCAGCAGAGAATGTTCCTTGTCTGATGTCTCGGTGCTGAGGAACAGGGCTGGGCTCTCGCATTTCGAGGCGCTCTCCTAAGCGGCATTATCTCCAGTACGACGCTCACTCCTCATCCCTCCCCCAGTGCAGCATTTGTTCTACGGGACCAGCGGCCTGTACTGCTTTTAAATCCCGTGGTGAGATAAGACTTGCTCCTCCCCGCACACTTTGCGAAGGCACATGAAAGGCCGTCCAGTCCCTCCGCATGTATGTCACGGGATGGAATCTCGGGTGTGTCCTTGCGCTTACTGCCGGTCGCTCCCAGTGAAAGCGCGACAGATCACTGAGCCAGAACAAGAGGGTAGCGTCCAGTTCTTAAGCATCTCAGCCTTCTTTTAATCTGTATCTTTATACTCATGTCAGGAAAGTAAAAAAACAAATGCATTCACAGATCTTATAGTTTACATGCTTACTGGAATTGTTTAGTTACAAAAACAGAAAGCAGCAGTATTCTGGCTCTGATTCCGAAAGCCTGAGTTCATCAGTGGCAAGATTCATGGATTTGCTTGACTTCCTACCATGTCCTCTCTGAACTAATGACTGAGGTGGTAAGTTCTAGAATGTTTGCAGGCACAGTTCTTTATAGATGAACCCTGTATTGTACAGCAAGCTGTTGCAAAACTGCAACGCGGCATTGAAGCTTCCTTGTGACGAGGCTGACGGCACCAAAGCAGAGCCTGAGTGTGACATGCTGCAGTCATGTGACAAATAACCTCACATCCTGGTGAGACAGTTCATCAGACTGGCTGCTCCCTCTGTGTGAACATAAGCACTCTCGCAGTCCTGTTTTCCTGTGTCTGAGAAGGTGAGAGATAGACCCTTCCTGTTAGGCAGGCTCTATGTAAATATAACACTGAAAATAACAATAATTGACTTCCAGGTAGCTTTCAACCAAACCGTATCAAATAACCTTCAAATGAAATCATACCTGAGTACTAAAACCATATACTGGATAATTAATTACATCATTTTTATTCAATTTTATTGTACGTATTGTCGCTGCCCGATGGAAAAACACCCATCCCCAAAAATCTATTTATTTACTATTTATAGAGTGTGAAAAAAGCAATTCTCTCAGAAACTACATTACAAAATAAACCTAAGACACCTTAGTGAGACTTTCTTGGCACTGCTATCTTTACACAGTCGTCTGCAATGATTTGTTTTAAATGAACTTGCATGTATCGTTGTCAATGACGCAAATATATCAAGGAGATGCAGACTGATCTCGCTTTATATTCACAATTAACAATGGTAATAGCTAGCTGGCTATTAACGTTAAGTTGTTAAAATTAGCGACGTAATGTAATTCATGCATACAAATATTAACTAATACAAAAACAAATATTACTTAAAAAGATTACTCCATAAAACATCTTTTCATTGGTCAATAGATGTCAAATGTTTTCAATAGATGGGAGAATGGGCGTATTCCTTCTATAGTAAGAAGTCACAATCGTCAACCCAGGTTTAGTTTGGCTCTAGTTCTCTGCTTTGGCCTGGCGTCTGTCTCAGCTTCCAGGCTTCCCAAAGGCATGTCCATTGTTGTGGTGATTGAGTTCATCCAGTCTGTTGGTGGTCGTCCACTTCCTTTCCTGCCATCAGTGTCTACAAGCCTTATTGTCTTTTCCAGTGAACTGTAACTTCTCATAACATGGCCCAAATGAAATTGTACTTTGGACGTTTTCCTCTCATTCACCCTTTGGTATATCGCACATTCCAGTAGCGATTCTTTGCAGATTTTCTTTGCTCTGTTTTCCTTTTCCGGCATGGTGACATCGAGCAGCTGGACAACCAAAAGGCTTTGGTCCAAGTGTGACATAAACACTCGCTAACTCTGAAGCATCTTTTAGCCCAGGGGTGGCAACCTCATTTCAGTTGCCATGTTGGACTCATTGAGCAATCTGTGTGTAGCAGGCTCATAACACATTATGTAGCAGGCTCATAACACATTATGTAGCAGGTTCAGAACACATTATGTGGCAGGTTCAGAACACATTATGTAGCAGGTTCAGAACACATTATGTAGCATGCTCATAACACATTATGTAGCAGGTTCAGATCACATTATGTGGCAGGTTCAGAACACATTATGTAGCAGGTTCAGAACACATTAGACACATCTTTAGAATCTGCTTTTTCTTCTTTATGTTTGAGGCCGCGATGCACTGGAAACAAACATGAGCCCCTTTGAATATTCTTCAATAGAATTAATTTAATTTTCCCCATATGGGCGACCTTCACAAATTAGTTTTTGAACAGGGTTCCAATGCTTTGGTTTTGGAGGGCCAGAATCCAACAAGTTTTGCATACTTCCCTGTTCATACACACCCCTAAAGCTGGTAATTAGGTGATTAAGATGTTGAAGCAGGGAAATCTGCAGAGTGTGCTGGATTCTGGCCCGGCAGGACTGGAATTTGGGGAATCTTGGTTTAGAATGTCAGTGGTGTTTATCGAAATGTGATTTCCACTCTAATGTGAGATCAAAAATACAAAAATCTGTATCTGATATCATACATAATTGCATAAGTGAACAAATGCCTGCTGTGTCAGAGTAAAGTGAGTCTATAGTTGCCATTTGGTGCAATTTCTATGGTTAATCACCGTAAGGTATTTGGCGAGTAGTAATGAATACAGAAAATGCATGAAAACAGGCGAGAAATGAAACCTTGTCCACACTGGCATTCCTGGTCAGGTTTATGTTGGCAGATGCCTGCCATTTGTCACGCCGCACGGTTAGGCTTCCAGCATGCATATCTTAACCACTGGAGCTCGGTTTACGGTAGCTGGCTTTCACACATCGCTGGTCTCCTGACCTTGATTAAAATGTCATGGCTGACGGGTCTCTCTCTCCGGTGATTTCCTTTGTCAGTCTGATAGTGGCACCCAAAAGCCCCCCCCCGCCCCCCACCCCGACACATATAATGAGACATTGGGCGATATTTGACGCCTGTGCCTTGAGTTTGACATCTGTGCTTTGGCCATAACTTGGAACCACGTTGGTGCCTTCTCACCTGAAAGGCCCATATTCCTGGACTGTACCCAAATTTATTCTGGTGCGTCCATCCTTAAGGGTTTCTTGCCAAAGTATGGAAGTGGTTTACCATCACCCTACTTCTGTGCAGTTTGATAATGTGCCATTGCTGTTGTCACCACTGGGATCATCTGCAGTCACCCTAGTCTTATACTTCCTCTGTCTGATCTGTAATAGGGTTCAAATGACCTTTCTGCTACTGGTGACCTTGGCAGATGTTTAAAACTCCAGGCATCATGGATCTTCCCTGACACATGCAGTCCTTCTCACCCTAACAAGGCACTATATGGTGAGCACTGTGACTGTAGATTTGATCAGATTTAATCTTTCTGATGAACTACTAAAGGTTCTTGAGTGTTTTGTAGATCTCTCTGTCTGGTCCTGTCTAGAACAGATAAGAACAGCCCAGGACCATTCACCTTAACAGGGCACATTAATAAAATGAATGTAATTCTACTTGGCTGCTGTTCATTTTCTCAGATGTTACTTTACACCGTACGGTGATTTCAAACATTTCAAACAATATCCTTTAGGTTTCTCCTCTCTTAGGGGATGAGTTTAGCTCTCTGTAGCTCCTCTGTATCTGCTCCTACCTGACTGTGGTGAATCCTTGTCCAGTGTGATAGACCAGACCTCTTCTCTGGCACCTGTAATGTGTCTCTATAACATGCCATTGTTGACCTGTCATTCTCTTTTTCATCCCAAGTACATGAAAATGGCCTGATCCACCAATATCCTACAAAGCATCAAGCCACCTCAGTGACAGACTCCGTAAAGACAACAGTAGAAAGGCTGAGAAGTAGCTGCAGTCCATCTGTCCTTCTAATGATGGGTCCACAGGCATTGGTCTAATGTAAACATGACCATGACCATTGACGTCTTGATGTTCTTGTCTTTTGCCCATTGAGAGTCTTGTCTTTATTCGGCTTTAATAAAACCCAAGAAACATCAGCCACATTTAATTTACTAATACCGATCTCTGTTGGCAGATGTACAAAGAGCATTTGATTTGCACTTTGATGAATTGTGCATATAGAGATGTATTCAGGGAATAGATCACTTGACCCATACATTTGAAACCGTAGTGTATGAAATCCACGAAGGATTTTGTATTCTGCTGAACTTTGTGGCCTTATATTGAATTGCTTGTGTACATCCACCACTCGTTGGGTACACAGATAAACTGGTAGCAACAGGCCAAACATCTGTGATATGGACAAAAATCATCGTTCACACAGAGCCAAGGGACAGTTGAGAAGATCTCAGGGGGGCTACAGGCTGCTGGGGGAAAATGCACTGATTTTTCTTTCCCAGAGTAGGAAATAGTGAATAGAAATCACTGATGCAGAAAGAGCCCCTCAAAGAGAATGTCAACACAAGACAATAAGAGTTACAAAAACACACAATAGTCACATAGAACAGCTTTAATTCAGTTGGCACTCTTCTGGATGAAAAAATTTCTGAATGGAATTAATAAATTAACAAAACTAAATTCAATCCCGGCATTGTGTACAAATTATTCAAAATAAAAGGATTTCATTGCTAAGCTAATTTTTTAAAGGTGTGAATAGCGTGCTTTCTTTATCCCTTTCTTGTACTTCGCTTTTCTCTGACTTGTTGAATGTGGTCTTTGTGCTGCATTTTTGTTTATTCCCTCCTTCAGCGGGAATTTTTCTCGTCCCCCAGGACACACACGTCGTTCAGCCGTAGGTTCGGCCTAATTTAGACCCTTTGATTTTCTCTGCATTCCCGCTTTGTGATGCTGTCCATCACCCCTAAAACCTCGTTGAGAGTGTTGGTGGCTGTCATGTCTGTGCAGAAGAATGTAATGCTGTCATAGTGTCCTTTTTCATCTGAGAAAAGCATTCATTATTGTAGCTTCCGGCTCTCTGGATTTTCAAATTAATTTGAACGTATTTACTTGTTTTATAATTAAAGGGGAAGTCAATAATTAGGGGCACAATTTGTGTAGGACAAGAGCTTGGTCATGTTTTGCTATACAGGGCATGCGATTGTGTTTTCATTACCGGGAGAATGTTTCCCCTGAGGAGGTAATAAAATCCCCCCTTGACATGCCGCATTTGCTCTGAATACACTGCAGGGGGAAGATCCCTTTGTTTCTCTTTCTGTGAGAGAATCATGACAGGCCGAGGCAAATCGTCTCAGTTATTGGCATTTCTCTTCCCGTGTTTTTTACCCTTTTAAAGGATAGGTTTCCACACTTCCACTTCATCTTCTGGAGACGCTGTCATTCCAGAGGTATTTACACTTGACGGCCACATCTTAACAGACCGAGCCAAAGAAATCGGATTTGTCAAAAAAAAAAACCCACAAAATTGCAACGGAAGTACGTTTGTTTGATGTTAATGATCAAGACATGAGTGCTCATACTGACAGTGGCTAAGCCAGTATAGCAAAGCCCACCCTGGTCACACGCAGAGTAGATCTGCCTGAGGAAATCATCTCCCAGAATCCAGTGGGGCATCCCATTCTTATCTTCAATGCGATTTGTCTCAGTTCCACTTAAGCCATTGCTTTTGAAGTCGTGTTCCCACAAATGCAACCAAGAGCTGGCAGATTAACCACCAAAAGCCTGAGTCATTGGATTGACGGTAATAACCAAGCGACAAACCACTGGCCCCAAGACAAAATTTGTCCAGGAAGGTTAGCGTGATTTTTCCTCACTGAACATGCTTAGTAAGAATAAAATGCTCCAGGTAGAGGTGGAGTACGTCTATGACAATGGCCAGGCTGTTCACGTGGTCGTAATAATTCGTAATTAAAAGCAGACACAATATAAAGTGACTCTTTGGCTTCTACATGTGTGGCTTTGAAGCAATTCTCATTTGGCCAAACTACTGATTACTATGCCTAAAAATAAAACATTCCCACAAATGTTCTGCCCACATATTATCACAAATCTAATGACTATGAGTCAAACATCCTCACAGATTTTTTTTCGTGGACCTTTACACTAGCTTTTGGGAAGTCTTCAGATCTGTTTTGTAAGCATTAGTTCTGTGGAGCACTTATGAGTTGGGTCACCATCACTGACAGACCCTATCAGGAGATTGTGGTTAATTATCCTGTAGGTTTTCTGTAGATGCCTGAAGTAATTTGTAAACCACTGGGTTTTTATGTAAAGGTGGTTCCACTTATCTACGATCTTTACTCCTCTCTTTGACATTCCCCTCCTGTTATTTGGATTATCATTCATAAAATTCTGGATTCATATCAACCCAAAAAGGCCAACTTCCAGCTTTGAATGTCTACCGAATTGGCTTGCTTTGAATCATCTTGCGTTAACTCTGAAGCCCTTTTCAGTTCTGCGGTCCGATGACAGAATTTGTGTCCCTGAAATCTCACAGCATCACTGTGGCAGCGGTAAAACTAAGGAAGAAGGAGATTTCATCTCTCTTGTGATTCTCCTGCATACCAGGTCAAAATGAAAATGAGCTGAGTTTATTCTTAGTTGGGAAGGTCCATGAAATTACAGGTTTCGGATTTCAAAGTCTTTGTTTTAACAAAGTCTGCAGCTCTACCTCATAACTTATACTGGATTGGCTAAAAGGTGATCCAGCCTATTCCGATGAGTGATTCCCCAATGAGGAGGAAGCGTGTGCGTGTGTTGGGGGTGGCTTTGCCTTCCCCTGTTGCTGCAGAACGAGCCTCCTTCCAGACAGGCACTTACCCAGAATGCTCCCTTGTTGAAGCATCGTGTCTGACAGGTCGTGTAACGAGAAAAATTTGACGGACTTCGCTAATCTGAGGCATTTCTGTAGCTCAGCTCAGGTCCAAGTATGTAAGAGGAGTTTCTCTGTAAAAAAGGTTAGGCCCCTTACGTGTAGTAGCACGCAAAGCTAAGGTATTGTATCGTGCATCGAGATTATGGTTTTCTGGGAAAGGAGGTGTTGTATTTCAGGTAAAGTGTTGGCTGCCACCTAAATAAATGGGGTTCAAGGGATTGTGTGCTAACATTGACTGTTTTGTTTTTACACATTCAGTATTGATCTAGATTCCCTTCAGGTAATGAGCCAGGGATGACATAAACTCTTTTTCATCATTCTCATTCAAACAAGGTGGGCGGTGAGTAGCTTAGTGGGCTAAGTCTCTGTGCCAGTGAGCAGATAATTGCTGATTCGTGGCCCTGCCTCTGCAGAACAGGCACATGTCCGTGGGCCCTTGAGCAGGGCCCTTAACCCCCAGCTCCAGGGCTGCTGCACGTCAGCTGACCCTATGCTGCGACCCCCCCCCAATCTATGGATAGTAAGATGGGGTCGGCAAAGAGAAACATTCCATTGTACCTGTACTTGTGCAAATGGTAAATAAAGCAAGTTTGTTTGTTTACAAAATGTTTCGTGATCTTAACCAGACTCCATGACTAGAATATCATTTGCTTATTGGCAAACATTTGATTGAAATTGAATATTTTGGAAGTGGACAGTGTTGTAGCAAGTGATTGCAGGACTTTTGAGTCATAGATTCTTGCTGTTGTTAATGAAATCTTCCATCATTAATGTAAGTGTCACATTTCGATGTGACTGTGTCACGTGATGTGATTGAGTGCACTAGTTCAGGTGTAGCCATTAGTTTTGGTGTTTTATAGTGTACTTAGTCGCACTGCAAAATAAATACTGTATATACTTGAGGATACAACAGATTAAGCAATTTATGTAAGGTGTTATCCCAGATAATTTAAAGGTGAAATCAATATGATAAATGTGGTCAAAAGTTTAATGCATAATTTGAAATGTCCCACAGTCAAGCTATTATTTGAAGTTTCAGTGTTGTTAGTACACATTTGGTATAGAAATGTTTAATGTATAATCTTTCTCAAAATGGCTTTTGCTACACTTCGTTTTTGTGGTGAGATTTTTTTTGCTGTGGTTTTATGTTAATTAGCCATTTTAGAAAGGAAGAAGTCCGATTTCACGATATGGAGGAAAGGCACTATATTTTTAAATGGACATACATATTTGTAACTGGCGGGCTAGTGTTAGGGTAATGCAGCGGTGGCCAATCTTATCCACATAGGGCCGGTGTGTATGCAGGTTTTTTCGTAACCTTTAGGTCAGCTGTTCAAACCCAGGTGTGAGGACTTTTCAGCCAACCAGTCCTCTAATTAGTAATATAATTAGGGAGCTGCAGCGAAAACCCGCACACACAGCGTGCCTTTGCGGATAAGATTGACCACCCCTGGGGCAGGGCTGGACTGGCCATATGGCGTACCGCGCAATGCACGGGAGACCGTCGCACATTTTTGGGCTGGCCCGGGGCTGTTATAATTTACCCAAAAAGTATATTATAAATCATTTTTATCGACTGCGACGTCTCATTGGTTTATTTTATTGAAGGACATAGGGCTAATCCAATGAAATCTCTCAGCTCTCCTCGACCCGTCCCTCCGTCCCCTTTTTAACCAAGGTTATCAAATTTTGCTATTTGAGCTGACCGGAGTCAGAGAGGGAGGTGTGGTTATGGGTAAACCGACAAAGCACGAGGGGACACAGAAAAGCTCAGAGAAAAGAGGCAAAAAGCTTTCAAGTGGATGCAGCAAAACCGATATGTTTGCCACCAGAAATTCTATTGCTGCAGCAGCTGGTGCAGGGCCGGAGGAGGAGGCAGAATTAGCGATTCAGGGAGATACGTCGGAAGAGGAGGATGAGGAGAGATACGTGGCCCAGGGAAAGATTGAGGAAGTGGTCAGATTGGCTACTGTCCAGCCGGGTAGAAAGTAGCCGAAATGTTAATGAAGAGGGACGTTTCATGTAGGGAGTGCAAAGGGCTGGAGTGTGTGTGTGTGTGTGTGTGTGAGAGTGAGAGAGAGAGCGCAATTGGGGGGGTTGCCTAGACGTAAGCTTGCACACAGTCGGAGTTAACAATGACAATGTTTTTGGATGTGTGTAATAATAATCGTGAATTAAAACAGAAAACGTAAAATAAGAAAAAAGCTAGAGTTTGAATTAATACTGTGACGATGGGCGAGGAATCGCGGGATCAGAGAACGAGACAGAGAGAACATGCTCTTTATTGCTAGTCTTTATTGTTTTCTATTGCTTTTTTATTCACTGGTTGTAGGAACGAGTAAATTTCCCCAGTGTGGGAACAATAGAGTCGTATCTATCTATCCATCCAACCATCCATATATCAACCTAACGAACACTGAAAGATTAAACCTGAGAAACACAGGGTTGTCAGACGCTATTTACAACTTAAACGCGGGGCATGCTGGGGCATTCACCCCACCGGTGCTACAATACAATTTTAAAATGATAAAAATGATTAGCTATCTTCACTAAATAGTATCTGGGCCAAAAGTGTGCAAATGCTCAACATAGGAAATTATTACAAGACTTATTTTATTCAGTCAGACTTAAAACATGCATAATAATATTAGCCTATATTGTTATGTGTCATTTGTGTACAAAACTACAGTTTTGTGCATAAACTGTGTGTATGACAGAGAGAACTGCCTTTATAGCTTTCACTTTAAAATAGTGCTAGGAGTAGATTTGGTGTCCAACTTAGTGGTATTTTAGTTGCCATAAAGTTACAGTTTGCAGCTGTTACATGCTACAGTTATTATTATTACCATGTTATATTAGTAAAACTTTGCTTTGCCGAAATGGATGATTTATCATTGATAAGTAACCAGAGAATAACACTAGTGAAATTAACATTCCTGCCTCTCTCTCTCTCTGTTTCTTTGACATCCACTTTCATTTCAAAGTGGGAATTGTGACACTGTGGCCATCTCTCCCAAGATGAATCCCTGAGTACTGAAAAAGCATATCAGTTTTTAACATGGTTACTCTCTTCCTTGTAAGCTGCTGCACTTTATTTAAATTTTTGAAATCACGCAACGTACACATATATCCTCTGGTATGTCATGTGCTTTTGCATATGATATAGATAAACGTAGTCGGTCTCCATGACCAAAAAATGCCAGGGCCAATTTTTGGTCCCAGTCCAGCCTTGCCCTGGGGTAATGGAAACAATAATGGAAAATGGTGCAATATAAGGCTGTGGCTGTGTCTGGCCACCAGAGGGCAGTGTTGTTGTAAAGAGGAAGCTTGAGGCCAATCACAGATTCTATGTGAGGATGCAAGATGCTGTCCTGAGAGTTTGTGGGAGCACGAGTCACCAAAGTGATTGCATGCATTGTGCCTTGTCCTGTCGTAGTGCACATCAGGCTCATTATGCTAAACACACGGCTCTCCGCGCATGACAGAATGGTGCCTGGGGTGGACACAGAGTTTCTTATTCATGTTGATGGACATTAGATGTCGGGGATGTGACAGCTACTCTGAAGAACCTTCATCCAGGGAGCTGACAGAAAGCTTCAATGAAAACAAAGCAAGTTTTTGTGGAATGGGACTCTGTGGTCGTGGTCATCAAAGGCCCCCCCCCCCCCAATTAAGCCATGCTCAAGAGGCTTCACCAGGGGTGGGGGTCGCATTCAGAGTGACAAGGTGACCTCCATTCACACCTTCCAATAGGCTGGGGGGCGCGAGCGGCACCCTAAATAGCACTGGTGTCTCCTTCCTGCGTCGCTCTGCCTTCTCTCCTGGCCATATAGTAATTTCAGCCCTGTACCCATCGCACCCCCTGCCAACCCAGGGGGCTCCACACACCCAACTGTAGACCTCATTCCCTGGCTTGTCTAATTGCTGCACAGCTGACGAATCCCCCACCCCCCTATCTCACACGCATTTGCCCTGTCAGGTTCCTGCAACGTTTCCACCTGTCCGACGGACAAATGCGATGTCGCAGGGAACAAATGGGGACCTTATGTCCGTCTCACTCAATTAATGTGATTAAACATTTATGAGAGCCTGTAGAAATTCGGGAGGGGGGCGGGGGCGTCCTTCTTTAAAGTTCAATTTGCTGATAAGTATTGCCGCCTTTATCTGAAGGAGGGGCTGGATGCTTTCATTCGCTGCCTCCCCAGCCTGCTACTTTATAAGTGCCCTGTCTTATCGCCAGCCTTATCAGCCATCACGGTTACATGTCTCCACGGTGGCTTGTGGATTGCATGCGTTGAGAGCTGGATGGAGGTGTGGCATGTTGCCTTAGGTTTTTGGACGAGTGCCTACCTGTGACAAGTGGCGTCCCATGTGTGCATGTGAGGGCAGTGGTCAACAGGTTAGGCTTCTGTGCCTGTAATCGGAAGGTCACCTCTGCCTGGCTGAGTGGCCACACCACCGTTGGGGTGTTCAGCAAGGTCCCGTGATGCTGGATGGCAGCTGAATCTGCTCAGCCCTCAAGCTTTGCTCTAACCTCTATATAGGTGTATGTTTTAAAAAGGAGAGCATTATGGGATATGTGAAAAAAACACATTGTAATATACCAGTACTTGTACAAATGAACCAGATGAAGCATAATTTCTAAGAACACCCTCTGTGTGCAGTGCCATGGCAGGCCTAACGTGGGGAGTAACACTGCTCGTTGTAGGCCTTCTGTGTCCAGTGCTGTGGCAGGCCTGGCGTGGGGAGCGACACCTCTCACCACAGGCCTCTGTGTCCAGTGCTGTGGCAGGCCCGGGGTGGGGAGCGACACCTCTCACCGCAGGCCTCTGTGTCCAGTGCTGCGGCAGGCCTGGTGTGGGGAGCGACACCTCTCACCACAGGCCTCTGTGTCCAGTGCTGTGGCAGGCCTGGTGTGGGGAGCGACACCTCTCACCGCAGGCCTCTGTATCCAGTGCTGCGGCAGGCCTGGCGTGGGGAGCGACACCTCTCACCACAGGCCTCTGTGTCCAGTGCTGTGGCAGGCCCGGGGTGGGGAGCGACACCTCTCACCGCAGGCCTCTGTGTCCAGTGCTGCGGCAGGCCTGGTGTGGGGAGCGACACCTCTCACCACAGGCCTCTGTGTCCAGTGCTGTGGCAGGCCTGGCGTGGGGAGCGACACCTCTCACCGCAGGCCTCTGTATCCAGTGCTGCGGCAGGCCTGGCGTGGGGAGGGACACCTCTCACCGCAGGCCTCTGTGTCCAGTGCTGTGGCAGGCCTGGTGTGGGGAGCGACACCTCTCACCACAGGTCTCTGTGTCCTGTGCTGTGGCAGGCCCGGGGTGGGGAACGACACCTCTCACCACAGGCCTCTGTGTCCAGTGCTGCGGCAGGCTCGGCGTGGGGAACGACACCTCTCACCACAGGACTCTGTATCCAGTGCTGTGGCAGGCCCGGCGTGGGGAGCGACACTGCTCTCTGTAATGAGCCATCTCAGGCTGCACATTACAGGCACTTCCTGCGGGAGAGTGCAGTGTTTCCTGTCCACGCCGTACTGATGGAAACTCGAGCATTTTCCCATGACGCTGACCAAGCATGGAGAACAGTTTGTACTGAACGAGGGCTGCTATTTATACCTCCTCTTCACTAAAACATGCAAAGCTGAACACTGCCGCCCCCCACCCCCCTAAGCCCGAAGCGATCCATGCTCTGTGTCATTGTGTTTTTCTGTGAAGCACCTTCATGACCACCGTCCAATGTCTGAGGGATCTGGAGAACGGGTGACCCTAGGTCGCCTCCGTGACGTGAGCGAATGTGCTGGCTTCCCGTCCGAGGCTCACGCCTCCCCTTCCCGGGGTGGCACCTGGAATCCTGCCACTCTGATTGGGTAACTGGTTATTGAAAGCAGATCGACATTTTAAAAACAGAAGAAAACAGCCTCGTGATATAGCAGCCTGTGAAATTGTCACAATTTGTTCCTGAAAATGCTTCTAGGGCCCTGCCAGAGAAATTGGGTGTTAAGGGCCTCGCCTGGGGCCCAGCAGTAAAAATCACTTTGCAGCTCATGGGGTTGGAGCCTGCAACCTTCTGATGATAGACACAGCATCCTAACCCAATGCACTATACGCTGCTAGTGGGAATCTGTTTGGCTCTCTTGATCGATGGAAGATGGATGCTAATCGTATGCAAATGGCTGTCTTTAGGACCCCGATGTTGCGATTCCACTCCATAGCGGAAACACTCCCACGCTGAATAACGATGTTTTGAATGCCTTGGGTATCTTGCTGCACGCTGTAGAGTTTCTCGAACCCCCCTCCCCACAGCGAGAGGACAGAGCCTCTTTATTACTCCCCCCCCCACCCCTGCAACACTTTTTTTACCCTGTCACATAGCCTCAAATAAATGTGTCTAATTCAAATGTTTTCATTTTTGTATTTAGCGTGGATACAAAGGGAAGCCAGTGAGGAGAGGCTTGGGGGGATTCATTAAGTTACCCCCCCACCCAGGACCAGACCATTTGGGTGGGGGGGGGGGGAGTGACCCGTCTGGCCCTTCTGTGTCCTCCAGCCCTGCCTGTGTTTCTTCCATCCTTCCCCCATTGTGTCAGAGACAGTGGTGAACCAGTATTGCCTCCCGGAACCAATCGATTTGGACTCCCCTTGGTATTCATCCTCACGCACCCTGGGGTTGTCCGGCCCATGGGTATTTTTTATTTTTTTTACCAAACAGCCATTTTCCTCGCCATGGAGTGCCCCGCAACAAACTTTGATTTATGACCATCCAAGCCCGCGATCCGGGGCAGCTAGACCCGCATTTTGTGTGGGAAAAACCACATGAATGCCTGCATTTCAGCTTGATGCAGAATGTGGGTGTGTCTGCAGAATATGGGCGGGGCTTGGGGCTTGTTGTTTTCAATTAACTCCACCCTTAACTATGCTGCAAAAGGTAGAAAAATAAACATTAGTATAGATGTTAACATTATATTCCTTTGTATCAAGCAACAGTTCGATCCCAATTATTGACTAATGAGCTTGTTTCATTAAGCTTTTGTTTCACTTAAGTGAACTTTCATGAATTAACCTTTTTAAATGAATTTTACATAGTGCATTAATTCAGCAAAGCTTAGGCCTGTGATCTAAAGGTTGCAGGTTTGAATCCCATGCTTGGCAAAGTAGCAACATCTTCATTAGGCCCCTGAACAAGGCCTTTAGCTGGATGGACAGCTACTCTTTGCTCTCACCTTTTTAGGTGTGCGGGACTGGACTGGGATTAAAAATGGCCCCTGGAGCATTCAGGGGTCCCCCACTGTAGGGATCTGGGGAGAGGGGCTGGGATGGTGCAAACCCATTGGTCGGGAAAAAACAGGAGAAAACCCGGCATGCCGGATGGCCAGTCCAGCCCTGTGTTTGTGTATGAGAGCAAGATGGGATACGTGAATGAAAAAAAAACACATTCCTATGTGCTTGTGTAAATGGCAAATCAAGCTTCATTTTATTTCACAAGTTGGAAGGGATGAGAGACCCAGGTGGTCTGAACCGTGATGCATTTTAATGTTTATCAAGTTCAGTTTATAAATAGTGTCGGGGGGGGAGTCGACGCGGCGTTTATCCTCGAGATCCCCCCCGGTGTGCCGGTGTGTTTACCTCACGCCGCGATGACAGGCTCATTATTCCCCTCATAACCTGACGGTGAATGGCTGCCAGCGGCCCC
>JABFEB020000035.1:7591964-7612699 GCA_019775895.2 Stomatorhinus ivindoensis
GAGGTGAAAGGAGGTGGGCCAGAATGGGTGGAGCAGCAGCACAATTAAAGCCTTCAGGAGTCTTTTCTGGGGGGGGGGGTATGCTTTTCAGGCATGCTGGGAAGACTCAAGTTTCAAAGTGCTGTTAGTACTGTACCGTGCAGGTACCAGGGGCCAAACCCGAGACCAGCCCCCCCACCCCACGGTGGGGGAGGCAGGGGGTTAGACGGGTGCTCGCATTGGGCTCAGAGCGCCGAGTAAACAGACGACGGACCTTGGCCTTAGCACACTGCCCTTCTTTAACAGAAGTGCAGTTTTTCCCCACGTAGCCGCTTTTCAGCTGAACTGTTCAGTGTTTCTGCAAAGGAAGGAACACTAATGATCTCCTCTGTCTTCTCTTTTTCTATTCTGTCGTCCTGCAGTTTGCCGGCTGACATGCCACAAGAAATGCGAGGTGAAGGTAGGTGCCCTTCAGGCCGACCCGCCGCCCACAATCGCCGACGCCGTCAACGATTACGCTTCTGCGTGGAAGTGGCCCATTGGCCATCGCAGACCGTTCCCACTCCTGTCACATGACACTGGAAGATCGATTGTGGATACAGGATAGTCGTGGTGGGTCACGGTGTCACAGAACGTCCTCTCTGCCAATCAGAAGGCATCGGAATGGAAGGCAGGTTGCATGTGGCATGCATGCTCTGTGGAGTGGACGTTAGCGACGTGGGAGCAACAAAACAGGCCCTGGCTGTCTTAGTGCTTGTTTAACTTGGCAGGACGTGTAAAGGGGGGGCTCAGACCCTCCTAAAAATAAACCCTGTGCCTGCGGCGGGGCTGTTACATGACAGATTTGTTTTTGAAGGACTCGTGAAAAAGAGATTGAAAAAAATGGCGCACAGAGGGGGCGGGGGGAGTGAGGGTGGAATGGAGTGAGGGGGCTTTTTATGGGATGGCTGCAGCATGACAGGCCCCCAGAGTCCAAAGCTCTCCCTCATCTGGCAGCCATTACCAAATTGGTGGTGGTTTGACTGGCCCACAGCGGACTGCCAGGGCTACCTTCCACCCTGCCCCCCCACCAGGCAGCACCCACAGGAAATTCCAAGGCCGAGGGCCCTGAGGTGGCTCCGCCAAGGGGGACTGACGGACCCCAGTAGGCCCGAGCTGTTGGCTAGGCTGTCGCAGCCTGCGGGCCTCGCTCTGTGTTTTCTGAACTGGCGCCGCCGACGTGCGCTTGGACCAGCATGGATGCTGCTCGGCAGAATATACAGGGTCCTGGGGTACAAATGGCAGAGAAAGGGTTGCCTGAATCAAGACAAAACAAAACAAAACAAAATGTGAGGCGGAAATGAGTTTAAAGTGGCCAGGAACGTGGCCTCCGTGTCACCTTGCCTCCTTAAACACAAAAACATTTGAACATTCAACTGAAATACTGGAAGTTTATGAAAACAGGCGTGGAATGGAAACAATTTAAACACTTGTGTTCTTTTCAGAAACGTCCGTTAAGCTCCCTGTTTTTATGAAATAGAGGGCCTACATTTACGAATCACATATTGCTTGATGCAGCATGTGTCTCGGATCAGTTTATACGATGCTCTTTGTCTCTGTTCTGGGTCTTGGCGGCTTTCCTCTGCAAAGCTTGAGTGTGTCCAGTGTGCATCTTCCCTTAGCGACAATGCTGGATCTGTGGGGTTGAACGTTTCCGCAAAGATCGTGCAGAGGAGCCGGAGTGTGATCTCCGCAGCTCGTCGTTTCCCCGTCCGGTCTGGCAGTGAGAAGGGGAAGCCGGTGGCACCTGGAGACAGATATGAGGTCATCCGGCCTTGCCGCACTCCGCGTCCCGCGCCAAAGAAAAGTCACAATCGCAGGAGTGGCCAGGCCCGTCGGATCACGTTACCCCCGGAGGTACCGTCGGCCCAAAAAGAGGACGCGGACGGGTGCTGGAAAAACACAAATAAAGATCTGGGTCTCTGCTGTCTCGTGGGGGGGGGGGGGTTGCTGGGGTTGCGGTCCTCCTGTTAGCGCAGTCCAAGTGGTGGGAGGAGGCTAAAAATCTCTTCAGCGACACCGTAGGCAAACAGACGGCCAGCCAAAAACATCCAGCAGGCTGGGTATCAAGGCAGATGCTGCTGGTACGGGCAAATCTGCTAGCTCTTAGCCTGCTAGCCTATAATACATTTCCACAACTTATGGTTCCACTGTCTACCCAGTGCAATAGGGGAGACTGGGGCCAGTTAGCTGAATGGGATCAGTCATTGGACAGACTTTTAACACATTTCAGCAACACATCCCAGCTATACGTGCTGCTGTTTCTGCTAGCTTAGGCTCCTAGAAACGACTCTGATGGCTATGAAACATGTCGTGCTAAAGTACACAGATTAATGAGTAAATAAATACCAGATACGATTCAGGAATTGTCCCCAGGCAGCCCTACACCGTATTTCACAGACAGTTCTTGGCAGATCGTGTCCGGGTAGCTATTTCAGGGAGGACGTCCTCCAGGTAACTGTTATGCGGGCAATCGAGGTTAAAAGGTACAGAGGTAAGCTCAGCAGCTGAGACAGGCTCTTGGCAGCGAAGTCAGACATATGTAGAGCAGCGGGTGTTTTCACTGGGGCTGCCCCCCCCGTCCCCCCAGCATATATACAGGACAATGTGGAGCGCTTTACAGCACAGCATGCTGACCAGAACATTGAAATGGGAGCTCTGGGACTGCCACAGCAGAACAATTAATGGGGGTGAAAACGCCCAGCCGCGATTCCCGTTTCCACGGATACGCTGCTTCGCGTAGTAATGAAGTTAACGAAAGGTTTATGTAAGTTCGCAGCAGTATTTTATGACTAGAAATTTGACTGCAAAATGATGCACAGTCGCAAAGACAAGCGTCTTTTGCTTTTTACGTACAATGTCCACAAATGTTACTTAAATAATTTAATTGTCTAGGGATGTGGGTTCAATTTGCACTCTATTTGTGGAGTTTGGACATTCCCCTGTGTTTGCGTTGATCTCCTCATCAGGACTGTGTACTGATTAAGCTGAAATGAGTAGTGTTGGCATCTGTCTGAAAAACACTATTACTTTCAGTTATCTGTATAATTAAAAATTAACTGAGCACAGTTTCAACATGCCGTAACAAACACTGATTTAACCAAACGCTCACGTGCGGGTCCTGCAGAATCATAGTGGCTATTGAACACTGCAGGGCTCCTGAGCTTGAAGCTCTGAGTTTTTGCACAACCAAATCATTAGCTTGTGGGCCTGGCGGCCGTGTCTTCACCGCAAGCTGACGGCGGTTTCTTGGCCGCGTAGAGAAACCGCGGCACATTAGAGAGGCTGATGAGGGAAACGGCAGCCGGGGAGGCAGAGCTCAGGCCATTGTTGTCCCATTCCCAGGCCGAAGCCAAGATCCTCGGAGGCGTCAGCGGCTGGCCCTCTCTATAGCTCTGAAGTTAAGACAATGCCGGATCCCTCTCCAGGCCTTGGGAAGCTCTAACGTCAACCAGCTAGACTCCACGCATCCGCAGGCCCCGGGACTGATGGGATGGGGTGGGGAGCGGTGAGTCACGCGCGGCTAGGAGGGGCCCCTTCCTGTCCCCCGACGCGGTTTGAGTGTCCACCCAAACACAGATGTGTAGGAGCACCGCGACGGAACGCCGCTGTTTGGGGAAACGGCTGTAAACAAAGCCTTAGTGGGAATGGGCGTGGTCGCTGATGTGGCGTCCTGTTCCTTCAAAACAAAGGGACAACAATGACACAGGACATCTGTGCGTGAACCCCGGTGTCAAGCCCAATCGGCAGCAAACGCTCTCCCATCTGCATGACACGGTCGCCATGGACATACTGTATCAACCTTGAGGTCCCAAGAAGTTTGCTTTGGTAACACTGCCCATGGCCATTATCCAGAATCACGTTAGCGAGTGTCATTAGTAATAGTTGCAGTCAGTATTACCATCGTAGTCTAAGCTGAATAGTCTTTGTACACCATCGACCTGATGGAGACACAGCTGCTGCTAAATGCTATCAGCATACCGTTAGCATCTTCCTTTTTGTAGAACCTCAGCGACGCCCCCTACAGACTCCCCTTGGAAATGAGGTCTGTGGGAACTGTGGCCCTTCCCGCTGCTCACTAAGTAAGGATATTCCTCAGAATCCCGCCAGCTGTCTTGAATGCTGCTGTTAGTATGCAGGAACGCTGCCCTCAAACCCTCCACATTTACATGTATCCATTCATTAACATGGACACTTCCAAGAATCCTGTCGCCAAACCGTGGAGGTCGTCTGTAAGCCTGACCTTGGCCTCTGTGTCCTGCTATGCTGTGGAGATTATGACCCATGCAAGCTGCTGTTAGTAACGAAGCTCTCCAGGTATAGATCTAGAGACACGTGAAAGTACTGGATACTTCATCCCACATTGAAACTAGAATAAAACAGAGATTTTTCATTCTTACCTTATTTCCAAGTTATTTCAGAGACAGGTTGTTCCTCCAAACATTGAATTTAACTGACCCCCCCCCCCCCCACTGACAAATGTGACCTCCCTGGGTTTGCAGAATTCACAGAGGGAATCACCCTGGCTCCTGGAGAAGTGCACTGCCCTTGTTATTATTACATATCATAAGGTGACCTCCTTGTTTAGTCCTGTCCCCTTTATTGTCACTGTCACCACAGCTGTGGATGCTGTCCTGTAAGACTTGAGTAGCTTTATGGTTTTTGGTACTGCCCCCAGCGAGGCGGGGGTGCATGGGGCGTGTTCACACAGAGTCGGGGTGGCAGGAGAGCCGTAGCGAGGTGTGGGTCTGAATGAGCGCAGAGCCTCGTGTTTGCTGTGTTCCGTGCTCCACCCACCCGGGCTGCACTGGGGGGGGGTGGGGGGGGGTCTCGTTCTCGATAAGCATTCACGGGCGGTGAGGGCAGCCCCGTCGCACACGGACACTTTGGGACCCAGGACGAGATCAGCCGCAGCTCCCAGCTCCAGGCTTTCGGGGCACAGGCGAGGTGGGGGCTCTCATCTCACATGTTGGCCATTTATCTGTCATGAGCAGGAAGACGAGAGGGAGCGGGTTGCCACGGTTACCGGTCCACTTGTCCTTAGTGTGGTACCAGGCTAGTTGATTTACGCGATTCCTGTTGCCGGGATGTTTTAATAGTGGCAGGTCGTGTTTGGACCTGCAGTTAAGACTGAGGGTTAAAGATGGCGAGAGTCACACTGGGTCCCTTTGGGAAGTTGCTCCTGTCGGGTGATCGATGCTCACATTGCAGGAAGGTATCTGAGACCTGGGGTGAGCCGCCTTTTGGATCACGGGCTGTAATTTTATCTTGCGGTGGTTTCCCCGGGGGTGGGAAGGGGAGGTCATCTTTCTCTTGTTTACTTCACGTCGAAGAGCGGAGCACGCCAGTGTGGAGGTCTTGCCGGCTATGCCTCTCCATGCCATATGGAAGCTAGCATCTCCAGGTCATCTTCACAGCACCAAGTTGGCCTCTGAGTTATTTCAGTCTCAGAAAGTTACGATCCTAATAGGACGGTACAGTCTGCCGTGACTGTCTGCCAGAGTGTGGCCTGGTTACTGGGGTAGGCATGGTAAGGGGAGAATGCCCTTGGGATTCTGGACCTATGTACAAAGACAGCTGGCATTTTGGCACTGTCTAATGCATTTTTGACTTGGTTTCCGTTCTTGGGCGGCACGCAGTGGTACCATTTGATCCTGGTCTATTGTTATTGTTTTTGTGTCAACAACCTAACAAAGTGGGCTGACCATCAGCACACTGAAACAATGCTCGCTTACAGGCACGCTGGTATCAGGGAGTGCACACAGACATTAATAACTCTCTTCTTGACAGACGACTGCCAAGGACCGAATCTGTAACATCATAGTCACGGGAAGCTCATCTTCAGGAAAGGACCCTCAGCGCTCTAATAATGTACTGAAGCTTTTCTGCAACATCTTGATTCAATTTGTCTGAGTCAAGTTCATGTGTCTCTTTGCAGTTCTTAGTGTTTGTCTTCAGTGTAGAGTGCAAATATAGCCCAAGACATCTAGAAACTTCCTTCATCAGTGGTCACAGCTTCTGGTTCAAACGGGGTAAGGGCCAGTAGCAAAGGAAGTCATTTGAAAATGCTTACCTTGGGAGCATTTGAGAAGGTTTTTTTTTTTTCTTTTTCAAAACGGCCCCCTTGACTTTATAAATGGGTGCTGCGGTTCCCTTAAGATGAGTGGGCTTCACGTGGGACACAGCGTTGAATTCTGTCGGATTAGAAGTCATGGGACTCGCGGCGTCTTTCAAACCCTGTTCCATCCTTTTGTTTTTCAGAAAATAAGTCAGGGGTATAATTGGCTCGAGATAAAATGAGCTGAGAGTTTAGGGTTTTTTCTGGCTGTAATTTGCAGTCCCTCAGTCCCCTGTTCCAGACCCTGGGGGAGGAGCAACTACATGCAAAAATAATCCAGAAGCATTTGGATTACAAAACTTACTGTGGTTTCTTGGCCATTGCTCTAGCACTTGTTATCGGCAACGCTGGTTATCTGAGATATCTACATTCCTGGCTCATAACACTTCTGTCTATTCCAATCTCCTTTGGATGAGTTAAGCACAGGATCCAGGACATTTCATTCTCAGCTTTATCATACCAAGGTAGGAGACTCATTGCCTGTCACAATCTCACTTTGGGATCAGGATAGTTATCATGTCTCTTGGGATTAGGACATTGTCACTGTTTGTTCAGTCCACTAACCGGGATCATATTTTTAATTAGAATGTATTCTTTATTACAGAGGTGACCTTTTGTTGGTATGAGTTGTGGTCTCCAGGGTGATGTTACTCTGCAGAGATGCTTCTCTTGAATGCTGGCGGAATCTCTTACCACAGCTGTAGCCCGAACTACGTCAGCACAAGCTGGATGTGGTCGGCACCTCTGCCATGCAGAAAAACACTGGCACCATGTCTCAGAGGCCTGCCTTCCCCTCGCTATGGTGGAGTACACAGAACAGAATTTTTGTCACACGTTTCCTACCCTTCGTTTGGCATGTGGCAGAAATCCAGGCATAGACGAATTTTGCGCTTGTCTGGAAATGGATGAAATGTTCAGCTTCTTCCTGTCTACTTTCAACTAATGCTTTTTACCCCAGCCATGACTTTACTTGGTTTTTGGAAAGCCTTTGGTTCACTTTTGGGTAGCATAATTCCTTCTATGTGATCTGCGGCGGTGTCCCGTAAACAAATGCTCCCACGGCTCAGTTGTGTCCGTGGCTATTGACGTACATCTTTTGGCAAACGGATCGGAGCTTCTGTTGTTCTCTTGAGGAGACAAGGACCCCGGCGCCGTAAACAGCACGCCTGGAACTGGGCCGTGGGATTCTGTGTGTCCGGGTCTCGGGAGAGCTAGAGCTAATACCCGGCCTGCCAGGAGACCGGAGGCACCGCGACGCGCGCTAACGAGAAACGTGGCGCCTTCGTTAGCCTTCGTTAGCCCTGCATGTTTTCTTTATGCTAATATCTTATTCTTATTGCCCTCCGTGGAACATCAGCTGCACCCCACCGACCAGAAAAGCAGCGCAGCATGAAGGAAGAGCAAGAATTGTGTTTTAATATACTGATAACGTTGCCAGAAAGATTAATTCCTGAGAAGGAAACGTTGATACGGTCTGTTCTTAAAAGGGTGCCCCCTTATTTTCGATTTAGACCATGCAGCTGCAATCACCGCTAGCGCTGTTATTATTTCCTCTGCTTCTGTTTATTTAAAAAAAAAAAGACTTAATCTCACGCTATGTTTATGGTTTCTTTTACTGAGAACTGAGAACATGCTAACATGACAAGAAAATTTGGGGTTTATTTCATTTTTGCAATTTTATATTTATGGCGACTAAACACCATGCTTCCGACCTCGTAGTTTACTGGAGCCCTTTCATTACCCTGACTGGACAGTGAGGGGCGCTGTTCGGAGGACTTTCAGTCGACTGGGTTGGACCCGGCGGGTTAAAGGAAGTGTGGCCCAGGAGAGATAAGCCCCTGGCAAGCTCGCCGCTTTCCTCATGGGGGGGGGGTAATGATTGCAGGCCGTGCGTCTTCGGCCTCGTGGGAGGCCTTTCCATGGGGACAGCCGGTTCCACAGTGCATGGGTCCCCTGCTGTGGGCTCCCCCCTGGCCAGGCTGATATTTATCGCAGCCCTTTTTTGTCCACGTGCCACCATTCTTCAGAGAAAAACAGTTCATGGGAAAGTGGCCGGGTGCACGGTCGCTGGCTCTCACTACTAATGGCTAGTCCTTCCTGCTTGATTAAAGAAACGGCAGGGCGTGTTGCAGCTGCTGATTACATCGCCGGCGTACTGATACAGTAGTTAATCCTTTCATGACTCCTCTATGTTTCTTTGGGCGCTCGGCTCACGATCTTGCCCGTGTACAGTGACCGAGTCCTGAGAAGAAGCTTCTTGTGATTAGCCCCTGTTGCCGAAGTACATAGAAACAGAGGAACACGTGACAAGGCACCCCTGGGCCCTTGGCATCGTGGAGTATTCAGGACACTCTGGAAGGAATGTAAACAGCAGGAGGACCGAGTAGGAGTGTGCATGCACTCTCACTCCCCAGAGTACCGCTCGCCTGGGAGGGAAGGTACAGGAGTCGATCTCGGGCTTCATGGGAAGCAGATCTCCACAAAGTGCCCAAACACAGTCGTGTGGAATCCGTCGCCGGATCTCCTTGACACAGCTTATTCCAGAGCGGAGTCCGTACATGCCTCATTTTCATCCTGTTCATTTCGAGCATTCCTTGATATGAGGATCGGACGAATCCGAGGTTGAGCTTCACGACTCCGTCACGTGAGATGATTTTCGGCAGCGCGGGCTAGGGGGAGAAGCCCCAGAGACAGACGGTCAGAAACTTGCTCGCCTTCTGCTACACGGTAATGAAATTAATCTGGAAGCTCTACCCCTGCTACTTTCACAGTTTGGAGTGCTGAGCCTAAACAGTGAAACCTCTAAAGCCCAACCCAACGGTCCTGCTATGAGTGCAGGAGATTTATTGCCAAAGGGGCACCAGGGTCTTTCTGCTCTACTGGCAGCTCTATGTTAAAGCATGAAATAGCGATTTGTCACGCTGTATTTGTTAATCTACATTCGTCTAGCTTTTATTCACATAAATCGTTAAAAACAGTTTATCGTCCGATAGATTGTTGCACATTAGGGCCTGTTAGATAACATCATTGAATAGCCAGAGAGATTGTTGTTGTTTTTAATCCTTCTGGAATGAGATGCACAGTTAGGCTGTCTGCAGACTAGGACGACTGTAAAGTCAGGCGCCACGTGAGTCGTGTTCCTTTCTTCCTGAGCGCCACCCAGCGTGAGGGACTCGTGCGGCAAGGGTAAGTTCCTCTGCGCTAACAGGGCCAGTGACTTGGATATGGGGCAGAATGACGACCCCAAGGGGGGGTTAGCTAACATCCATGACATTAGCGACGTCCCACTGCACTCAAACAAATCCGGCCGGGCTCCCAGTGTTCCCGAGCGTACGCCCTCTTTTGGATGGCTGTACATTCTGTCCAATGCATTTTAATTGGGACTGGGGCTGTTTTAACAGCTGAGGTCTGCTGCTTCTCAACCAGTGGGGGCGGACTGGGGTGCAGGACTGCACTTATGGGAGGGGATGCTCTCTGTGGGCTTTATCAGTTCTTTCTCAAATAGATATCAGTGGATTTCTTTTAATCACTCTTCAGCTCAATGTTTATGTGACGCATGCGGATTGATGAGGACATACCAAGACTTTGTGGATATTTATTCTTTGAATAGTGATAAAAGTACTACACACTATATATCCCAATAAAAGGACCATATGTTTCAATATAAGTCATTAGGCAATGTTGAAGTGTTATAAATGACAGCATTCCTTAGTGGTTAGCCAACTTAGCCAAGGTATTTAGAATGATGCTCCCCAACAATAATATTTTCTGTACTATGATAGGCTGTTATCTCTGCCACTCATGCAGCAAGGGTCTGCCTGAGCTTGTGATTAGATGTCCAGCGTTGGTGAAGAACAGTTCTAAGAATCATTCAAGCGCTCTTCTGAGGTCTGGCTTCTAGAATTCCTAGAACTGGCCATTTAATGTTTGTGTCCTATCTCTCTATACTTCAGTGGCCAGAAACTCAGCACTTGTTTTTCCCCACATTTCACTTCATTGAACATCAACCTGAAAGACTGCAGGCAGCTTTCATTAGCAACAGCAGGGGGAGCGACGACCAAGAAGCAGACTCAAGATGGGAAAACAGAAATATTTATGCATATTCATGCGTGTCATGCATCAGTTGCTGTGTGGGGACCTCGCCGCTGCCTCTCATTGTGCATAGCGCAATTAGCAATCCATAAACACAAACGGCCAAAACTCGCAAACAGTTTTTGCACTTTTTTATTTGAAACAGGTGTTCAACTTGTAGGGACATCCCTGTGACATCTGTTTTATCTGGTCTGTCCCTATGCAGACGGAATCTTTCCATATACACATTTACACACAGATACACACACACACATACGATAAAGAGTGGATTTAAAAGCAGGCTGGATCTTTGTGTTTAGAGGATGAATGTACCACCGTAATAGAAGTGTTTCCTTTGTTACGGACCTGAAAATCTTACAGCATCTAGTTATAACACGCACATGTGCACTCACTGGTTATGTTGGCCCGAACAATGCCTCCATTGTGTGATTACTTATATACTCTGAACCAATCCCAGTGACTTATGTATATTTTGAAAACTATGTTTTTACTGCCACAATTACTCACTGTGTATCTATGGCTTGTGATGGATGTATTGTGCTACAAAGCAAATGTACTATAACTGAAATGCACACAGGGAAGTTAAGGTGACAACCCGCCGGTACCCTTTTAATGTCCTTTTAAGATTGCGACGATCCTTTGGCAGTTGAATAACGATGTTTCTGGTGCTCTGTGCTCAAGCATTGTGCATTCGGGGTATTTTCCTGGCTCACACGTGCATTTCTCTGGACATGTTGTATTTGCTGCGGAGATAATGGCCGCCCGATATGAAGATTGGAAGCAGGTGCGTGGGTTTAATAACCCTGTCGACGTCCGCAGCACGGCCAGCATTTCCGTACGAGGACTTTATCGTAAATAAAGCGAATCGGCCTCTGCCGCGAGCCTGCTGGGCCCCGTCCATGCTCGGCTCGGATTTCCATTCCTGTAAATCCGCCGCATAATGGTGCAGTCATTCTGGCAACTCTTGGGATGTGGGCCGCACACACACCCCCCCCCCCCTTTCTACTCGACGTAGACGGGGAATTGGGCTGCGAGCGAAGCCTCCTCCGGGCCCTCGACAGTGGCCCCTTTGTTTTTGCATTAACTCCAAGTGCGATTATCGCACGCATGCATGGAGATGCGGAGCGTAACAGATAACCTGTGAATACATATGGACGAGACCGCTGACGCCCCCGCTGTGCTGTGTTGTCCATGGTCGCTCGTCTTCAAGGGCCAGAAAACGGTCCGTGTCAGCTGATCTGATACGGAGATATGCCACGATTGCCTGAAGCCTGCCGTAAAATGCTGGATTTCCCCGTGACACGTTCCACAGGGCCTTTGAGGTGAACGCCGGGGATGCGGTGGTGTTTTGGCGAATGCGCCGGCACAAGCCACAGATTGTAAAGCGCCATCGTCGACACTTTGGCGCATTTTGCCCTTGCAGCGTTACGGAACGCTCCGGAACACATAAAAAGGGGCTTTAATATCTGCAGACTGCGCCGGCGGGATTTTTCGCAGCTTTCTTTAAAGCTTAAATTAATTACGCTTTCAAGTGATTTCATTTGGTCTAGACTAGTAGACAAAATGAGGCAATAAAAGGAATGCTCAGTGAAACGGGCCAGCACTCGGTGTTTCGGGTATATAAAGCCTGTGGATTGTCACTGTTTTAATGTGTGATTTCATTATTTTCTGGTGTTTTGACTGTACCGTAGTGAACCTGAGCGCTGCTCATTGCACAGTCAGTAAAGCTTCAGTGTGTCATTCTCATGTTAACCCTCTATGATAAAGTTGTTTACATTTTTATTTATTTATTTAGGGGATACTTTTATCCAAAGCAGAGTATATTTTTTGTGAGAGAAGGGTTGTTCCCTGTAGCACAGGGACCCGACAGTGACAAAAGTCTCCTGATACTGGGATTTGAACCGGTCATGTTCCAATCACAGGCATAGGATCCTAACCCGCTGAGTGGTTTATTGCAGATATGTATATTGAGACAGGGATGATTTCAATAGTGCTAGGGCAGTCTTGTGTTGGTGAGCGTGGCAGATGAGGAGGACAGCAGGCTGCTCCTCAGCGGGGGTCAGCGTGCCACTGGCAGGGGGTCACCCGCGGGGGGGTGACTCAGGGCCTGTCGACTCAAGTTTAACCTGTAAACTGAGAAGTCGATAACAGTGGGGGCAGGGGTAGGAGGAGGCAGGAGGCGTCATGTCAGACGTGACTGCGGCCGCTGTATCCCACGGAATTCCAGCTTTGCATATTGTTGGCTGACGACCCCCCGCCCCCCCACATACACTCCATCCTCAGCCCCTTCATGAGAGTGTGTGCACTGAGAAGAGAGGGTGTTTCTGACAGAGAGAGAGAGAGAGAGAAAGAGAGAGACAGACAGAGCGAGGGGGGGGGGGGAGAGAGAGTGAGAGAGAGAGAGAGAGAAAGGGAGAGAAGGGAGAGAGAGAGAGAGAGAGAGAGAGAGAGAGAGAGAGAGAGAGGAGATGGTGAAGCAGGATTTTCCCGGAGCCACACTTTTCTGCTTCAAGCGCTGAGATCTCCTCAACTTCTTGGGTGCCGGGACAGGATCTAACCTCCTGGCTGCTCCTGGCCATATATAGTAGTTTTTTTTGTTTCGTTTGTTTTTTTCCTTCTCCTGACAAGAAGAGGGGCTGAAAAAAGAGGAGGACTTTTTAGAGCAGGGAAGGCAGACGGCAAAGGCATTTACGGGCAAGACTGTGCTCTCTGATTTTTAGCACGAGCCCCCCGGACTTACCCCCTCCCCACCGTCAGCCCGAAGAGGTGTGCTCTCGATCGCTCTGTTGTCCGCTCTCCGCTGTCCTGAGAACTTTCTCCCCCCCCCCCCTCCCCGGTTCCTGACTGCGGCAGCAGCAGCTCTGCTTGCCCCGGGGGCAGAATGAGCCGCTAGACCGGAGCGGCAGGATGGCCACCGCCGTGTTCCAGGTAAGCAGCTGCCCTCGTCTGCACTCTCCGGGGCCGGGGCCATCCTCAGGTATGTCTGGAATTCCGGCTCTTTCTGCCGACGGACCAAGCTGGCTGCTGGGTCACGGCCCTTGCCGCGTGTTTGCATGTTCCACGCTAGGGAAAGTAAACGGATTGCTAAGTGCTGTCAGATGTGTCCGACGGTAGCTTGAATGAAAAAAGTCAGACAGAGCAAGGGGCCTGTTTACTGAATGACTTTCCGAATATGTTACACTGAGTAAATTGGCGGAATTTAACCATTCAGGTACATATAGAATACTTTGATGTAATTGATTTGGGATGACAAGAAACTAGATCCTTGAATTTGTTCATACTGGAGTAGGGGCAGAGTATGTATGTGTTGATTGAACTTAGATGTTTGCAGTAGAAATAGTTACTGCAGCCCGGACACCCCGGCAGGTTCCAGAGGATGTTCTTCACACTTGGCTCCCGGCACCATGACAGGACGGTGCTATTTAAGTGAGCTCATGTGCTACTCGCCAGTGGTACCAGTGCGTGTCGGTGATGTCGCTCATCCCTGGGGGAACCTGCCATTTTGCCCTCGTTTCTGCATCTGCCCGTCCGGTGCAGCCCATGACGGGGACGTTCTCCTCACATCCCACACCGTCTGCCTTTGCTGGGATTGAGGCACCTAGAAGTCGATCCCGGCTAAGAAACCCAGACCTGGGATTGGAGAGCATGACCGTGGGTTGCAGAACCTGTCCTACTGCACGAGTTGGCCTGTGGGGGCCCTGCTCCCCCCCCCCTACACGGCTTTTACTCTCTTCACAGTGCCTCTGCAGGAAATTACCCCCATCACTCACCGCTGACCCGAAGTGAATTCAGAGGCATCGGAGAGGTCACAGCATGTAGAACTGGCCCAGACAGCGACTCTCAGCGATTCCGACAGTACTGCCCCCCCCACCCCAATCTAATTTAGAGAGCTGTGTTTATTATGGAGAAAACAAGGAAGTATCGCTTTTCTCAATAAAATAAGCAAATTCTATTATCCATGGCTGGGAGATAAAGCATAAAAGCTCATTCTAAAATGTCCAGGTAGAATTTTCCCAAGGCACGGGAGGCTGGCAGTTCACACCCCCCTCCACAAATGGGCCGTTTTCACGGTGACCTGCGATCCAGCTGTTAGTAGAGCGTAACAGCAGGCGGATCGACCTGACGTCGGAAACTCGAGGAACACACTCTACAAATCCTAAAATTAAATCGGGAGCGCAGTGTCATTTTCCCCCAAGGATCGCTCATTGTGTGATCTTTGTGCGGTCTGTGCCGGAACAACTCCTATATCTCTCCAAGTTATCATTGATTCCCCGCATCCAGAGTGCATCCTAGGTGCCAAAGCAAATGGGGAACTGCACGTAAAGAAGAGATGTTTGGGAGGCGTGTATGGGAATGGATGGTAGAGCTTTTGTGTCCAGATTTACGGCAGGTAGCGGATGCCGTAGTGTTGCTGCGCTCCAGTATAGTGCAGCAGAGTCACTAAGTGGCAGAGCAGTTGAGGAGTAAAGTGTGGGTGTGGCTGTATGGACAGGGGGGAGGAGTCGCAATTCCTCAATGACATCATGTGCATTCTGGAAGCTCTCCCCCCCCCCTTTGCAGTTTTGCTGATCTTTACATACTCCTGGCAGGAAGATAAAAAAGGGGGGTAAGCCTTTACTTTGGGGGTCTGATTTTAATGAAAATGAATGAGCACAACCTATTTAACCTAATTAGTGTACATTTAATTGGACCTAGTGACACCCCTGGCTGCTGGAGAGGCGGGGGGGGGGGGGTGGGTGATTAAACCTACATGCGATTTTTGTTCATACTGTTCTCACATTATGGTCTCAAAATCAATGCGATTAAAGTTAATGCGATTAACAAGATAATAATGCATTATGACTTCAAAGCAGCTCTTTACTTCCTTGTTTTGGTGTCGGAGGTGCCGGTCAGCCGAGTGTGCTGGAGGTGAAGCTCTCCTCGGCGAATCCAGATTGCGTACAGTGGACAGACACATTTCCGCTGCCCTCTTTTTTTTTTTTTTTCAAGCGGCAGGGTGGGAGGGAACCATCCAGTAGCACAATGCAGGGTTTGTGTGATCCAGCCTGGTGAATGTGTGTTATATGAGAGACGTGGTTCAGGTTCAGGCGTCTTGGCTGATCCCTTCACCTACTGGTCATTTGCTTGATCTGCTGTGAGGGACCATGCTTGGTCTTGGACTGAAGGGAAGTCTGTCTATGTTATTAATTAAACAGACAGTCTGCTTAGGTTTTATATAACTAATCTGTGGTGGAAAGTTCTCTGAACATCAGAACATCATAAATGTAGTCAGGAACAGTATTATACAGAGATATAAGGCATTATAACAGATTACTTAAGTGGGTGCCTGTGAGCTCACGACCTGCCACATTACGTAACATTATATAAGTGTGTACTGACCTTACGATGTGTGCTGGGTCACGTCACACATAAGGGAATGCCTGGCTTTCTCATTTAAGAACGAGAACAGCGCACGTGCCCGTGGGCCCGAGGGCGCATGTGTTGACCCGCTAGAGAAATCGCTGACTGGAACAGATATAGCAACTTACATAACAACGCCTTGTTTACATTCCATATTTTTTTGACAAATATCTCGAGGATGTATTTGAACTTGGCGAAATGACGTGTGAGATAAGTTCTACGTTGCCGACGTATCCTTCCGGATCAGCAGAATCGAGTGTTTGACAGGCTGATGTGAGAGCCTCATCGTTCGGGAGGTGGGGGGTCTCTGATTTTGCCGCGTTGCGTTTTTTCCATCCATTAACGACGTCACGGTGACTTAGAGGGCGTGCACACGCTGGGCCTGAGCACAGTGACAGGTTAACTGCCCCCCTGTGGGGGGGGGGCACCAAGCGCAATGTCCTGCTGACATTCCTTTGAAGCCCCAGGCTCCACAGTCCCCCCCCCCGCGTTCCTGCCCTCCGCCTTTAATGAAGACTGATGACTGGTTGCGCGGACGTCGTTGCTGCCTCAGTCGTCCTGGAACCACAATGAAAACAAATAAGTAACAGACACTGTCATGTTGGAGCACTTGGGGGCGGGGGGGGGGGGGTGCATACCACCCCCCCTTCCTAGCTTGTAAACAGGCAGCTGTGGACAGTGCTGTCGAGTCTTCATTATTGGGTTTGCAGAGCTTCAGAAGATGGGACCAGCACTCCAGATTTATTCAGCTCTGTCTAGTCTCTGTAAGCAACTACTGCACCCCTACCACATTGAAAAAAAAAATTAATCCCAAAACGAAACAGATCGGACACGTCGTGAGCCTGGGTGCTGAAGGCTTAGATGAATCCGGATGAGCCCGGAATGATTTGTTTGGCTCACAAGTTTTGACAGTCCAGCTCTCGGTTTGAGAATCCCATACATCACGTCAGTCCCACTCCAGGGTGCTGCGATCATTGTAACCTCCAGGAGAGAGATGGAGAATTCAATACGATGACCCTCGGACAGATTTGGTCTCTGTTTTAGCAAAGCCCCTGAAACAGTTCTCCATCATTCTTTAATTGCTAATTCCTTTTAAAATCATTCATTGCTCTCACTTTAGTCACCGTCTTGTCACTTTCTGTGAGTACAGCTTCCTCTACAATCTTTCGGTACGTGTCAGAGCTGCCCGACTCCCAGATTGTAAACGTCTCGCGGTCGGATTTTTATCGCGTCGAACGGTGTTTTGGAGGAAATGGTTGAAAGTCATGCATATGTGAAGCGGATCAGATATCTTGCACATAGCTGTGCTAAAGAGGTTTGGCTGCTCTTGTACCTCTGCAGTGAGCCCAGGGGAAGTCATTTAGAGTTTGTTAAAACATCCTGCTTTTAATTCACCAGAGTTGGCGTGTGAAGCCTTACCTGAAAATTCATTCTGGCTTTATTCCGTTTTATAGTTTTTCCTAATTAATCCAGACGACACCGTAGTCCAAAATAACTGTCTGTTAATCTCATTTTCATTATTACTGTTTTGTTAGTATTAATACTTTAGAAGACTGAAAAGACTGAGTATAGTAAGAATCAGTGAATTTGTCCATCCATCCATCCATCCATCAATTTTCCAACTGTCTATCCAGAACTAGGCCATCAGGAGCTTGGTGTCCATCTGAGGAAGTTCAGAGCGTCAGACAGGAACACCCTATATAGGAAGACACCATATATTCCCTTTGCATAGATGTCCACTATTATCTGTTCTGATTCCATGCTGCCCGGAGTTATGGAAGGTTTATGATCTGAGCATACTTGAGTTTTAGAATTTAGATTTACATGGGGGGGGTTACAGCTGGTTTCCCATGCCAGCATCCCAGGCTGAGGCACCACTGAGACAAATAAGATGCCTAATGGGAATCCTGGATCGCTGCTACTAATGGGGGCTGATTCGAAAAAATCGCTTCATGTAATCAAGCAGTCTGGTCCTTCTCTTATGATGGCCGTTATTGACTAATGGCAGTGGTTGGAAAGGCAGGAATACAAAATGCCACTTTCGTCACAGTCTTGTTCTTTACACCGGCCTTCCAGTGTTTGACGTTACTTCGTAGGTTTTCAATCGCCATGATTGGCTGCCTCAGAATCTTCTCTCCCAGTCAGAGACTGTTCACACTGCTTATCATGTCCTACCACTGTGATGGACTGGATGCTGTGACCTCAGGTAACCCTTTTGTCCTTATTCAGAAATATGTGGAATCGACCTGTGTAACATAAACACGACGAAACCTGGCTGTTTTACACCTTTTCTTGGCACAGGTTGGATGGTGGAGATTTAAGCCGACCCTGGGTCATTTGCAGTACAGACCACCCTGTCAGTAATTAATTCTGATATTAGATCCGTATAGTATGCCGTAGCAGCAAATTGAATGTTAGAATTTTTTCCACATATATATTGTAGAGTATGTGTGCTGATGTATATTGTAATAATCATATGTGTTCCTGCTATATTAACTATTCACTTCATATGTATGTCTAATACTGCTGGGGAAGTAAACATTAAAAATAAGGATTCAAATTTCAGGAGATTTGAAGTGCTTACAGGTATTGTACTGTACCTGTCCTCATGATGGTAATAATTTCAATATCTGCCTGGCTCAATATTTTAGCTCAATCTCAACCCAGTCCTCAGGGACCCCCAGACAGTCCACATTTTAGTTCCCTCCCAGCTCTCAACACACCTAAATCAAACAATCAAGAACGGCTACTACAGGAGTACTGGAAGCTGGGAGAGAGGAAAAAGTGGAGTGTCTGGGCATCCCCGAGGACTGGTTTGAGAAACACTGGTTTAGCCTAAGTGTTCTTACTTACCGGCAGATCTTAGCAGCAAACGTTGTACTCCAGTTCAAGAGTGATGGTGAGGACAGTAATGTGCGCCTCTCTGTTCTGGTCGTGAATCCTCCTCTCTGAGGAAGCGGCGAGGATCTGAACGGGGGGACCTGCATGCTGACGGTCGGGGTAGTCCGAGACTGGCCTTAGCGAAGGCGTCGCTAACCTGGGTCCTTGCGGTGGACGGCCCCCGGTCTGGCAGACCCTCCTGTGGTGCCTGTAACCAATCTCCCGGAGAGGGCTCCAGCTCCGCGGGGCTGTGTTTGGATTGCGGTTCTGATGTCGCGCTCATGTGCTTTTAAGCGGGGCCAGCGCTGGAAGGTGTCTCTGGGCCAGCGCTGGAAGGTGTCTCTGGGCCCGCGCTGGAAGGTGTCTCTGGGCCCGCGCTGGAAGGTGTCTCTGGGCCCGCGCTGGAAGGTGTCTCTGGGCCCGCGCTGGAAGGTGTCTCTGGGCCAGCGCTGGAAGGTGTCTCTGGGCCCGCGCTGGAAGGTGTCTCTGGGCCCGCGCCGGCAGCCTCTCTCCACGCAGCGCAGGTTGGGCCCAGTTAGCTATGGCCCTCAGCGTCTGCGGGCCGCTTTCTCAGACCAGGTGGGATTGATGGCTTGACGTGGGTTCTATCTCCAACCAATGAGGTGATGTTCTTCCTGTTTCACACTGAAACCCAGCACAATACACCAGCCGGGCATCTGCTTCTTACTCTTAATTATCCTCTTCTTTGCGATATTTGCATTATGTTCATATTTGTTCATTATTTACTGTGCATAAGGCAATAATCTCTTGATTTTTGAATGGAAGCTATTGGTCATTGACCCTTGCTAATTATATTTTTCTTCACCTTAATATATTTTTTAACTATGGTAGATACATGTACTTCATATGTTTATCTACTGTGGTGTTTTGTTTTCTGTTTTTGTTTTTCTTTCTGCAGCACACGCAGTGAACAGAATAAGAATTTCACTGTGTGCTGTGCGCATGACGATAAGTTGCTTGAATCTTGAATTTTATCAGGCCCGCATGTCCCTCTGGAATGTTTATCCAAAGCACGCAGCTCTTGCCGTGCAGTATCCCCGCTGCCGTTCTCTCCTTTGCTCTCCCCCCCCCTAAAATGAAGACTGAGTGCCCCGCAGGGAAGCCCCGCCCTGGCACTGATGTCGCCCGAAGCGGCAGTAAACCGAGGACGCTGTTTTCCTAACCTGCACTTGAAAACATTTCAGAACGGCAAGAATGGCGTTTACCCGTGACCTCTGGCCAAATGTTGCCTGGCCTCCTTCCGCAGCCTCGCTTTCGTATTTCTGTCCCATGTGAATTTTCAGTCCGTGTGGGGTCATTTGTGAGGTGTGTAATTTTAAACTGAGAACAAATCTATTTAATCATTTCTGACAGCCCTCTCTCTTTAAGTATGTTTGCGTGTACACACACATATACGCTCACACAATATACAGTATTTACTCCGTAGACCTTTTACAATAAGTATTATTCTTTGTTCCCCATTCTTACATTACGTAACATGTTTTCATTAAGGTACATCCGGGATTATTTAAGAATTTCTCACGTGTACTGGATTCGGTAGAGTAAAAAAAATACAGTAGAATGCAAAGACAGTTTATTATATGCTGAAATACTGCGTTAAAATGTACTGTAAGGGAAGGGTTATATTTATGTGTTAGATGGAAGGAGTCGTAATTATTTTTTATTCAAGGAAATGGGGGAGGAGTTGCCAGATGTTCACAGAAGGAGCTTAATAGGGGCCAGTTGCAGCAAGATTTATATCTGCAGCGACGCAGAAACATCTATCTTTGGCATCAGGTATTTGTGGTGCTGGGGTGTTGGGGATTGTTTGACAGCGAGTCTTGAGCCTGCAGTCATGTAAGCTCGAAAAATCCAACCCAGGCCTTAAACACCGTCACCTGCTTGCGAAATGACAAAAGGTGTCTCATTGTTCCCGGGACAGCTGCTTGTTTGTGGCCCAAACGCGCCTCGTCTGAATGGCGCACAGTCAGTGGCGTGTCTGAGCCTGCTCTCCCTGTGGCGGACGCACATGCTGCTCTGGTTGTGGACACCATTACAGAGGAGGGGAGCTTGGGGCGAGTGGGAGATCCAGCCAGTCACGAACTGGTCGATGATTCGTGCTCTGAGTGCCGAGGTCTCCCCTCGCCATTGGTGATTGGGGGGGGGGGGGGGGGGGGGGGGGGGGGGGGGGGGGGGGGGGGGGGGGGGGGGGGGGGGGGGGGGGGGG
>JABFEB020000035.1:7617138-7632749 GCA_019775895.2 Stomatorhinus ivindoensis
CGCACATCCGTGTGCTTCTGTGTGTGTGTGTGTGTGTAGGCTCGCACATCCGTGTGCTTCTGTGTGTGTGTGTGTGTAGGCTCGCACATCCGTGTGCTTCTGTGTGTGTGTGTGGGCGCGCGCATCCGTGTGCCTCTGTGTGTGTGTGTGGACGCGCGCATCCGTGTGCTTCTCTGTGTGTGAGTGTGTGTGCAGTGCATTCATTTCAATTTGTGCAGAAGCTGTCTTCAAATTTCCACCAAACAATTCGTCTTAAGACATTATCATGCTGTTATTCACTGCAGTCCATCACTGTTACCTCGGAATTATGGGGTTTCGACAGCAGCCAGTATTTAATCCTATTATTCCAGATTTTGGTGAATAATGACGTAAAACAGACTGGCCATCTTGTCAGCATCAGGCACCTTCGTCTCTCCTGCTACAACACAGGCATTTATTGGTATGACTTACTGGGATTTTGTTCATACAGAGGGGACAACCTTATCATTAGCTAATGATATGCTTTGAAACGACGAGTGACGGGGGGGGCGGGGGTTACTCCGGGGGCCAATCTGCTTCCTGCGGGGGCCACAGCCCTTGTAGTCCCGCCCCTGCGTATACTCCCGCTACAACAGCTAAGATATGTAATCTAGTGGATTGTAAAGGCAGTGTGATTGTCGATGCCCTACATGGTGGTTCCAATATCTCAGAAACAGTCACCGTCCTGGTATCTTCACACAATGCAGTGTCTAGAGTTTACAGAGTAAGTTAATTAAACTGTGCAGTAAACGTTAAAAAAAAAGGATGAAGTCAATGGCCTTTCTGCGGATAAAAACACCTTGTTAATGAGTGAGGTCAGTGGTGAACGGCCAGATTCGGTAAAGCTAACAGGACGGTCACAAAGTGTAAAAATAACAGCTCAGAGCAGCAGTGACATGCAGAAAGGCTTCTCTGAATGCACAACTTATCAACTCTATAAGCCGTTATGGAGGTAAAGTGGCTCCTTCCTAATACTGGATACTGTAGATGAGACTGAGTGTTACAGCCCTGTACATCTCACACTGACTTGTAGTAGTGGCCACAGTAACAGCGTTCCGGTCATTCACTGCTGTCCAGGCTAATGAAGCAGGTCACATGACCAGCATTACAGAGTGCTGCTTGAATTGACCTGTATCTCTCCCCTTTATATTCTGTACTTGTATGCAGCAGTGCACTATGAGTTGTTGTAAGAGCACTGGAAGAACTTTCCAGACATAATGTTCTTATGTGAAAGTCCATATGTGACCATGTTGTTCTCCTGTTTTGCAGGTATCTGCATCCTGTGTTCCAACTGCTAACTATGAACTGGTGAGTCTTTAATTCCCCCATTAATGTACCTCTAGGGTATTCTGTCCTTCTGAACTACAAATAGGTTGAATATTTCTTGTGAACCCTATCATTATTGTTTTTGAGTAAAAGAGTAACTTACGAGTGCACACTGGCCTTGATGCAGATTTCCTCCATCGTTTCAACAGAAAATGTAGTGTTTATATCAGGTTTCCGGTCCTGGAGGGCTAGAATCTAGCACAGTTTGTAGATTTCCCTGCTCAAAGACACCTACAGTACTAAACCTGGTAATTAGCTGATTAAGATCATTTGAGCTGCGAAATTTACAAACTGTGTTGGATTCTGGCCCTCAAAGAACGGAACTAGGGGATCCTGGCTTAGATGCAGGCATTCTGTTCGCGAACGGCCTTCGGCGTTGTGCTGTTGAGAGAGGGCCTCGTGTGTTTACCAGGGTCACAGAAAGAACTTGCCTGGGAAACTGAACTTGCCCAGTCCCAATGCACTGAAAATGCCCAATGGAAAACTGAGGCATTCATGTCTTTTTTGGTTTTAGCTGTCGATGCACTGGATTGACTATAAAAGGTTATCTTTGAGGAGTGTATTCTGGGAATTTGCTTTGTTTTTTTCTGCTATAGAGATTATTATTTTGAACAGTTACCTTTATAGAGTTCTTGTTCTTTATAAATGTGCTTTCTGCTTTCTGGTAATTGGCTGCCAATATTTCTAACCAGGCTGTGATGTTGGGGGGGGGGGGGCTTGGTGAAATATTTTTGGTCAGATGTCCTCCTGGGCAGTCACATCCCACCGCGTTACAAAAGAGGGGTCTAAAGAGATTCTAATCAAGCAAATTACTGGTGATTTCCCACTTAAACTGATTAGCTCAGCTATAAAACATACTCCTGTGTTATTTTATGAACTGTAAATTGGAGAAAATGTGGAAGTTCCAGATTTTTTTTCTAACCGTGGAGCTGATGAAGTATTTTGAGTCGAATTATATTCAGTGGTGCATTCATACATTTTTTGACATCTACATGTACGAGCCGCCTGAAGGGAAGATTTCCAAAGCTCACTCAGTCCACGGGATATGTTTTCACGAACATGTCTGTGTACTTAGTGAGTTTTGGAAATTCACTGACGCTTCTTCATTAGATTACACGAGGACCGAGTGAGTTTTGGTTCCCGATAATGTACCATATAATGCGTGAGCCTGACTTCAGGTCATCACCTGAAAAAGAACAAAAAAAAACGCACTGAGCGAGTTTTGGAAATTTGCTCTTAAATTAATGCATATAAATAAAGTATTTTAAAATGTTTTATATATATTTGCTTGATATTCCATGCATGTTGTTTGCTTCTCATCAGTATGGGGCTGTCTGAGCAATGACTTGTAAGCAGTGTTTCCCAGTCCGGTCCTCAGGTACTCGCAGACAGTCCACGTTTTTGCTCGTCTAGCGAGGACGAAGACGTGGCCCGTCTGTGGGACCAGGAGGACTGGGTTGGGGGACTGAGCTCCTTTTGGGGTATTTCAGGTTCAGTCTGTCAGGGTGATGGGTTACCAGCTCGCTGCAACGTCCTGAATGTCTTTTCCACTAATGCATCCCCATTCCTCCCCGCCTCACCCATCAAAGGTCTCTGGGATTCTGTCCTGCAGCGGTAATGTACCGACTGTAAACCCCCCCCCCCCCTCCGTGTCACTATGGGCAGTTAATCAGGCTGAAATGGAAAGCATGAGGCTGTGGGTATATGCAGTTTATTGAAAACTGGTTCAAGGTCCTAATCATATTCATAGGTATGCTGTTTGTGCTTGAGGAGGAGGGTAGTAATTAAGGCCCGGGGATTTCAGAGCAGGGAGGGCCTCCACACTTTGGGTGAATTCGCCGGCCCTTGGGCTGTGGGAGGAGCCTGTGATTTACGCCGCCTGGAGCAGGTCGGGATTCAGGGAATGCGTGCTGTAAATTACGCTTGTAAATCACACGGTGTTGCATTAGGGGGGTGGGGGGGGGGGGGTGTTTGGGCAGTATGCTTGCATGTGTTGGTCTGAGAGTGAGAAACCTGAATATACATCTATGTGAAACATGGGGTGACAGGAGCCCCGCCTCTTTAACGATATCTAATGAAAGCTTATTTCTGAATAATTTCTCAGAATGGAGGGTTTTAGACACTGGACTGTCATGGTAACTTAGTGGGCAGCTCTGTTCCCTCACCTCCAGGGTTCGGGATTGGATCTCGCCTTCATTCTGCTTGTTTGCATGGTCTCATTCTCCAGCTTCCTCCCTCAGGAAGGATGCCCAATTAGGCTAATCGTCATCTGTAAATTGCCCATGGTGTATGAGCGTGCTTGGTGAGAGACTGGCAGCCTGTCCAGGGTGTGGCGCCCTATGCAGCCTGGGATAGGCTCCCTCTCTGGATAAGTGCTTGGAAGATGGATGGATGGATGGATGGATGAACGGAGGGGTTTTTAGCACCATGGGTTTATAAAAAGCTATTCATGATGGATTTGGGCAAAACTCTGGGAAGGAGAAAGTTAATAAACAAACGTCACACACAGGGGCTCCATTATGGAGCCACCAAGCCCTGAGGACTCTGTTTTCCTTCCCTTCTTTAACCCCGTAAGAAATAAGCGGGGTCTTTAATTCCCGTGTTTACTCTGCCGGCCTGTACGGGGGCTGACGTTCTACAGAGCTTTCTAGGCTCTCCGTGACTGCAGACCTCCTTTGCTTCAACAGAAGTCGAATCTGCTTTGGGATTTGAGAGAGCAGGAGCAGGGGTGTGTAGAGGGGAGGGGCCACAGGGTCACTGGCCCTAGCTGAAAGCTAATTGACCCCCGGAGTGCCGCCTCCCCTGTCACTTACAGATTCAAAACGTATTATTGGTTGGCCTAACTATGAATTATGGCCCCGTCACTTAAAGAAAATCTTAGAACCTCCCCTCACCAGAAGCTGGGTGGTTATTCTCGGTATTCAGGTGAGAAGGTCTAGGCCAGAGAAATACCGGATTCTTGTCAGGGACGTTCTGAGGGTGACTTGATCTTGGGCTGTCTCAGGAAACCAGGGAGTGGGACCTTCTGGGAAAACAACACCAACGGTAGATGGTCATGTTCTGAGAAGATGAGCTGCTTTGTTCCTTTCTCACTTTCTCCTTGTTGTATCTGCCCATACCTGCAGCGAGAGCCCGGGCCTTCTCTCCCCGGCCGTGATGGCACTTACGTCATGCTGTAGAGAAACGAGTCAGGGAATCAAGCCAGGCCCATCACTGCATAATGACTCTAACTGCAGTATCAAGATGGGCAAGGCTGCCTCAATTAGGAAACTGTTTATAGCATCACATAGTTGGGCAATTTGCTTATTGTATTCTGTATATAAGTTAGGGCCAAGAATTCCATTACGGTGTGAGATTTCAATCTCACAACCATGCACATGCATGTGAACAATATACAAAATCTTACATCTTAAAAAATAACCCTACTGGCTGTTTATCCCGAGGAAAAAGCAGTTGGGAATAGAAACATTTTTCTTTATAATAGGCTACTTCCATAACATTAATATCTGTTCTTACATGACCTGCTTGTCTATCCAGGAGTATGTGGGAAAGAACAAGGCTCTGGAGAGTTATGGAATTCTTACGGAACAAATGTTTACTCTTTTTTTTCCTCATTTACTTGATATGGCCCCTGAAGCAACAATAAGTAGGACTTTTGTAGTAACATGGTTTACAGAAAAAACAAATAATTTGTGAAAATATTTGTGTACTCTGTAGTGAAATTTTTATCTCAATGTAGAAATGGCACTTTTATGTATCCAGCCAGCTGATATACTTTGGTTTTATGTTAGTCTTTGTATGCAGGAAGTATAAAAGCACATACCAGAGAGCGTGGGGAGGTGAGGATGTCAGCGGAATCATCCAGTGTCTCAGCTTCTGTGTGTTTGTTTGCACGAACGCTCGTGGGACTTAGTCCCATCCTGGGGTTCAGTGGTTATGTAACAGTGGGTTGGAAAGGGCCCCGTTCAAAGGGTCGCTACTCTCCCGTGTGACATCCTGTGGCCTTGCCGTGAGAACTGACGGGGGGGGGGGGGGCGGACTTCACCCATAGAGGAGGTTCAACATCAGCCGTTCCTCTGGAGATCCCGGCACGACGCTCTTCCAGGCCGCGGTAAACGTGACGTCGCTCTAACGTAAATATTGACCCAAAGACGTGGACGTCGAACGCCTCTGAGACGCGCCAAGCAGCTCGTACCTGACAGCCAGGGCCTCTGCTCTGTGCCGTCTCGATAACGGGAACCCGGTGTGTTTATACATTGTCCTGTTTTCGAAAAACCGGCCTGGCCATTGCAGGTTCCGTAATAAATCAGGCTAGCGGCGTGGCCAAGCGACTGCATGGAATACCATTCCTTTTTAGGCGCTGAACTTGGACGATTCTGACAGGAAACTCAGGTGCTTGCTGCCAGCTGGTAGGCTTTCATGTGCCCGCAGCTCCTCACAAACACACACATGCCAACAAGTCGCCTCTTCCAAACACTCACGCACCAGTATGCTCACTTGCTCGCTAGTGGTAACAAAACTCCCAAGTATACGTGATAATCTAGCTAAACTGTTTTCTTTGAGTACATAATGAAATAAATCCTGTATGGGGAATTTTTGGGCTCCTGACATCATGCCATGTATTCCTCCTGTCAGATCAATGAGCTTAAAGAGCCGTTAACTGATTGTGGTAGCCCTGGGCAATGCAATTGTTTTTTTCCCCCATGCAGTTCCCCGCTTCACCTGCAGGAGGCAGTACAGTGCAGCTGCATGCAGAGCCTGGTTCCTCTTAGTTTTCTCTGCCATGCTGACTTGTTGTTCAGCTGTATTCTCTACAGAGCCTAGACAGCAGTGGATTACCCAACAGAATTTAAGTCAAATATTAACACTATACCTTTTGTATTGTAAAATGCTGAAAACAAATGTAAATGATTTTAAGTATTTAAGTAAGATTTAAAGAACCAATTATTGCCGCAATTCTCTGCACTTAGAAAACATTTGCAGTCCCTGTTTCAAATATCATAATATTTTCCATCCGTCTACCAAATGCATAGCCAGTAAAGGGTCACAGAGGACCGGGAGCCAATCCCAGGCAGGACAGAACAGGCACGCCCTGTGTGGGATGCCAGTCCGTCACAGGGCACGCAAACACATTCCCGGACACACACAATGGGAGACTTAGGAACATCAATTTATCTAGCAGCGGCATGTTTTTGGATTCTGGGCTGAAACTTGAGCACCCAGGGGAACACCCCCACTTCGAGCGAGATTTCATGTTGTCTACTTATATAATTTTTATCTTTATTATTTTTTCCAAAGTACAAATATGCCACTAGTGGTCTCAGTTATGGATTGATAAGTCAACTGGGGCTCAACACCAACATTATGGTGCTGAGTCCCAGTATGAAGACCAGCCAAGTCAGCGCGCCTCTCTGCGGCAGCCAAGCAGCGCCATTGGGTACTGGTCCAAACGGACTCTTCAGAAGGCGCATTGCACAACACTGGGGTGTCGCGAATGGAGCAAACAGGCATTGGTACCAAAGAGGGGCCGGAGCTGATCTGAAATGTTAGTTCTCTTGGTGGGCTGTTTCTCCCCTCAGCCCTGATGAGCTCCTGGAGGAGGTCACCCTGGTGTCACGTGGACAGCAATGTTCCCTCTGATCAGCAAAGTTGGGCCGTAAACATCGCTGCTTTGGCTTCGCGAAACATCGCTCTCGTGACTGAAGATGAGAATCTCCCTGTTTTTTACCCCATTCTCATGCTGGGTGAGCCCTGCCCTCTAGTCAGTCTTCACTCAAAGAGACGCACCGTAGCTTTTCCTTAACACTTCCTGCGGCGTGGGCTTAAAGGGATGCAGGTCCTTGCCCAGTCATCACGTGCCTTTTTCTCTATGACAGCAGTCCCGACCCCCTTTACTGCCCAGATGCCGTAAGCTTCACCTCTCTGTCTGCCCCGATGGCACCAGATCCAACGTGGGAAGAAGCTTAGATCATCTCTGGGCTCACTGCCTTCCCTGAGCCCCTGCCGAGCTTCTGAAGCTGAAACGGTGCCGTGGGCAGAAGCTGCGGGGATTAGGAAGCATTTACAAATAGACTGGCTCTGTTCTTATGCTTAATTCTGCTCTGTTAACATTAATCTCTGCTGTCTCTGTGTGATACCAAGCCTGGGCCTTAATGCTGAGGTAAGTGGAGACATGAGTACAGTTTTAAGGCAGCTGAAGACCTTAGTATCAGCTCAGATCAATGACACTGACTATAGGCCTGGCTGGAATCATTGCCGTAAATGCGAGTTAACACTGTTGTCTTCGTACGGCTTCAGACTGGAGTCTGGTCCAGATAGCCTTCTCAAAGTGCAGTTAAATGTGGGTGCCAAATAATTGCTAAGGTCAAAGGTCAACAGTTCAGTACTTCATTCATGGTTATCTCACTAAAAATATCAGTACCCTAGGTATTGAATACTTGAGACTGTCGGCCATCTGGCAGGATGACGGTAAGCAGTGTTCACTCAGTGGTTATCGTTGCTGTTTTGGCTGCTGCAGGACGTTGGATTCCATGCCCCCCCCCACGCCACAAAAGCCAGGCCAAAGACCTTTTTTTTTTTCCTTCTGAAGCGACGCACAGATAATTAAATAATTTTCAGAGATGCGATGACTCACCAAGAAAGCTATGACTGATCAGTCCCAGCTGCCAATCACGGGACGGATGCTGCGCTGTTCAGTGGTCGCCTCAGCTATGGCATGCTGTGGTCCGGACCTTCGCCCCCTTGAAAGCCTATAATTTCGTTCCAGAGTTACTGTGTTCCAGGAAGTTCATACAAACCTGCTATTGCTGTCTTGCTGATTGGCCCTTATTTTTCTTTTTAGCTAAGAAAAATGATTGGAGATTTGTTTATTTGTTTGTTTATTTTTGACGTCATTTTTGGACAAAGGGAAAATTTAACTTGCGTCATCCACTATGACAACCTAGCATCCATCCACGGGTTGGGATTGTTTTATGAGGCACTTACGTAAAATAATGAAGGATTTCCTTCCACTAAATGCACATTCACCTTGTTTTTGGTAATATCCCCTTAATTTAATTTCTCTGTTTTTAGTGTAATTTCATATTAAGGACTCCGTGTTCACCCTCCGCGCTTCTGACATGGGGCCTATTTTGCCATAGTAGAAACATGCTGAGTTTTTCCAGATCTGTTCTGGCATATGACATCATCGGTCCCGCTGACTGACTCGTTATAAATAAATGTCTTTTAAAAAAAGACACCCTGAAGGGAGACAGAACATCTGTGGAGGCTTTGTGCTGTATGTCTCCTTGCTCTATATGGTCTCCTGACTTTCGCTTCTTGACTAATGGAGAAAAAATGTCTCTCTGTCACCCCTGATAAATATTTATACTGCAGGTTTGTTAGTGTTTATACAGAACCCAGGCTTGCTCACCCCGATGGTCCTGTGCCTGGCTTTGTCTACCTCTCTGTACCAAAGGGAATGCAAATGGTTTTCCAAAGGGATCTTCCACTGAAGACTTCGGCAACTTAATTTTAAGTCTCATTCTTCTGTTCACATTCCAACAAAGACAAGAAGAGTGGGCCTTCCTGCTTCACCTTTCACCCTCAGAGTTGTACATTTTTCTTAGTAATTTAGGGTTCATGAGATCTGTTTTGTAGGGTTGCTGAGATATTGGTTTGGTTTGGAAGCCTAACCCTAATCCACACTGCTGTCTTCATCGCTTAGCGCTCCTTCAAAGACAGCATTGGCTTTTACTGTGGGTTTGATGTAATCCACGTGACCGTAGTATTTTTCTTGGAATGAAATGTGTCTGACTCGATGACTGATTGCTTGATTGATTAACATCGAGCTGTGCTCTGTAACCCCTCGGGCTGCTTGAACTACTTTGAGTCATACTCCTGACTCAAAAATCATCTCGCAGAGTTATCAAGTTGCCAAGTCAGTAATGGGATTCCTGTGATACTTTTGGGGAGTCGGGTGGATGCAGACTCAGATGGGAAGCCTCCTGCAGGGAGCTGATGAGGGTCTTCGTAGCGCTTGTACCAGCTACTCACATTCTTCTCTTCTCCTTTTCCCTCTCTTCAGCCTCCCAGCAACGATCTCCCGCTGAAACATGTAGAAACCCCGGTAAGTTGAAGCGGCTTTTTTTTTAAATACGTAACTACACAAAAACAATCGCCCCCAAAAGGTAGTCACGTCTCGGGATTGACAGAAGTCCCCTGGCGACACCCTGGATGGAACCCAAGTCCGTCACTAAGGCACAATCAGAAAGCCACAGTTATATACCAAGAGGAATTTCCTGATGCCGATCCACCTTTGGACTCTGCTCTCCGGGGCCTTGATGGTGCTTCATCTCACTGCAGTCCACATGAACCCTCAGTTTGCTCCCTGTTAACTCCCAGCACACCTCTACCAGACACTTGGTGTTCCTGATTGCCTGGCTCAAGTGTGCTGGGAACTGGAAGGGAGCAGAAATGTGGACTGTGCGTGTGATCCCTGCGGACTGGGTTCAGAAATGCCGCTGTATTGGGTAGTGGCTAGAGGATAGATGGATGGATGGATGGATTGGGAGGGGAAAAATGAATTGAGCCAGGTTTTCTTGGCTGGTTGCTGCACCGCTGATCCTTAGGGAGCTTCATGGAGCACGGAGGTGGCCACCCGAGCAGTGAAAGGTGTACCTCCCCCCAGTTAGCACTGGCTGTCTGTAAAGATGCGTTATCAGCATGATGTATGAGCAAACCTGTGTAAAGAGAGTGTTTAGTTTGGTGGAGGCGTATGCTGGTTCACAACACAGCCACTGCCTTCGAGGAATTTGGCCAAGTTTGATTCATAATAAGAAGTGAACAAATTGAGAAGGAAAATATCTCTGTGTGTTTGGAAATTTCTGCCCCCCCCTTCCCCCCGCATTATGGGCTTGAGAATCGCGCTCGCCCCTGATCATTTAACACATTTTCGGATCTGTTCTACTGAGCGGCCAACAGCAATACTTTTAAATGTCAACAAGAAAATTTAACGAGGTTGTTACCACTGCCTGCCTTAGATTGCACCCAGTGAGATTTTTCCTGCCGTTAAAAGTGCGTTCGTAGTATTGTTCGGTCTGCCGTTTCTGCTGGAGGAATGATTCATTAAAAGGCCAGGCACGGTATGAATGCAGCTGAACTCAGACTGAAGTCCAGGAAATGCAGGTGGGGGCTGCGCTTCTGATCTTCTCCAGGACAGACACCGTGACATAGTGCAAGTGTGGCTGTGCTCTGTATAACTGCCGTACCCTGACCCACCCGACTTGCCCCGTAACAGCTGCGTGTGACTAACCTTGTGGACTCCGCGGCGTTGATCCGAATAATTTCCAGGCCGGAATTCCCCGTACTTCAGGCTGGGAAAGCATCATCGAATCCTCAGCCCCCTGATTCATTGAGAAAGATCCATCTGGGTTGATAAATGGTAGAACAATGCTGGCTGGCATGTGGGGGGGGGCTTAAAGTAGAGGCTGCACATGTTAGTAAGGCAGTGAATGCAAATAATGCATCAGAGATTTATGCTTCTAATTGACTTGCATATGCTTGCACGCATGCTTAAAAAAACAGTTAATCTTCATGTGAAAATCCCAACAACATCCCCGTCCCAACGAACACATACGACTGTGCGTAGTTTCTTACATTCTTCTAAAATCTGGTCCCCCTCCCGCCTTTGAGACTTGATCCCCCCCCCCACTCTGTAACACGACACTTCCTGTTCCAAACCAAATAAAGCACAGCACAACCCCCCGTGTCACGTGTCTGTTTGTGTACATCGACGTGACGTGTGCAAAATCTTCAGCGGCGGCTCATGCAAGCAGCATCAGAGATAAGCTTATTTATACGTATCCTATAAATGATCATACCAGTATGTTTCTCAATCTATGTCTTTGTTTGTGCATCTGTTTTGGTCCTTGTGTGACTGGTAGAAAAAAAACAAAAACTGATTATTTGAATGCCTTTTAGCTGCACGAAACAGATCATGGAATACTATTATATTAAAAGGCATGCTGAAATTTCATATGCATTTCTGTGCAATAGTTTTGGTGGTGTAACGAGGTCTGAGAGACAAATGGGAGAGGAAGCAAATTTTTGCCAATTAAAATTTTCAGAGAAATGCCAGTGGGTGCATTAAATATCTAATTGACATTTCTTACTTTCTGAGTATTTATTACAGTTCATGCAGTACTGTGCAAAATAGACATACACCACATTGTATTTAGGGCTTCGATCATTGATTCAGACATTAATTTTTGCTATGAACAGTACTTGCAAAAGTCTTACGCAGTCAAAGAAAATAGTTGTTTATCTGAGAAGACGATTAGAACATATGCAAATTAATTTAGCATTAGAACATATGCAAATTACGTTAACACAATAAAACCTAAGAACTTATTTTCTCCTAGAATTACTGATCTTGTGGTATGGCTAGATGAACATCTCTCTAGTTCCCAAAACTCTCCTCAGGGGCACTTCAGTCATTCCCTGCATTTCTAAAATTTTACCATTTAAAATTTAATCAACTTTATTAGTTAAAAAATCTCAATGAGGTATTGACTTGGCAAACAAGGTGTGCTATTGGATTGTTGTTACAAATACCGGAGTGACTTAAACAGAGGTTTTGAAATTGCTCAGCTGGCACACTTTGACAGACATGATACCATAGTTTTACACAAACATGAAGATCACTTAAACATTGTTTTCTGGACTCCCTAAGACCTCTCTAAAATCCTTGCACAGTACTGTAGTTTTCCTGATTCCATGCCTTTTACTAGCAAAAACAATTTTGGTGTGAAATTTCATGCTGTTTGCATTACAACACTAAGTTATGTTACTTTGGTTCCCATTTTGCCCATAGCTTGTAGGAGAGGGGTCCTGAAATTTTTTGCTGTGTCACTGGGTTCGCAGTAGGGTGGGACTGGCCAGGTTAAGCCCAGACAGTGAGGTGTCTTCCACTGACAAACCTTATATAAGCATGTATTCCTCTCCAGTCTCTTTTGTTAGTTTTGCAGGTCTGTTCTGCATTAGCATTTAGCAGCATTCAGTCTTGGCTCAAATTATTCTGCAACCAATCAGAGCTCCTCCTGGCCCTCCATTCGGTCCAATCCCTAACGACGATGGTGCATTCGACACCTTTTCATTTCGTGATGTCAGAGGTGGGTCAGAGAGCATGGTCCCTCCGTCAGGTTGCTAATCAGATTTTATTACAGTGATACTATAGGACTGACTGGGGTGTGACCTCACAGCACTTATGCAGGCATTCCGGGGTGGACTAATGATCCGGCAGACCCAGGGGGATCCGAAGACCTTTTACTGGTATTAATCCAGCAGAACTTTTTTTAATGAGGCTTTAAACGCTCCACGCAAGCTGGGATTCCTCGGGGCTGTGACTGCAGGGGTCCTTGCTGTCTCTGAGAAGCCCTTCCCACGGAGAACCCAAACAGCCTTTCCCAGTTGCTGCCACCCCCCACGATGGCCATAATGCAGAACAGATTTTGAGTGAGAGGCCACCGGGGCGCTGCAGCAGGGAGGGGGTTAAACTGGAAGAAGGAGTGTGGATCTCCTGCAGTCAGATGAGGAGCAGATGACCCTGGCATTGACCGCAGGGCGGGGTGGGGAGGGACACACCCACTACAATGTGGACATCGGTGCAAGAGGGAGGGAGGAGAGGAAGGAGGGGGCGGAGGGAAGAATGGTAGGAGCGAAGGAGGAGAGAGGTAAAGAAAGTGGGGGGCAGGGAAAGAAGGGGAGTGAGATTGTGAAAGCTGGAGAGAGAGAGAGAGAGAGAGAGAGAGAGAGAGAGAGAGGGCAGCCCGGAGACGGGAAGCAGCGACAGTGGAGGAGAGACGCCAACGGAAAGCGTGCGAGAAGGATCCGGAGAGATCAGGAGGGCGTTTTAAAGCAGCGTGCGGAAGACTGGCACCAAACATGCGGCATCCCATTAATGGTTTAATCCTGAAATAGAGCGCTTTTCCTGGTGGATTAAAGACGTGAAGGGTGGGGACAGGATCTAGGGAACACCAGGGCTCCGCCATGAATCCCAGCAAGTCCCTGGGCAGGCGCTTCTCCTCCCTGAAGATGGCTTGGAGGTGGAGTACGGGCTACCTCTTCAAGGTAGGGCAGGAACGTTCTGGATCCTTCGGCCCTTTCTCCCTGCTTCTCCTGCTCTTTCCTCTCCCGCCCTGTACCACTGACTCGCCGGACCCCACCGGCCAACTGTGTTTACAGCTGGTTTCGATAATGGTCACCAGTATCGCTGGGAATTCTGTTTCCCTTGGATACCTCCTTGTTGGGGGGAAGGGGGGGGGGGGGTGAGTACGGGTGGTTAGGGTCTCTTTTAGGGTAATTACGGAAATGGTTAAGTCCTGAAGCGATGAGCATAGCGTGTCAACCAGACACAGGGGAGGAGAGCATTGTGGGAAACGGGTTCTGCTTCGCCTCATGTCGGACCGTGAGTCAGTCTCAGTTTAAGCGACAGCTTTGTGTGTATTTATCCCGTACAACAAATTTAGATCTGTGTTCCTTCAGTGTGCAAAGTATAGCTTTTTTTACGGCTCTGAGCGCCTCTGTCATTTCCCTGCTCAGAAATTATGGTTTTAAGAAATGACTAGTGTCTGCATCCCCCCCCCCCCCCCCCCCCAAAAAAAGAAAACAATGTGCAGGAACGTGAGCACGACAAGGGCCGTGTTTAAGCGTGTGAGCAGCAAACTAATGACATGGTGTCAGGGGCCCACAGGCATCTGACAGAATAAGATGCACAGCTGCATCCAGACTCTATCCAGGGTGCGATGAAAGTCCAGGCCAGAGGTCCGAATGGGAAGTTGGGAGCAGTTAGGCACACCCCCCCAGCAAAAGACGAAGAGAAAACCGACTCTTAGAAACTCACTTTCACTCACAAAAAAATTAATTAAAAAATCTGCCTGAAGCTCATCAAATATTCTGCTTCCTCACATAAAATGCTGCACCAGTTTTGTTGGTTGCACTCATATAAAATGTGAAATAAAATGTATTGTAATTGATTCCACAGACTAGCTAAATTCCCCAGCTGAATGCTGGCAAAAATGGACAGTTTAGAAGTAACTGGAAGTGATATGAACCACTGCAAGCACGTCATATTCCTTCATATCTGTTGTGTGTCTGTGTTTTCTCAAAACGGAGCTGGTCTTTGTGCCATATTGACACCATATTCAGATCCCTCACTTGACAGAGTAACCACATTAACCACATCTCTCTCGGGCCCTGGTGCCAGACCCTTCACCCCCTGAAAAATGCTGCAGGGGACTAGATGGACAGCGACCCTGTGGTCAGAGCCCAAGCTTTGCTCTCACCTCCATTTTTGTGCATTTCTTAAAAAAAATTATGGAGGGTGTTGGAGAAGCATGTAGTGATAGAGGATGATGTCCTTACTCATACTTCACTGTCTCTGTTTCCTCACTTCCGGCTCAAGTGTCCAGCGTGCAGAAGCTGCCTGCCCCTTCTCAAAGGTCTTAGGGTCTTACAGAGCAGACCACGTGCTCCAGGAGGATTTTAAGAGCAGAGAGCAAACACCGAGGCGGTCTGTGTGCATTTTATGCCGGGCGGCTGGCTTTTTAACCCCTTTAATAGAGCCTTTGTTGGTCTTGATCTGCACACTAGAAGCCTTTTATAGTGTCAGGACAGGCAGCCATGTAGATAAGCTAGTGTGCTGGCCGGCTGAACACACATTCTGATGGGGTTACCCCCGTTCAGGTGCCCTTCTGGGTACCTATGATTTGGTTGCCCTGGGGGAACTTGAATCTAGCAGCTGGGTGCAAGATTGGGATGCTCGTCCCAAACTCCCAGGTCTTTGTCATCTCTGATTTAATATTTCTCATGTGGTCACATTGTCTCTGCCATGAAACTCTTCCTTTGTGGTAGTTAGCTTAAAATTGTCTTTATTTGTTTAGCACCACCAGTTTAATATGTAATAATAGGTTAGTCATTCGCATTTTATGGTCACATGTCATTCTTTGCATTTTGGAGTCTTATTTAGGGTGACAGTTGGGGCAGTCCCATCGCCTCGCACCAGTAGAGTTGGGGTTTGAATCCCGTGGGTAGGGTTCTCATGCTCTCCCTGTGTCGCATGGGTTTGCCGCCACAGTCCTGCAGGTTAATCAGCATCTGGAAATGCCCCACTCAGTGAATATATGTGCCCTGTGATGAACAGCCGTTGCATCTTGGGTATCCCCTGTATGTGCCCTGTGATGAACAGCCGTTGCATCCTGGGTATCCCCTGTATGTGCCCTGTGATGAAC
>JABFEB020000035.1:7639861-7656914 GCA_019775895.2 Stomatorhinus ivindoensis
AAGCTGCTGTCAAAGCCCCCCCCGCCCCCCCCAGCTGGTCACCACTGAGTGTCTCCTTGCATCCTGCCCCATTCTGCTTGGCTGAGGGCTGTTCTGACATGATCAGTCCACCTGTGCATCCTCTCCGTCCACGTGACTTGTGTTTTCCCCATGCGTCCTCCAGGTTGCCGCCCCTTCCTCAAGATCTACCAGGCCATGCAGCCCGTCTACACATCTGGGATCTAGTAAGAGATCCTCCTCCCCGCCTCCCGCCCCTCCCTCATTTTCCCTTAGATGGCACAGCTCCCTGCACGCTATGCTTATAGGCGTCAAATAATTGCTTCTGGTTTCCCTCAGCACCTTCACCTCACATCAAGGGGCATTTAGAATGAGGTGGTCTCACCCTCTTTTTTTAGTGCACACTTATACACATTCATATGTGCTTTATTTAGTTTTGATGTGTTTTACATCCTTATTACATAGACTTGTAATGACGTTAGAAATCACAGGGTAGCCGAGTGACCTGCAGACGTGTTGTTCTTCCAAACTCGCCAGTTTCCCTGCTCCCTGGGGTATTTCTGGAAAGGACTTGGGTATGGAGCTTTTGATGTGCAGGAGAAGGAGAGGTTTCCCTGTGCATGGAAAGTGTGGTGAAAAAAAGGCTGGCACCATTTTGGGTTTCCCAGTTCCCACGAGGGCTGTTACAACATTACTGGCTTAATGGCCACAGATGGAATCGGGATCCTGGTTTTATTGTCTGAAATAACATCTTACCTTCGACAAGTGCGGTCTTCCCGTCCAGAGAGAGGCACACCCTCGTCATCCTCCTCCGCTGTTTCACCGCTAATGCTGCCGTGCTAAATGGCCACAATGAGCGGGCTTAGCTGGACCGGGGCTGGCCGCCGAGCTTGCGGCCCCACCTGGCTGGCCCGTCACGGCGTTCCTGCCTCTGTGCCTCATTAAGAGATTAGCCGCCGATTATCTGCTCTCCCACGGGAATGTGCTCAGCTGTGCTGTCATGGACAGGTCTTTCACAAGCATTGGAGTGTCACACCTGCTAATCAGCTCTGCTTCCAGCCGAAATAAGTGACGGCTGCCACTGGAGGCCGGATACTCATTTGCCAAATGCTCCCTCATTCCTCTGATGTTGCACAAGCAACACCTTTTCTGATCAAAGACGGGTTGAGATAAACACCTTTGGTAAGAGCAGCTAGTCTGGCATTTGTTCTCTTAGCTATGCTAGCCATGAATGGCAGTCGTTGGCTTTGTGGAATAATGCTCAGAGCATTACAAAGCAAACCACAGCTGACACCTTGCTTTTATTAAAGCAGACTCATTTCCTCCGTTTTCTATAATTTCATCATGCCCAGGGGGGTTGGACCGCCACAGGTTTTTATCTCCCTATTTGGGAATTTTTTGTTCTTTTTCTCTGTTGTCTTCTTTCTTTCTTTCTTTCTTTCTTTCTTCCCTTTTCCCTGTTTCATGCACCATTTTGTGAAAACAGAACAGTAATGGATTGCCACACCCTTGTCAAGTGCTTTGGGGCAAGCTTGTTGTGAAGGGTGAAAAGTATAAAAGTAAATTGAATTGCATTGAATCGAAAAAAGAAGCCCTCAGCATGTCGCACAGATTTATTTACTGATTAGAGTCCGACGGGGAGCATGCTGCATTCCTAATACCCACCTTCGGTGTGAATCCTACAGCAACGTGCAAGGGGACAGTCATACCAGCATCTGCATCACTATCGAGCCAGGCCTGCTGCTCAAGGGCGATATTCTGGTAAGACCACAGGCACCCTTACTGCTTTCATTCCTGACTTTGCTCATTTAGATTTAGACAGACGTATGACTACCGAGGAGTCAACCAGGTATGAGTGCAGGTAGGCTGAGCTTCCGGCGAATGCCCAGGTACAGGTGTAGTAGAGAAGTAAAAGCTACAGAACATCTTCCAGACAAATCAAGAATCTAATAAGACAACTATTCAAATCAGCGGAAACATTAAGAATATTCAGGTGTCATGGAGTGAAACTTACCCAGAATGCGACATAGGCTTCGGCCTAGACTGGAAGCACCTTTCTATAAAAGTTGACCTATAACCAGAATGCTGAGTTACCCAAGAAAATTCTTTATTCATATAACATCGAGTTTCCTCGAATGCTGGTCGTCAAGGCCCAGACTCTTCCACCCTGGAGCCCAGATCCAGCGATGGCTGTCTGTGGCCAAGTGGGCCAGAGGAGACGTTTTATGAGAATTCTTGAGGAGTGCCGTGGCTTTAGTGTCCGGCATAAGCACGGTTTCACTGCCGGCGGACACGTGTGTTTGTCCTCTGGTTTCACAACAGGTCATCCGGCAGCACATCTGTCAAATGGGACATATTAAAACGAACCTTTGGGGTAGGGGCATGCCTCACTGAAGCTATCATTAGCACACGATGTCCAGCTTTCAGGAATTCCCCACTGGACAGGGATTAGGAGGCTTCCCCTCCAGTCGCCTGCAAAACTTACGTAAGACCTATTAGGTCTTTTATAGAAGATGTGGTCGGTAGCACCAAGAAGCTCATTGGCCATGTCTTGAGATGATGTCAGTAATTATGAAGATATGCGCATCATTATTAATGTTTTCACTGTGATATAACTCAAGGACTAGAGTTGTATTGTACTTTCTGCAAAGCCAAAGCTAGTCTGTTATTTACTCTGAGCGTATTGGTTTTCTTGGAATGCTTTAAAAGCAAACAATATGGACTAGTTACGCATGACAATAAATCAAGTTTAAATGACTAAGATTATAGCTATAATATCAACAAATGAAAATACGCATTAACCCACATTGTGTGCTTTTTTTGTGATTCCATGCTGGGCTGCATAAATTGCACCATTTAATCAACTTTTATTGTCTCTGTCCCATATTATGATGTTATTTTCTGCTCTTCTGAGGGCAGTAAAATTAGAATTTTAAATAGACTTTTGTTGGCTTCTCCTAGACTGCACATCTGTAGGTTTAACCTATGTCATACTTCATCAGTGTACTGGGCAGCCCAAATGGATCTTACTGTTATATGATTTGTTTTGTTTTCTGAAAATTGGCTTATTGACTGGGCTTCCTTGCCCCCACCCCCAAAAATCCAACGTGCCCCCTCCTTGAGGGAGCTGTCCACTGTCACATTTTAGCCAAAAGAAACCACAGGATGTTTGGCTTTTTTCCTCTTTTCCTCAATTTTAGTTTGTTTGTTTTGCTTCCGTCTCCATGAATAGAAAACCTGTACATTCCCTGCATCCATCTGCCCTCCCACTGAATTTTGTAATTATAGTTTTTTTAGTCCAGGCAGTGGTGGGTTTGGGTTTTCTTCATTGGCAGAGGACCACAGAATGTTTTTCTTTAATTCATTACATTGGGGAGGGGGGTACAAGTTGCCCTACAGGGTGCATCTTGTGAGTTACACTGGATAAAATGCAGCAAGGAGTAACTGGATTGGCACAAAGAACAGCAATCCATAAAATGAAGCTTCCCCTGTAAGGCTGCGATTTTACACCCTGAAGTATCTTGACTACAGTCTGAATGTACAGTGTGAATGTACAGTGTGAGTGTACAGTGTGAATGCACATTATCCAGGTAACTTGTCCTTAGCAACTGGTATTCTGTCCAGACTTCCCCCTCTGCTATATGGGATAGGCTCTAGGGTTACCCGAAAATGTACTGGTTAACAGTGTTGGGCATTTCAGGTCCAGACACTGCAAATCCAGACCAAGATTTTGTTTCTACCTGTACCTGAAATGTCCGACACGGCTGGTTAAGGGAGGATTTCCTGCCCAGGCCTTCTCTCTGTCTGCATAAGGCCATAGCGTGTGCAAAAACAGGCTGGCTGGGTGACATATTGCCCGTGGAAGGTGAGGATATGTATTTACAAGTCTGTGTGGCTCTGGTTCTTTCTTTGGAGGGCATCTGGACATAAGTAAGAGGGTCCAAACACCTGAACACTTGGCTGGCACACTACAGGATGCTCAGCCACACAGTGGCCAAGCGACAGAGAGATATAGGGAGATTTCTCCTTGACCTGCTTTGGATAAGCACTCATAGCTCCCGGCTAATGCTTCCCTCCCTGGCATCCTGTTCTTCTCCACAGCTCAAATGCTACCACAAGCGCTTCCGCAGCCCCACCAGGGATGTCATCTTCCGGGTGCAGTTCCACACCTGCGCCGTGCACGACCTGGGCATCGTCTTCGGCAAGGACGAGCTGGATGAGACCTTCAGAGGTGAGGCTGGGACAATGCCATTAGCATTAGCGGCGACACGGTTCGCTAAATGAGACCAGGTCTTTTTCAAAGATGTTTAATGCTCAAAATAACTGGCCGTTTTGTTCTGGAACCCTGTCCAACATTTTGTACTCTGCAAATACCTCGGGGAATTAAATGCATAATCTATATGGAGCTGTAATTTATCCTGGAACAGAGCCAGTGAGATCCAGCCGTGGGCTAATGTTTGAAAGCTGCATTTTAGCCTTGCTATTTCTGTGTTTTTGATCTCTCTTTTTTCCTGGACTAGATGAGCGATTCCCAGAGTATGGGAAGGTGGAGTTTGTTTTCTCCTTTGGGCCGGAGAAAATCCAAGGTACGAGCCGGCAGTGTGTACCTATGTAATGATGGGAATGAAGCCCAGCCAGCCCTGAGAACCTTTTTGTTTACCCCGCAGGGATGGACCACCTGGAGAATGGACCCAGTGTTTCCGTGGACTACAATACCCAAGACCCGCTCATCCGCTGGGATTCATATGAGAATTTCACTCAGCGCCCTGAGGACAACACAGAGGGTGAGTAACATCATAATGGGTTAATGCAGGGCTGCCAACTGTCACATGTCTGGCATGACACTAACACTTTCAGACTATCACGCAAGAAATCTTACGGAAAATCTATATTATTCCATTATAAACCTAAAATTAGCTATATCAGAACTGTTGGGATAATTTGCAAACCCTACAGACTATTTACAAGGTAATGAAACTCTTACATCCATGTAAATGCGTGTGGGTACAGACATGCCTTGAATTGAAAATCTCTCCAGCCAGCTGACCAAAGTTGCCAACCCTGTTAATGTGCTGGATGCTGCTTCCTTTGAAATGATTGTGCATATAGTTGACTTCAGACATGGAGAAATGTGTTCATCTGTCTGGCTGGTGAGTGGCAGTGAGGCTGATTCCGTGGGAGATAAACAGTAGCGATGGCAGTTTCTCAGTGGTGAAGTGAACAGCCACCTGGCTGCTACATGTATACTCAAGCATCGTATGCATGTGGATGTGAATGGAGGAACATCAGAACATTTGTATAATGCATTTATCTACTTAACAGATGGTTTTTATCCAAAGCGACATACATTTCACTGGAAATATGTGATACATTTCACTGTATAACATGTACAGTATGTGATAAATAAATGGTCTTCAAAACATAGAATTAAGAAAGCAGTGTAAGCCAGTCCCTGGAGCAATTGGTGTTGAGGGCCTTGCTCAAGGGCCCAATGACCATAGGATTTGACTCGGCGACCTTCCAACCATTGGTATGGAGTATTAACCCACAGAGCCAGACACACTCATCATATACGTATATCATATCTCTGCTCCGTTGTGACCAAATTATGCTAAGTGTCTGAGCAAATATGTCCGTCTCACGGTACTGTCACAAAACCAGCCGGGGTCAGCGTTATCTGGCTGCACCGGTTGTATCCGTGTCGATAAGGGGCAGCTGTGTCTGTCTGACTAATGTCAGTCTGCGTGTGAACGGGTGATTTCATCCGAGACGGAGAGTGGAGTGAGCGTTGTTTTCACACGAGCCGTGTTATTTTTTTTCTTCATCCCCTTGCGTCAGAAAGGTCAGACGCTGCCCAGGCCAGAAACAGTTTCCAGAAGCATTACCTCAGACTCATTCCTCAACGTTAAGATCATACGCCGGGTGACATACCTGTAAATCGCTAGCTGTTAGTCAGCACCGCAGTTATTTTTATATTGGGTGATTATTGGCATTGTAATTATGACTTGTTGCATTTAACATGGACAAGTTAGACCCAGGCCTGCAGTTTAAAGATTCGGTAATGTGGAGAACTTATGGTGAAGGTAGCATAGTCCAACCTCATAATATTCTGAGTGCAGGATGCGTCATATATGCAGTTTTATGAAAGTTTAATGATTATCTATCTATCTATCTATCTATCTGTCTGTCTGTCTGTCTGTCTTTTCTTTTTTGACCCTTTATTCCATCCCATGCTGCTTATGACTGTAGGTGGAATCTAGGGCAGGGTTGGAGAACCTGATCCACAGAGAGTTGCTGTGGAAGCAGGTATTTGGTACCTCTCACTCAGCCATTAATAAAGCGGCGGATTTCGACTCCCGTCCTGGGGAACCACTGCTATTGGCTGGTTTGGCTCTCTAAGGATCAGGTTCCCTCCCCCGGTCTAGTGCTAAAAGTATTTGTAAAGTTTTGTTTCGTGTGTATTAATTTGTAAATTGTCTTGAAATCGCCTTGTATGTTACAGGGCATACCCAGCGGGACAAATTCCTTGTTCTTATAACACAATGTGTCAGTGTGGCTCAGTGGGCTAAACCTGTGTGCCTGTAATCACAAGGCCACCAGCCTCAGCATGTCTGTGGGTCCTTGAGCAAGGCCCTTAACCCCCAGCTCCCTGGGTGCCGCTATGGGTGGCTGCCCTTCGCGGACAACTTACTCTACAGAGAGCAAGATGAAGGAGGCATAAAGACAATTTGCTCACGGGATCAATAAAGTATCAATTATTATTATGGATCTTTCTGATTCTGGACTAGTGTAGCCTTGTGAGGAGTTTTGCTGCCTTTGACAAAGTCTTGCTGAAGGCTAAATGCCCCTTAACAGCATATATGATGGTGATTCTTTATTTGCCCTGTGTATAAGCACATAGGAATTCTTTGGTTTTCAAATATCCCATCATGCTGTCCCACGAGACAGCATGTGAGAGCGACACTCTCCTCAGACTAGCTGCAGTGAGGTCATCCCCCTGCGTGGGACTCTAAAGATATCCCATCCGCTTTTGTCCCCTTGGCAGGAAATTAATGCGTGGGGCAGAGGGTTAAATGTTTATCTCCACCCGCATGCACCGGAGCACTCAAACCTGTCACTGTGACAGTGTTTAGGTCTCGGGGCAGTGTGCAGTGTGCAGTACAAAGTGTAAACAGCTGCGACACGCCATGGCTTCTAGACCCCGGGGGTGAGGAACATCTGGGCCGTGCAGCATAAACGCCGCGTGATGTGCTCCTCTGCCTGCCGTCCCCCGCCAGTCAGGGGCCCCACATTGTGTGCTTTGCGGCATCGCTGTTCTTTCTCCGCCTCTCCCTCCCATGTGACTCTGCGGGATTCTGGGGCTCCTGCCTCAGACATTCTGGGCAGGTTTCCGTGTCCGAATTCCTGGTCATCCTCTGTGGCCACCTTTTGACCGGGCAATTGGTGTCATGCTGTCAGCAGACCTTACCGGACAGCTAATGGCAGTCGAGGGTCGTGTCATTTTTGTCGCCTGCCCCTGGCCTCTCTTCTCAGTGCCGTTTGTTGACAGTGCTGCATGGGGGCCTGTTTGACATTTTTAAAAATGGCTTTTCTTACACTGCCCGTCTTTAGCTGTTTGTAGTCTGGCCTCTTGTCCGGCATGAAAGGAGAATAGTGTCATGTAGCTGCTGTGCCTGTTGATCAGGGAGGGGACGATGACAGGTGAGGACATTTGGGACATTTCCTATCCTCTGCCCCCCCTTTACGGAGCGTACTGGGCCATAAAGTGACTCGTGTGCCTGTCAGTCAGGACCCAAATAGCTGCCTCTAAAATAGCTGGGCGTCAGTCTCTTCAGTGGCGACCCGGGGGTGTAAGCGAATCTCCCCCATCTTCAGTGCCCCGTGATCAGGATGGGGGTTTTGAAGGGGTGCTTTTGGGGGTCCCCACGACTGCCTGGCTCCCAGGTCTGGATGTCCAAAGTGACCTGTAGCAAGTGTGTAGATTTTGCAGAATCCTAACGCTGTTGTGAGATTCAGCCACCGGAATTGGCTGCTTTTATTTTTATTTTGTAATGCATGAAGCAGGATGATTTTATAGTAACTGTGACTGCAATGCTTTAAGTGTTCCGAAGTCCAGGGGGGTCCATTGGGGAAGATAAAGGATCGGCACTGCCAAAGAAAGATATTTACTTTAGGCAGTTTTGAAGGGATACTGTAAAAATGAATTAATTGGAATTAACTTTTATTTTTTGGCAGACACTTTTATCCAAAGCATTGTGTAGTTGAGACAGCAGCGTCAGTCAATCCCTGGAGCAACTGGTGTTGCTCAGGGGTCGAGTGGTGAAATCAGTCCACTCACCCTGGGAATTGTACCAGCAACCTTCTGATTACAGGCACATCGTCCTAACTGGCTGTGCAACAAACGCAATTTATAACGATGAGTTAGTACTGGAGGGTCGCTCAGTTCTGATTTGTAGGTGTGGTGATGAGCCTTAAAGTCTATATGAGATGAAGGGAGTAGACATCCGGTGGTCTGTAGCCCCGCCCCGCTGTCTGTGGGTGCTACGTGCGTCTTCATTTCACAGGTGCTTCTGCTCCATGTCTTATCTCAGCTCCTCCTCTCGATCCCCAGAGCTCGACAGCTGCTGCTACCAAGGTTACATCTTGGGGGAGACCGTAGTCTCTGTGTGGACTGTCATATGAATAGCAGGCTCTCAGCACCATGAACCCCCCCCCCCCCCGCCCCAGCACGGTCTGGTGATGCTGGAATGTTCTGAGAAAGCACCAATCGATGGCCTTCATCAAAGTCATCAGAGAAATTGCGTAGAATACAATTAATTGAAAACATCATGATAATTGATCAAAATCATCATAGAAGCAAATGGAAAATCAAATGTCGACTTTCAATTGGACAAGCTTGGAGGGAGGATAGAATTTAGCTGGAAGAGTAGGCGGAAAACATTTCTGAACAAGTTTCTCGGAGCCGTTCTTGGAAACTTTAGATGCAGACCACTGCGAGGCTGTGAAGAGGGCTGCAGTGGACCGGGATAAATGCAGAGGCAGATTCTGGGAGGGGTGGGGGTCAGGGGCAAACACAGAGGCAGAATCCGGGAGGGAGGAGGACCGGGGTAATAGCAGAGGCAGAGTCTCTGGAGGGAGGAGGACCAGGGTAATAGCAGAGGCAGAGTCTGGGAGGGAGGAGGACTGGGGTAATAGCAGAGGCAGGGTCAGGGAGGGAGGAGGACCGGGGTAATAGCAGAGGCAGAGTCTGGGAGGGAGGAGGACTGGGGTAATAACAGAGGCAGGGTCTGGGAGGGAGGAGGACCGGGGTAATAGCAGAGGCAGGGTCTGGGAGGGAGGAGGACTGGGGTAATAGCAGAGGCAGAGTCTGGGAGGGAGGAGGACCGGGGTAATAGCAGAGGCAGAGTCTGGGAGGGAGGAGGACTGGGGTAATAGCAGAGGCAGAGTCTGGGAGGGAGGAGGACTGGGGTAATAGCAGAGGCAGAGAGGGGTGGAGGTCTAGGGGCAAACACAGAGGCAGAATCCTGGAGGGAGAGGGGCCGGGGGTAAACAAAGTGGCAGAGTGTGGGAGGGAGGGGGGCAGGAGGAGCTCTTCAGTGTGCCCAGCAGGGGGCCATGCGACAGCCCAGACGTTCAGCACCAGTTTTTACCGGCGCTCTTCCCATATTTGGCCACGGCACGTCCCGCGGCATTTCTGGAATAGCTGGGAGCGCAGTGCGCGGTGGCAGGGAGAGAGGGGATTAGGAGAGGGGAGGGAATCGCGCCCGGCGCACAGAGGTGGGACCATTATGCCCTGCGCCTTCAGCCCTTCACCACTTCGGAAGGCTTGTGTGTGTCCGGACGGCAGCCCCAGGAGCTGACGAGACGGTGAGTGAGGCCCGGGCGATCGGCAGGGGGAGTCTATGCGGCCAGCCACGTCTGCAGAGACCGCCGAGGGAGGTTAGCGCCATGGGGAGAGCGGTTACGGAGGAGAGCAAGCGCATGCCCGCTCGCCTGCACACATGCACACTTGGATGAGCTGCAGTCATGCCTGGAGTGACAAATGGAGAAAAAAATGCATTTACTGCGACTGCAGAATGCGAGAAGAAAATGAGGTCTGGAGAGAATCTTTATCTTTCTCTCATATATACTGTAAGCGTATATATCTGAATATTATTTTCCATGTATTACTGACTATAGAACTAAAAAGAAGGGTTTTATTGAGGAATTAATTTTTGCTTCTAAAACGTGTTTTGTGTTTGTTTTATGGAAGTTATTGCCATTTCGACCCGTAATATTTTAGCATACTTTTTTTGAAAATTTGGAATTTGTGATATACAGCATGTCAGTGCTTTATGACGTTGTCTCTGTGTGGCTCTCTGGATATAATCACTTTGCAGTGTCTCGCTGTCAGCGGTTCTGCCTGGTCCTGAGCTGCTCACGGCAGGTGTGTCAGTAAATGCTGTTGCCTTTATATCACTTACAAATTCTGCCTGGTCGTTTCCTTTTGGCTCTGAGTCTCACCATCAGAGAGCCCTGTCTCGTGTCTGGTAGCAGTAGTACGAGGGCCACACCTTTATAAATATTTACAGCTTCATGGGGAAAAAATAAATCTGTGATCAGTGTGAACAGCTATTGGGGTGGGGGTATCCAGCTGTGCAGGGAGTGACAGCAGCGGGCGGCAGGTATGTGCGTCCCAGTATCACCTTTGCTGGTTGTGGTGGCACCTATGAGTTACAGGTGCGGGGCTGACTCACTTGCCGACATTGGATCAAACCCGGTAGTGTAGCCTTCATTGTGTATCAAAGCGGCGTCCAGGGGTTTTCAGGTGCAGAGCTGTTTTGTGTTTCTCTGTGGGAGGCGTTGTGGTCTGACCTTGGCTGCCGGTCCTTGAGTCGTTTCTCGGTGCCGTTACCTGTGAGCAATGGTGGGGGTGTTCCGGAAGCTACTCATATCTGTTGCTCTCCTCCTGTGTCATATAAAAGCTTTAGGACACTTTGTTTCTCAGCATGTTGACTGCGAAACCGGGCTGTTCCCATCGGGATATCCGAGGTCCTCAGCATCTTCCTCCTTTATGGATGATGTGCGGCTCAGCAACCTGAACGCACTGCCCACAAGGCGCACACTTTCAGTCCCATCCCAGTCTGACTCCTTGGTCCAAAGTGTCCCCCTCAGTAGTTTAGGGAGGTGTGCCCAGAGCTTTCTCCCTAAAGCCCTGGCCAACAGTTTAGTCAGAAAACAGAAGACTGGCATTGGCACTGCCAACACTGCGAACCATTGTGCCAGACCATCTCAAGCTTGCTTTAAGACAGGGCTGGCAGTTCTACATGGAGGTCTGAGGTGCTGATCACTGGCACCCATTAGTCACTGACACAAATAAGGTGAATACAGGATCCCTGAGGAAGAAAAATTAATCAAACGAACACATGTATGCAGAAAGATGTTGTGACATGTCGTCTCTGGCATGGTGGTCCAAAGAGGTTACTTAACAGGTGGTGACAAGTTTGTCCCCAAGGACCTGGACTTGGTGTGATGTCATGTGGCACATAAGCCTTAATGACTGACCTTTGCATTTAGTACCATTGGCCTGCCACATAGGTCTCTCTGTGTAGTGGGGAGAATGATCGAGCTCGGCTTTGGGTGCGAACCAGTAGGGGGCATTCATATGTTTTATATTCCGTATTTTTGCACACCCCCTTGGACCACCTACTTCTGACCTTAATCCTTAAATAGCTCCAAATGGCCCTCAGCAGGTGGCCAGGGTGCTATTTACGAGGCCGATCCGTGTCACCCCTGAGCTGCAAAGAGGGACCTTCACAACAGCAGCGATACACCGACACTCTGGGATGCGACCACGCAGGACCACGCATGCAGTTTCGAATAGATCGGGACATTGAAGAGAGTCTTGGCAAGATGGCAGCCTTCCGCCCCCTGAGTCATGTGACTAATTTTCCACCAGGCAACATTAGCACCGGTGTTTGTAATGTGCCAGGATTCAATGTGGCACGTTTATACATCGTAATAATAAACACAGGAAAGCCGAGCAGAATGTCGATTGTAACCAAAGTAGATCCATCAGTGATCCCCCTCCTTGCGGATGTTTGGGAGAACGTCAAGAGAACCAGGCAGCGTGGCCAGGATCCCATGTCATGGCCCTGGGTCACACTGCCAGGGATGAAACCTCAGACTCCGTTCTTAATTGTCATTTTAGGCATGAGACACTTTTGATAACGAGGTGGGATTTTTCACACTTATGTTTATCCAAAGCAAAGTAAAATTTTTTTGAGAAGATCAGTGTCAATCTCTGGAACAATTTGTTTCCAATCATATGCGCAACGCCCTAGCCTATTCAGCCCTCCCCCCCCACGTTTGAGGAACCATGGAATATGAGGTCTCCTTCTTCTGTTGCTGTTTTCCCACATTCTCCGAGGTACTGTACACAGGGACTGTGTCACACGCGAAGGCGATGAAAGCGCCTGACGTCACCCATAGGCCCGAGCCGGACATCCAGCTCGTTATAATAAAATTGGCCTTTTAATTTGTTTTCAAATTACCGTTCACCGTGGTTGCCCAGTTTCTTCTTTCTCCATCTCTGCAAATGAAAGAGCCCTCTTCCCAGGCTTGGCTGCATGGAGAGCGGAGGGGCCGGCCCCTGCGGTTCGGCCCGCTCTGGTTTTGCAGAATGCATGGAATGACGCGCTACACATCCCTGCCGAGTCCGCACCACGACCACAGGCAGCCGCCGCTTCAAACGGGCCGGACCAGGCCTGACCGCAGCCGGAGCGGCCCGATCACTTTCCCTGAGACATTATGTCACCTCTAATGACACGCTGGCCTAGATCAGGACTCTTGTATCAATTCATTGGCAGCGAGTGGCTCAGAAGCAGACAGAGGGTGTTAAAGAATGGAGTGTGGTCGTTTAAGGAGGTGTGCATGTTGTGTGAAGGACTGTGGCCAACCCCATGTTATGCACTATCCATAGACTGTTTAGGTCATTTAATCAGTCCACCTGATACCGTAATGACCCACCATTAAGCCCCAGGCTATTTATATGACAGTCTGCGCCCATTTATCTACTCGAAGCGTCTCATTGGTGGATGGCTGTACCCACCGCTTCCTGATTGGTCACTTGAAACCCGAGCTTCCGAATGACGTGCAAGGGTTGTCTGCATGTTGCAGAGGCACTCCGGAAATTTGGATGACTGCCCTGCCAAAGTAAGGCATTCTGGGAAACCTGAGGTGATTTCTATTATATATTACTCTGCAAGGACTTCCGATGGATACTTTCAGCTCTTGTTTTTAGGATGTACTAGCTATAGCATTAAAAAAATGCTTATATATTTTTCTCTCTACTCTATTCATTTTGCAGATCTGCTCATCTGTGCACATTTTCCTGACAATGCTTTTAAAATGCATTTTTAATGCCATGCATTTAAAAGCTTCCATTAGTCGGAGCAACTTTTGGCTCTTGAAGCATGCTGAGTGTGGAGCACAGCTACTTACCTTTACTTACCTTTGGCATATCTCTGCCAAGTTGAAGCAGTCCAAATGGTGAGTCTTCTCAGACAGACTCTCATACCTTCTTCATCACTCATTACCTCTTTCTCACCTCTTTGTTTGGGCAGGAGCAAGGAACATGTGGTTTGTTGGTAGGTGTGCTTGTGCTGTACCATATGGTAATAAACATTCCTGACTGTTCTGGTAAATACTGGCCATCGTGACTCATCCTGGGAGCAACATGTGGCCCTTGAACATCCCCAGATCCTCACAGTATGCTGTAGTGAGTGTCGTGAAGGGGGAGGGAACACTCACGCAGACACGCACACGCACAGGAGGGGGCCTTCTGGAATCTCGGGTGGACCTTTCTGATATCCTGATTCTGCAGTCTGGGAGCCCCATTTGTGCCTCAAGGTGGGGAGGCCCAGGGGTCAGATCTTTGTGTCTCATTTGTCCACCACGCAAGATTCCCACTCGCAGGACATGAAGGGCCCATTTTCCATTGCAGGATTTGCAATTTCTCTAATTTTCACAACCCTGCACTTCCCGCTCCCTGTTCCCTGCACTGGTGTTTCTTTTCTCCATGATATACAGCAGCATTTAAGTTCCTTGTTGGGTATGGCAGGGTTTCCGTTCCCCATCAGGTATGGAGAGGATTCCATTCCTTGCCTGGTATGGCAGAGTTTCTGTTCCTCATCAGGTGCAGGATAGTTTCCATTCCCCATTGATTGTGGCAGTTTTTCCATTCCCATGAAGTGTGCTGCAGTTTCTGTTCCCCATTGGGTATGGCAGCGGTTTAGTCCCCTGCCAAGTATGGTGGCATTTCTGTTCCCCATTGGGTATTGGTGGTGTTTCCTTTCCCTGATGAATATGGTGTGGATTCTGCTTTTTTGTCAGGTACTCTGACATTTTCCTTCCCCATCGGGTATGGTGGGTTTTCCATTCTCCGTCAGGTATGGCGGTGTTTCAGTTCTCCATCAGTTAGAGTGGCTTTTCTGTTCCTTTTTGGGAATGGCGCCATTTCTGTTCCTTGTCAGGTATGGCAGCGTTTCTATTCCTAGTCGAGTACAGCGATGTCTATGTTCCCCGTCGGGTATGGCAGTGTTCCTCTTCCAGTATGGTGGCATTTCTGCTCCCCAACAGGTATAGAAACATTTATGTTCCCCGTCAGGTACAGCGGCATTGGATACAGCATTGCTGAAATGTTAAGTGAGAGATGCAGTTGGCACCTGTTACGCGAAAGGTTGTGGCCGAGGTTGTAAGGAAAATCAAGCATAAATACATATGTTTGATGTTTAAAGGGCCTGCCTATTTTCCATAGTGATGGGGTAGAAATAAGCACAAAAACAACTCTGTTATCATATTGCAATATTCACAGGGGAAGTCATCCTGTTGACATCTGCTGTTTTCATATTAAAATTAGAACAAGCACAAGTATATGTGTAATCAACACTTAACCAGATATTTATTCACTGAGTTGTTGTCTCAATCCAGATTTGTAATAGGACATTGTGTCTGTATGAAACCTTTTCACTTGGGCAGTCGGACGATTTGCTCATTAACTGTGTGAGCTCATTCGTTTTATCAGGTCATCAGGATTCTCCGCATTCCAGATGCATTGCAGATGCAAACTGTTGAATTTGGAGAGTGCTTCAAACCCCTGGCCTTTTTGTCAGCATCTTTTTCTTCCTCATAGCCACTGTAATGTCATGCTCTGTCCAGCTAAGCACGGTCAGAAAACGCTTAAATTAACAACATTCTTACTGTGGTCCTCTTTGACGTCTGGCCAGCCGTTTCCTCATTGCCCTGGAAGATGAGGAGCTAGAACATTCTGTGGCTGACAGAGATGTCCGGTAAACGCGAAATGCCACAGAGATATCTGCAGGTGGCCTGTGTTGTCACTAGGATGGCGCTCTGCCAGACCGGCTTGGTCTGGCAGCTCACTGGTGACTCCTTGTGAAGGGGTTTGTCTTGGAAGAAATGACAGACCACCTCTGACGAGATCTGAGGACAAGGTCAGGCTGAGATCCAGACCATAGCTGCTAAAGCTGCTGCCACTTGCAAACCCGGCCTGCCAAACCCGGCCTGCCAAACCCGGCCTGCCAAACCTGGCCCGCAGGTACGAGTGCCGCAGCGTACGTAAATCTGATTAGCCACCCACCACGGATGTTTTTTTTGTGTAACTCCAGATTTACTTAATTGGTTCTTACATAAATCGAAATCTGCATATATACATGTTCCTGTAAAATGAGTTTATCCAAGGAAGGACAAATTAAGCCTTTTGAACCTGGGGCTGCTGGTCTTCCTGTGTATGAAGCAGGTTATCAGAAATTACCAGTATCATTTTAACCCCTGAGTTTCCTACTACGAATCACAACATGAATCAGCGTCACTCTTCGACCCTTTTTGACCTGCTGACATCAGAGATCCTCCGTTAAGTATTCATGTTACAAGAGTCGCTTATTCCAATTTCAGGATATGACCACCTATTTAGTTTCGAAGGACATAACACAAAAATAACAGCCTGCTATGACAGACTGATATCTTTTAGGGATCTTTAAAAGTTACAAAAAAATTGTGCCCCTTATCGGAGAAAAACATTCAGCTTTCAGACAGAAGATCAGGACAGCACCTGGATTATGGGATCAACCAGGGGGGCTGTTAATGGATTAGTCATCATGTGGGTCTAAGAGGAAGGTTATCCGGTTAATCAAACGCGCAGAGGGTATTTAACCTCTGGACTACACCTGTATCACACTTAAGGAACTCGATGTAAAAGTGTCAGAAACCCCCCCCCACCCCCCAGGCTGAGATGGTCCTCTGTTAGCCTGGAAAATGACTTTGGGTTCTGGTTCATTTTCTATTGATTTAGTCGATGCTTTCATCCAAAGAGAAGTACGTTCGAGAAAGCAGGGTCAGCCACTTCCTGGGGCAGTTGGAGTTAAGGGCCTTGATATGGGGTCCAACAGTGAAAGCACTGTGCCAACCTGGGGTGAGCCAGAGTGAAACAGGCTGAGCCCAACACTGTCCCCGTAACCATGGGTTTGTACTGGTGGAAGGGGCTAGCGAAGGGGCAGAGGAGGACAAGGCAGTGAGCGTGAATTACTCCATGTGTGTGGGGGATGCTGGGGGGGCATTCTCTACAGATAGCTTGTTGTCTACAGGATGGAAAGTTAATGTGACTGCAAGTGGAAAAAATGACTATGAACTTTGATCTGGACACCAGTCTTCCGAGTGGGCAAAAAGTCTGCAGTGTACTATTCGTTTGTGTTAAGCTTGGTGTTAGGAGAGCTCAATGTAGTAGATCATGATAGGTTGATGCTTGTGAAGGCCTCTCTCCTGATCCTCAGTACCTTGCCATTTCTCTGCAGCTTCATTCCCCCCTTACACTCCTCTCTATCTCCTGATTCTTCATGTCCTTCCGGTCCCACAGCCCCACCCAGTCTGTCAGTCCCTCATCCTAGTCCAGCCTCTGCATCATTTCCCCACAGCTGGGTGTGTTTTTCCATTGCGTACCCAGCCGGGGCTGCCCTGTCTCCTCCCTGCCCCTCCCGGTGGCGCCACCCTTGTATTTATATGC
>JABFEB020000035.1:7666854-7679070 GCA_019775895.2 Stomatorhinus ivindoensis
GGCTCAGTGTCAGAACGACAATGACGTGATTTGGACGCAGTGAGACACAGTGGCATTGCGGTTGGACTGGGGGACTTTAACACCGTAACGCCATTCCCCCCACCCCGGCCATTGTCACGGGGGTCGGGCATTCCTTGGTTTACATGCCCCCCACTTGATAGCCTCCCTAAATCCACATCGTTAACCTTTCGTTATTTGAGGAACGTTAACTCGGCAGCTGCCGACCTCGTAAATCAGTGAGATGCCCCCCCCCCCCCCAGCACGTCCACACTCGATATTTCTGTAGCTACAGGGAAGTTAGACTTTAGTTCTGTGGTTCCTACTAGCTATTACCTGTATATGAGGTTACCTACTTACCCCCCTTGACCTCCCATCTGCTTCCCAGCACTAATATAAAGTGCCTTGTAAAAGTCTATTACCCCCTAACGACACTGAAGTGCCCCCGGTCTTAGAGCCCTGGAGATGGACACGTACCCAGGAGGTGCAGTCATAAGTTTTATTTTGGCCTGAAACAGAATAGCTCCCCTTACGAGGGACCGCTTGTTAAAATGGCTCTAGATTTATACACAGAGATGTGCAGATGGCTGCCAGGTACGTTAAATTAATGTATGATGCATCTAATGTTATTTATTCCATTTAAGCCATTGCGTTACCATTGTTATTAATGAAGCAATGGCTATTTTTGGTTCTTATAAAAACTAAACAAACAAAAATGAAACAAGCGCTCTTAGCACAATAGCAGAATTAAGGTGATTACCTGCATAGAATTGCAGTATTATAAATAGTTCATTTATAAAAAATCAGAATACAATTTTTTTTTTTATAATATAAAACCATTAGCATTTGATTCCGCTTAAAATTGAATTTTGTGCCAGGATGTGAACCAATAAGAAGCACTCAGCACTTTGTTTGCTCCAACCCCATGTAAGGAATACGATTAATCTGAGAGTGCAGACAGGGTGGATTGCAGGTCGCAGGGCCCACGCTTTTTGTTGCCGCGGTAACGCTATACGCCCAGGTGCGTTTCCCACCTGCTGTCCGCTGGGAAGCCTGAGGCTTCTCGTCCCATCCTCGGAGGCGTATAGCAGGCACGTTGCCATCAGAGTTGCATCACCACAGCTCCCTCCTCCTGCAGTGAACTGTGGGAGCTTGTAGTGCAGCCCCTAAATGCAAACACCCCCCCCCCCCCCCGCCACGTTTCACAAGGCATTTAGGCTGCATAACAAAGAATTGATTTGGATTCTTTGGTAAGTGAAGGAAGCATGCCACTACTGCACTGTGTTCCTGTGACTACCCGTCCTAACCCACCTGTGCCCCCCCCCACCTCCTTCTGGCATGCAGATGGAAAGTCGACTAACTTATGGCATGTAGGTCCTTTTTGGCTTCATCACTTCACCCAAACTCCATATCGCCCTGTTCATTGTGATTTTTGGTTGCTCACCTCACGGCTCTGAATGTGGGCTGCTTCCCCACATCTTTTTTCCATACACAAACTTGTCACCATGGCTCCTATTTTGGTCACGTGACCATGTCACCTACATCTCCGCTATCCTTCCGGGTAGCAGTCAGAGGGGGAGTGTCATGTGACCCGTGCAGATGCCCACTGTTCCCTTGCCGGTCAGCCCATTGGGACAGTATTTCACGCCATTTGCTAAAAACAGCACCTGCATGGTCAAGGCACAGAATGTGTGCTGCCACCTAGTGTCTCTGGTGTGTGTCCACGCTTTGCTGAGCGCTGTACGACACGTCCCCCTCTGGCCACTTTTATCAGCCGAGCGTTGCTGTGTTGTGTCCTGTGACATCACCGCTTTGTTCCTTAGGTGGAACATGAAGCGAATGTTCCTGTTCACTGCTCACATCTCAGTGGGATGCCTTAAGGACACACACAGCTATGCGCTGTAAAGGCAAAAGCTGCTGATTTTGTGCTGGATGATGGACCCTATCTTCTCTTTCTCCCCACCCACCAGGTCGTTCCCCCCCAGGTCTGGCTAAGACCCCACTGTCCGCCCTGGGCTTGAAGCCCCATAATCCAGCCGATATCCTGCTGCATCAGAGTGGATCAGGTCAGTTCTCAAGCTCCTCTTCTGAGGAGACGCTAATGTGTCACAGAGGCCACCAGGCAGCATATGCCGTCAAGATCAGGACACGCCACCTCTCTCATTTATTTCAGTTCTGTTGCCATTTTACCTCTCTGTAATAGTACAGTAAGCTAGTAACTGCTTACAGCCTGAGTGTCACATTTTATATTGCAATTGGTTGGGGTTTATTTTGTTGACGTGGCAAGTGGCCGTCAGTTTAATTTATGGCCTGCTATCATTCAGAGCTCCACATTCTCCAGTATCTGGGCCTGAACGCCAAACAGCAGACATGAACTAACAGTAAATATCTTTTGAGCTGTAATACGAAAGATGTCTTCCGCCGCCTGGCCTTTAGAGTTGTAAAACGGTGCGTTATTAGCCAGCTACAGCTGCTCTCGCTATAGCTGCTCTCGCTACAGCTGGTTTGCATCTGCAGTTTTGCTAAGGTTTCCTTATCACAGTCAAGCCCCGTTGGCCAATGTCGATACGGGACTCTGTTGTGGAGCAGGCCTGCTGTCTTTTCGCTTCCCTTCCTCCTCTGCTCCTTCAGTGCCCTTCGTGCGGTTTCTTTTTCATCTGTTTCTCTCTCTTTGCTCCCTCTCTCTGTCACCCCTCCTCCCTTACCGTCTACCCCCCCCCCCTCCCTCCACATCAGACTCAGAACCTAGCCCTGTAGGTGACGGTGAAGAAGGTAAGTGCATCTCCATGGATGCTGTCCATTGCATTCATCCTCTCCCAACTTCATAAGCACTTTAACAGACGTGTCCCGGCCTCTCCTGCAGAGCAGCTTCGCAGTGTCCACCTCAATCCAGCTCACCTCTCCTCCGTCCATCATCTGTATTGAAAACTACCTCATGTCACACCTCACAGCCATAATCCTCTGGTGCCCCATTTAATGTCCAACAAAACGACACATCTCCCCCCTTTTTCTTGATGACTTAGGGGCCTGGGTAGAAAAGACCCTTCAGGCTTATCCATCCAGTAAAAGACTATGAGCAGCTGTAAGGACCCCCTAAAAGGCTAGCTAGTGTCCATGCTCTCACTGTCTGCGAGATTACAGCCCTGTAAAACAGCTCTTTGGGGACATCTTTCTCTGAATTTGGGGCCCGATAATGTTTACAGATCGCAGGTCACATACTGTCTCAGCCAGCTGAGCAGTAATTTCTGCATTACCGCTCGGATCCAATTAATTTTTACGAGTTGGGGTAAGAATGTTCCAACTCAGGGGATACGCTGTGCTTTAAAATATGAAACAATGAGGAACAACGTAGCAGTATTGGGATACTTTATGGAAACACGTCTCATGTGAATTTTGTCAGATGTGTCAAAGGCGAATGTAAACATGACCATAGCATTGAGTGTGAACTCTTTCTGGATTTTGTAGCTCATGCCGGTGTGGTACTCAGGGTTCGGTGTGGTACTCAGGGTTCGGTGTGGTACTCAGGGTTCGGTGTGGTACTGTTTTGGTTCATTAGCAGCCAGTGCTAGTCATGCAATTTAGGTGACATCAGCAGCCCTCTGGTGCACCATCTTCTGGGGCACCATCTTCTGGTGCACCATCTTCTGGGCGACCTAGAGCTGGGACTTGGCGGGGGCAGAAATCAGGACAGAAATGATGTATTCAGACGGTTTTCACTTATCTTAATCCGGGTGATTGATAATGCACCAATAAAATGTAGCACCCCGTTGAAGTGCAAGGAGAACGTTCTGCTTTAGAGAATGTTACTGTTGGCCAGTGGTCAGATTACTAAGCAGTGAAACATTGTTGAGAAGGACCACGTCAGCTTTGATTTTTGTTTGTGGTGTACAGTCAAGGTTCCTTATATTAACTATTAAGTTCCTGTACTCTCCTTAGCAAACTGACATGTGGTAATCATTCCTAACCACAAATAATAAGAATATAATACATTGTTTAATGCATTTAATAAATTTTTTATTTGGTGTTTGCTGGAATGTTCTGACTGGAGAGAGTTCTCATCTCATCTGCATGTGTGTTGCATTCTGCCATGCTGTCTTCACTCATGTCGCAGCTGAGGAGCTCAGCTACCCCCTGGTGCTCTATGACGCGACGAGCGCCTCCCGCTCTTTTGACGCCCTCCTCTCCGGTGCTTTCCAGAGCCTCGTAGCTACGTGGAATCCGTGGCCCGCACTGCGGTTCCTGGAGGGGGAGCAGGGGAGCAGATGGGGTCCCCCATACCACCTGGATATTCCGAAGATAGCATCTCCAGGCAAATGGCCCCCCAGCACCCCTACAATGCCCCGCTGTCGTCAAGCAGCCCCATTCACAGCACTGAGGGGTAAGCTCCTCCTGCAATGTAACCTGGGATTTTATTATTTAATTTTTTTGGATGGGGAGGTCTTCTATGGTTGACTGCCGACATGGGCATCATTAGGTCTGATCACTCAGGGTTATAGCCCTGAGTATTTTAGCCCCGATGCCAATCTTCCTTCAAAAAAAGGTTTCAAGAAGTCAAGGCCCAGGTAAACGTAACTTAGCCCCGGATCTTTTCAATAGCTATTAACTCTCCTGACTGCCATGGCCAAAATCATCATAATGATTAGTGCCGAATGCACGTAATTAAGTTGATTAATTTTGCTGCAACATCAGAAGAGATATCAATATACCACAATTATGTGGGAAATTATCCATAAACAGCTTCTTTATTTTACAAAATGACCGCCAATTCCAAGGTATATTTCCAGCAGTTACAGTGCAGACCCATTATACCGGGCATGTTTTACATGCCAGGTCAAAACTTAAGCATGTCCCAGGAGCAGATGATGGGGAATTTAACTCCCACCCCACCCTTCTGCATCCTAGAGAGAGAGTCTGTTGTCTGGAACGAGAGTTGGCTGTTCTTTCTGTTTGAGAATACATACCAGCCTTATACTCTCATCAACAGGCAGACATGAAAGGAATAACTGAATAAGACTGCATGAAATCCCCTCCCTTTGAAATTTAAAGCAGAGTTAATTTGGTTTGTTTATCTTTTAGCATTTGAAACTGATTCACCTTTAGTCTTCGGATTTGCTTTGGGAACGTATAGCCTGTTCCTGTCCCATGATTCAAATCACAGTTAGATTGGCTCTTTAGAAGCTGACTGAATGTAGGCATAGCTGTTTGTTAGTTTATGATGTATTGCTGTGATTTTATGACCTTGATTTCTTTGTCCATATGTCAGAAGCTTCACTCTGGCTGACGGCAATTTCCGGATGGGATCCCTCACTCACTCTGCAGGGGACCTCCGTTCCCAGGCCCCCGAAAGCACATACCGCACCCCCACCTCGTCACAAATGGGTTCAGGCAGTGTGAGCTCCCCCTATATGGGTCCCGATTATAATTCATACCAACCAGAAGGTGCCCAAGTGAGCATCATGGGTGTCCACACGGTTCCGGGGAGCCCCAACACCCTGCACCGCACAGTGGCCACCAACACGCCACCCAGCCCTGCCCTGCAGCGCCGATTGGCCAATCAGGGCAGTCCGGCCTTGGGCAGGCGCGCAGCAATGCCCAATGGCGGTGAGCCTGGAGGCAGTCCCGTGCTAGGCCGCCACCCCTCTGTCACCCAGGTGGCCCCAGGCAGCCCGGGCTTCGACCGACACCCGACGCACAGCGGCTACACCACACCAGACGGGAGACACGGCACTCTGTCCCGTCAGAGCAGCTGCTCGGGGCCCCACCCTCCATCCACGCCCTCTTTCCCGGTCTCTGCTGGGGGCTACCAGGAAGGGGCGGGCCTGAAGCAGGCCAGCCCCCTGCCTCTGCCTCAGCCTCAGCCTCAGCTCCCAGAGAAACAGCTTGTAGCAGGTGGGGAGAGGCCCAACGGCATCCTATCCTATGGCACGCTCAACGGGAAGACGTCCTCCCCGGTGTCCAGCGCCGGCAGCACGCCCAACACCAGCTTCTCACACACTCTACCGGACTTTTCCAAGTACTCCATGCATGGTAGGCATGACCACCAGCACTCAGGTGTTCCAAACCCATGCCTGTACATGCAGTGTAATATTATTCCTTCATTATTATGATCAAAATCAACTATAAAGGTAACTGTGGGGGTATTGCTAGGGCTGTTATGGGGGATCTCCCCCCCCCCCCCCCCTTCAATTATTGTGGCGGTGTGTGGATCAATGGGCTAGGATGCTGTGCCTGTGATTGGTAGGTCATTGATTCAAATCCCATGGTTAGCAGAATGGTGGTCCTTAACTACAACACCCCAACAGAATGACTGATCATGCTTTCTTGAAATGTATGTTGATTTGGCTAAAGATGTTTGCTAATAAATAAAATGAAAATGTGTATAATATATCACGGGGCATTGTTAGACCCATATTAGATTGGCCCAGTTTAATAGCTAACCAGAGGATTTCCAGATTACCCAATGAGGGAATGCAGATCTCAGAGGCTTTTCACAGGTAGTTCTTTAGGCCCTGATAAGGAGCGTGGTTCCCATGCAGCCGTGGCCAGGACTGAGAAGGGCATGCGAGGATATGCACGGTCCATTCTTCCTTAATCAGCTAATCCCCCAAGCCCCGAAGCCAGTCTCAGAGGAATCTTTAAAACAGCGTGATTTATTTGCAACTCTTGGCAGATGGAAGCCCAGAAATGAAGCTCAACGTGAAATTTGTTCAGGACACCTCCAAGTTCTGGTACAAGCCAGACATTTCCCGGGAGCAAGGTGAGAGCCACTCACTGTAATGTATAGTTTATGGTCATTTTCATGGGTTTGTTGGAGGTGTATGATTAAAAAAAGGCATCTATACACCGAGCATGTTCCAAGCACTATTTATCAGTTTGAAACTTCAGTCATCTGTTTCAGTTTACAACCTTCATTGGATGAGATGAGCTTAAATGTAGATATCAGTAAATATTAGCACATGTCGCTCGTGACATTATACATCACACCATGTGCCGTTTAATGTTAGTTACAACTCTGGCTGGGACACGTTTCCATGTAAATTCTCCACGCAAATGTGTGTAACACCTCACATAAATGTAAGATACGGCCGTCCTTTCCAAACACACTTGTCGTGACCATACCATATGTTTTCTACTATGTTTTCTTCACTGACTGACAATGGTGACTTGTGATTAGAGACATCCCACTGCACACAGGCCGAGAGTTCACTGCGTGATCCTATATCTCTTCCTAGCATCACCCCGTTTGCTTATGTTCACAATTTATTCATTTATGTCACCCTCTGTCATCCCTTGCTGCTTCTAACTGTCAGGGTCTCCAACCTTAATTACTGTGAGAGCTACAAAAAAAATAATCTGCTGACCTGGTGGCGGGGGGGCGGGGGGGCTAAGTAGTGACAGACAAAGTTGTCGATTGTTAATTCTCCTTTCACACCCCCTCTGCTGCATGCTGTTACTGTGTGGTGCCTCGTTGTCCAAGAGAAAACGATGCAAAAATTGTATCCGATTTCTAATAATTCTTACACAGGCTACTCATTGGATTCCTATGGGCTACTAGTGGCTTGCGATTGGCACGGTCTTGTATAAAAATAATTTGTGAAATTTATTGTGTGCATACTTGGAAATCGTCCTGAAATTGTCTCACGTGTTATATTTCATAGCAGGGTATAGCCAACCAATATTCTTGGTATGTTTAACATACCCAGGCAATAAATATCTTTCTGATTCTCATTCTGACGTTCATCTCCTTTCTCGGTCTCCCTCAAAGCCATCAGCCTGCTGAAGGACCGGGAGCCCGGGGCATTTATCATCCGGGACAGTCACTCTTTCCGGGGTGCCTATGGGCTGGCTATGAAGGTGGCCTCACCCCCCCCTTCCGTCCAGCAGTGTAAGAAAGGTACAGGGGGGGTGATTCATACAGAGCCTTACCGTTAGACAACGATGTGTCTTGAGTTGGTGAGTGACAGGGGGTGGAGCACTCTGCGGCCCAATCAGCTTTGAGCTGAGGCCAGTGCCCCTTTGGCTCCACCCCTTGTCTCATCCCTTACATGTGCTGCAAAACAAAGCCCGGGTTCTTCCCCGCTGGCTTTGGCTAGGGTGGAGGCGGTTTGGAAGTTTCTGGAACTGCGCCCTGGCATTTTGCAGTCATCTTGTTACTTATTCACCGAGTCTTGCTTGTTACTGGTCTCACAGAAATTGCCGTTTGACATATTCAGAACAACAGGTCCGGTACATTTCCACAGCAGAAAGCCCTGTAACACCAAACAGTCCTCCATAGTCAGTGCAGTTTTCCACTTTGGCTTGTCTATTGGAACGTTTGTTTAGGAAAATTCAATCAGACTGCCAAAGTGTATGTGCACTGAACTTACCCCGGGCTTGGACTCGCATGTACAATGGCTTGACTGAATTTGGAAAATGCGGTAAGGGCATTACAGCATCTGGATTAAAATTCATGTAAATGAAAGTCATTTAGAGGCCACCCGTACAAAACATCCAGCGGCGACTTGTCTATAGAGGCACAGCGCTTGTACAGACAGAATCAAAGTAACACTTTTGTGTGCGTTTCTGCGAGGTGGTTGTGCTGGGGGGAGGGTTGGTAATCAGTGCAAAGTTTCAGATGCTCTTATAACATAGTTTGTTTTTTGTTTAAAACATCAATTGCCTTTATCCAACCTTATTCTATATTGTTGCATGCATGACTAGTTTTTCATATTGGAGTAGCGGTTTTTAATTTCTCTCTGTAATTTTCTGCTTCCTTGTAGCTGGTGACAACACCAACGAGCTGGTGCGGCACTTCCTGATCGAGACGAGCCCCAAGGGAGTGAAGCTTAAAGGGTGTCCTAACGAGCCCTACTTTGGTGAGCGAGTCCGTGCCGCATACCACTGCCCACGGGCCGCATTGCTACGCCGCTCCCCCCGCGCCACTGCACCTATTCTGTTTGAGAACAGCTGTTCATAATACAACAGATTTGTTCACACTCTCAGTCATATGACCGTATGTGTCTGCCGTGCTGTGCTTAAAGACACCCGGAGTTCTCTAAATACTGCACGGGGTTTTCTGAAGCCTGTGTTTCTCCAGTGTCCTTCCTCTCATTCGATGTGCTCACCACATCGCCGCATTACTTGGAGGTCTTGGCAATTCAATCGGCAAAGCTGACTTTTAGCATCTCCTGTGTACGATATATATAGTAAACAAAACCTGTGACATCAGCTTATAAAATATGCTACAGAACATCCTGATATGAAAATTGTTGACCGCAGATCCTTGTTACAGAAGCCCGAGAGTTCAAATAATCAGTTGGTTGACATCTCCCTCGGGCAACTGTTGGGATTAAATAGAAAAGTTTCTGCTCTTCCTCAAAACCCTTGAGAATTGTCTCTATATTTAAAAGAAATTGCATATTCTAAGTTATATTCTGCCAAGTTTTGCACTAAGGGCTGTCTGTATGCCAGAACACGCATTGCATGGATCTAAACACGCATTGACAGCAGTTTAAAAAATCGGCCTTTGCTTTTGATAATTGGCGCGGGGCTCCAAGCCGCTATTGGCTGCAGGAGGTGGCATCCTTCCCTCCCCGTCTGTTTATCCCACAGCCTCCCAAAGACGGTCAGACGGTAACACGTTAAGATTTACAGGCACGTTCCATCAAAACCAGATCCCAGAGAAGCATTCTGTCCAAACCAGGAGACAGCCTCTTTTGGCTGTTTATGCTATGCACTCTTGTCCATATATAGTGGCGTAAAGTTCCTCTTCTGGCTAATGTTATAAAGCTCTAGCAAATAGGAACGTGTAGCATGAAAGCATTGGATGCTAAGCCAACGCTGCTAACGTCTGTTTTACATTTGCTGTGGAGCTGAGTGCTATCACTAGGGCAGCTTAAGCATGTGAGTCTGGGCTTTTCATAGCGCGAGACTGAACGTTAGGCTCACGGTGTCTTTTCCCGGTGACTCCGATGGAATTTTCTAATGTTGCCTCAATGGCCAGTGGTCAATAAAGATAATGATATACCTCTGAAGTACTGATGTTCTTTCATTGTTCCTGTGTGTGTTGAACTGTAGGGTGTCTGTCAGCGCTGGTATACCAGCATTTCATCACCCCGCTGGCTCTCCCCTGCACACTGGTCATCCCAACCAGAGGTAAGGTACACACAAGTCCCTCAACTCATAATTTCACTGAGAAAATATGCAGCTAGATATTCCTTGGGTTGTAACGTAAGTTCTAAAGGGTTTTCAAACCGCTGTGATGTCCCACTGTGCTGTTGGGCAAGCCAAGAACACACAGACACATCCCAAGAACACTGATGTCTGTGGAGACCTCCAGCGGTGCCTTCAGACCTCTTTCTGGTTGCTTCTAGATCTTAATGAGGATACTCCAGACTTGGCCACACCCACAAACGCGGCTAACGATCTTCTCAAGCAAGGAGCAGGTAAGGATGGGTTGCCAATTACCCCGCACTACGAAGCTCTGACAGACCCTCAATAGATGGCATGGACCTATAACCTACATACAGAAACACATTTTTATTTCAGGTTCCTACCAGCAAAGACATTGAACTTTTTTGTTTTTCTCTCATTTCTTATCACAATATTATAGAAATCTTTTTAGTTTTTCAAGTAGTAGATGCATTACTTTTATGAGAAAGATATTAAAGAGTATTAATTCATATCACTGTATGAAGTTAACATTCTCTTCCTGTTGTTAATTGATAATTAGCTAAAGTCTTCCATAACCCAGTCTTAGAAACTCATTAATCCATTTCCCCCAATTATGTATCATTACAATGTGACTACAGGGCTGAAGGTCCCAGCTGAATCTCATGGTAAATAATGATTTTTTTGTGTCTCTGAGCCTGTAATCCCCGAATGCGGCACCCTAAGACAGGGACCCTCGCCTGCAACACCTTGTTTTTTTTTATCTATTTATTTATATTTTTTGCATGAGCACGTTACGTTAACACCAGGCCGCAGAATCCCTCTCACCGCTCACTGCGGGCGTGGCTGTGCCGTCTGCTCCTGCCTGTCCTGCTGGAACACGGCTGGCTTTCCTAGGAATCTATCTTTTTCCAAGTGCCTTCCGGGTGGCATGGCGAGAATGTCGCGGCATGGAAGTGATGATGCATCCCCGACGTCTGACTGTCCCCGGTTGTATTTTATGCTGAATAACCAAACACTGTTGGCTACCAGTGTCTGATTTTTTCTCTGGATGTTTATGAATATACTGCTTAAACTATTTTTTCTCTTACATAGAAATTATATGACAGCCATCGAAAAATAGAAAGTGCAGAATTTTTTTTTTAACTCATTGTAGCGCTAACCATATATATTACATTAGAAATGTATTATCATTACAAAGTAGCCCCTTTGTTAATCCTTTTGTTGGTTCTGTCTCTAGGACTTCACATGTCCTAGACTTAATGTTGGGGACATTCTGGAATGCATTCATCCAATTCCAAATCAGGAAAAGGAATTGGAGTTGGAATTTAAATATCGCTGAAATTCAAATTCAATTCCATTTCTGTTCCCCATAGTTTTCTTCCAAAGCCAACGCCAGTTCCATTTCCTGATTTGGATTAGATTTGATGAATGTATTCCAGAATGGCCCCAATCCTGCTGCAAACTAAGTAACACATGTAACCTGGAATATCTTCCATCCCCCAAAGGGGAATTCATGACATCACCGCTGACATCCTGGTCTGTGTACCACAGAATGCGATGCCTTTGCGGTAGTTGGGAGTCATAGTTGCCTGTCTGCAATCACCTCTTCTCTGACTGGTTTACCTTGGATGGAGAATCTCTCCTGGTAGAGCACATGCAAGGAAACGCAGAATTGCGCATGATGCCCTAACAGGCTGCGGTTCAGGGCCTCCTACCCAATAGCAATGGAAGTTTTTGCTGGGAGCTCCCACCGGTAACCTGCAACCTCTCTCTTTCTTCCCAGCCTGCAATGTTCTTTACATCAACTCTGTGGATATGGAGTCCCTGACCGGCCCCCAAGCGGTGGCCAAAGCCATATCCGAGACATTGGCATCCATTCCTCTGCCCACGGCCACCATCGTCCACTTCAAGGTGTCAGCGCAGGGCATAACCCTCACGGATAACCAGAGGAAGTGAGTATGGGTGCCAGAGTTCAGGCCTGCAGACCCCGGTCGGTCGGTCGGTCGTCTGGTCAGTCGGTCGGTCGGTCGGACAGATGGACAGACAGACAGACAGACAGACAGACAG
>JABFEB020000035.1:7679170-7713522 GCA_019775895.2 Stomatorhinus ivindoensis
GTCGGTCGGTCGGTCGTCTGGTCAGTCGGTCGGTCGGTCGGACAGATGGACAGACAGACAGACAGACAGACAGACAGTTAGGTGTGTTGCACATGAATATTCTGCAAATGTCCCTAAGCAGTTCCGGTGCATCTAGGCAGTTGGTTGTCCCTCCTGCTCTAGGGTAACTCATTGCTCCTCTGTTTGGCCAAGATGAACTGCAGAGGAGGCAAGTGATTGTCCAGTACAGCTAGCGCTTTCCTGAGTGTCCTCTGCTCCACCATAGTCTCACCACAGTTATGGGTTCCGAGCGGAGAAACCTTGGATTCCACTGACAATGTAGCAAACTATATCGCTCATGAATGACCTGTATTTGCCGAATCCATCATGTACTGTAGTTTAAAAGAAGAAGTGTAGCAGAAGAAATTAAGAAGAGTGGGTTATCAGAGGACTGGTTTCCACGGTCCACACACATTGTGATATTTTTATCAGTGATTTGTCTGAATTGGTCTAATTGGTTGAACACTGTAATGTGCATATTTCTTAAATCGGTGCGCATGTTACAGTGTTATGAACATTGTGAGTCCTCTTGCTGCTTCTCTCGTACTTGAGGAAATCAGGAATAGTTCTGACTTGGGGTTCCTCCTCACTCCCTCTCTCTACTGACCCGGTCCTGCCCGTCCCCCAGGCTGTTCTTCCGACGCCATTATCCTATCAACACCGTCACCTTCTGTGATGTTGACCCCCAGGACAGGAAGTAAGTAGGCTCTCCGGGTAAATATGCGAGAACGCCGACTGCTGTATTTATTATTGTTTTACATATTTATTGTGTATAGTTTTTACACAAGTTCGTTGTAGAGTCAGGGGGTGTCAGATTGAGTAACTGCGTTGCCTCACACAACCAGGGTCGAGTCCCACCGTTACTCTGTCTATGTGGAGTTAGCATGTTCACTCTGTGCTGTGAGTTTATCCCACAGTGCAAACATGTCATGTTAGCCTAAGTGGAGACTTGAAACTGGCCGTATGTGTGTGTGTGTGTGTGTGTGTGTGTGTGTGGATCCCCACAATGTGATAAATCCCTGTTATTTTGAAGTTGTGGGAACTTTTTTTTGGTCCCAACAGGGGAAATTCAATTTTGTAAAAATCTTTGACTGCAATCAAAAAACTAAAGTGCATATCGTCTTCTATTCTGTGGTTACTTATGGTTAAGGTTAGGGCTGGGTCAGGGTTAAGGTTGTTATTTTTGGGATTAAGGTCTTGCCCATAGAAATGAATGGAAAGTCCCCATAAAGGTATGAGTACAAATCTGTGTGTGTGTGTGTGTGTGTGTGTGTACCTTACAGGGTGTACCCCATCCTTGTGCTGCCTGATTGGCTCCAATATTCTTATATAGTATAGGGAGTTGCAGGATGGATGGATGGATGACAAAAACAGCGTGTAATGTGTAGCCTCTGTTACAGGTGGAACAAAGCAGAAGGTGGCTCAGCAAAGTAAGTTCATTTCTTGTTGTCTATTCCTTTCTTTCGTTCTTTTCCATTTCCCCTTTCTTATGCTCTACATTCTCCATTCTTCCATAAACATGGTCAGTGCATGAGGGCTCCCTCAACGAGGTCCTCACAGGAGCCTCCAGGACTGCATGCCTAACAGCGCCCCCGGTGTCAGCACGGATCCGACACAGTTGTTAGTGGGGTCACCGACCTAGCATTCAGTGACGGGGGGCTCTTCGCTAATTCCGCTTGCGTGTTTGTGGTGGCGTCGTTTGGGGACCGGCGCGTATCTCCCGGTACATCTCATTCCGCTGTCATGCGAGAGGCCTCTTTGTTCCAGTCTCGGTGTCGCCCCTGTGCTGCCGTGCATGATGTTTACGCAGCATTTAAGGAATGTTGTATTAGCGCAGTAACATGGACCCGCTGGGGCTGGAGTGCCGTGTTCAAAATGGTGAGGCTCACAGTCCGGAGAGCAGGCCTGACACTGGTAAATATAGCGCTGTCAGCGATCAGCAGTGTTTAAGGACACAGCTGCTTCTCAGTCTCAACCGATATAGACCCCGAAGCTGTGCTTATATTCCGTTCCTGGTTTATCCACGTGGGACTTGTTAAGACAACAGGGGCACCACTTAATGCGGTCATATAAATTGCCGCAGAGGGGGGTTTAATGGCTGTTTCTCCTGCGCCCATAACTGAATGAAGCATCTCCTTCGTAATTATCTCACGCAAAGCGCGGTGGAGTGGTTTCAGCATTTTTGAGCCTCACGCATTTGTTATAGATCAAGTCGCAGCATGGTTTAAACACTTGGCACACATGATGTAGCCAAATATGGCTCCACGGATAAGGATGCGGTGGTCAGAAGGTTGCTGGTTCAAGTCCCAGTGTCTCCGAACAAAAAGATGCATGTTGCTGTTGGTCAGCTACATAAATAATAATAAAAAAATCTCCATGACTCTGGTCCTCTCGTGCGACTTGGGGATGTGAGTAAGGTGTTGAAGGTAACCCTGTCATTCATCTCTCACCTTCTCTTCAGGTTTTTCGGATTTGTGGCCCGCAAACAAGGAAGCACAACGGACAACGTCAGTCACCTTTTCGCCGAGATGGACCCTGACCAACCTGCTACCGCCATCGTCAACTTTGTCTCCAAGGTGATGCTTGGTTCACAGAAGCGGTGAATCCCCTCCCCCACCTTCCCAGCTGCAGTTTGAATTTGTTTTGGAGATTCTTGTCATTTTCACATTTATTTCTCAATGTAACATTTCTTCTGTCATATTGTCTCTTTGTATTTTCTTTTTTGGAGGGGGAGGGTGGGCTGAAGGAATTGGAGCCGATCCGAGATGGAGACAGAGCAGGTGCAGTGGGGGGGCGTAGCGTTGGTATGGTAGTGGGAGGAGGGAGGGTGAGATGCTCTCAGTCTCTCTTCCAGGGTCAATCAAAAAAGAGGGGATACTGATGTGAGTGAACTTTGTGTGAAAAGGGCAAAAAGAAGAGGCCAGGTTGTGCAAGGAACATGAGACTGAAATCTACTGGGCTTTCGGATTGATTAACCAAAGACGAGAAAGCGTCAGGAAATGTATGCAATAATCAGATGGTTCTGTTGAAATAAGACATTTTGTAAAATAGGAATGTTGAAACAGACAAAGATGAAAGTGTGCTTTTTATTTAAGTATTAATGTCTTTTTTTATCCGTCGTAAAATTTGCAGTCATGCTTTCTGGCAAAGAGTAATCCAATACATTTCGCATGTTAGCCTGGCGAGTGGATTAAATGTATGTACTATGCGGTCATATCTGGGGTCTGCTGTGGGTTGCAAAGGGCTGTATTGTACAGATTTTTTTGTCCTACATATAATAGACCAAATCTGTAATAGTTACATGCACTGTGGTCCAAGCTTTGCCATTTTGTTGGTGATCATTCAAAAATGCCATATTCAGGCTTGATTAGTCAATCCCTGAGCACATAGATTTCAGAAGTGATTTTGGACTGATTGCTCTCGCCTGTGGACGCAGGACTCCTGAATGTGTTTGTGTGGCTAAGCTTCACTCTGCTTCTTGGAGGAGAGGGTGGCTCCCCATATGACAGGAAACCGACGAGAAACACAGTTGCTTCTGGCTCTGCACACTGATCTGCTCCAGCTTACAGCCGTCCACGCTTATCTGATCACACTGGAGGAGCCCAGGGCCTGCTGGGAAATTGCACTGCCCTGCATGCCGTAGAACAAAATGTAAGCTTGCTGCCTATGTTTCGCGTGATGTACTCATCCCCCTTGTCTGCTTTTAGCCTCATAGCTTTAGCCGTGGAGTAAAGGCCTCTCTTCAGTCGGACAGCCCGAGGAGTAACTGCATGGATTAACAAAAGTCTTGCATTTCAGCCAGATGGTTCTGATTAGGCGACGTAGACGTCATCAGTCCTTGAAGTAGCAACTCCACCCTTGTAGCTCTTTCTTCAACTAGACTAGTGTTTCACTTTAAGCAGCCTTCAGAACCAGGGCTGTGTGGCCGTTGCCTGTTTTCACTGAGTGTTCCATTCGCGTAGGTGGGGCTAACTCTGTTCTCACTATCAATATAGCTGTAGCGGTGACATCTTTAGAAAGAAGAGTTTGTTACATGCCTGAAGGCCTTACCTTAAACACACACATACACACACACACACACACACACACACACAGACATTATACTGAAAAAGTAAGCTAATCAAAACAAAAAAACTATATATAAACTACAAAAAGAAAAAAAAGTATTTATTTTTTTGCTATGTTGCTATGTTAACTCATATAAACATATATTGTATAGTCTACATAAAGTTTACCTAATGCATTGAAAAAAATACTCTTTATTTTGGCTAAGATCTCAAAGTCAGGGGATTTTGAAAAGCATTTAAATATATACAGTAAGGTGTAAAGTATATCTACGTTCCAGCTTTTCACTCTTTTTACTCATGTTACCACAATATGCTCGCATTATGTTCTTGTAGAATAAGGTCGGCCCTTAGGGTCATAGAATAAAACTATTCCCCAGGTATAAGGATGACCGAATACGCTTTGTGATTTATTCAACAGTTCAGATTAACATCCTGACGTCGGATTGTTTTTTTTTTCTTCTGTGCTGTCAGGAAGGATTGCAGCATTGGGGGTTTATTTAAGCACTTAAATGTGGTAATATAAACACAGCATACATTGGAGAAAGTATGACATTTTTTAACAATCTGTATATGGTCTTCGGATTCTTGTTTTATTCAAAACTTAACTGGTAAATACTATGTCGTTCAAAATGACACGACGGCGAAGTGAAGCAATCATGTCACCCTACTGCCACCTTGTGTTGCAGTGAAGTAATTATTTTTTTCCAAGGAAGCCATTTAGGTTCTGGTGTTCCCTACAGATGGGAACACAGAGCGTAAGATAAACGGAACCCTGTAAACAGATTTCCAGACAAGTACTGCAGTGTTTTAACTGTTATTTTACAAATTAACCATTTTTAAAGCCCCTTTGGAAATAGTACACTGTGGCTAGGTGGTATAATGTCCCCTTACACTACAGAATAGGTTGGACTTAATAGATGCCATTTGTACAGTGATTATTATTAGGACTTATTGAAAGTGTATTATCTGAAAGAAAATACACTGTTACTGTGTTGTATTTTTACCCAAGTCACTGAAAGTTGGGGTCACATGTTCATTCAGAGATTCGATTGAGTACAAAGGATGGTACCCAAGTTTTGTGTTCGTCACAACTGTCAGAATTGGACCCACATGTAAATACTTTTTTTTTGCCAAAGATTTTAAGTATATATTTGTATTATTCGTTTTAATGTCAAACTAATTTTCTTTTCAACATTTTCTTTCAAGGGAAGATTCTTGTTCTTAAGGGAAAGTTATTGTTATCGGAGCCCGTATTAATGCCGTATCACATACCTTTAATTACGTTTGCTGTGTGTCTTTTCACTGGGTTTTTATTAGGCTGGTTTTACCCCATTAAGATGACGAAAAGCACTTCTCAGAAGCTGCATTAGCCAGACACGATCAGCAAAATGAAGACAGAGTCACACTGTGCCAAACAACATTGTCTGACTCCATAGAGTAAGGCAGGAAAATGATGTTAGCATGCTTTAGCTTTGTAGTTACTATGTGCTCTACAGCACTAGAAGCTGTGTAATAGAAGAGTAAGCATTCTGACCACTGAGAGTAGTCCGCACAGCTTACAGCAAGACATGTTTCCGATTTCTTGGTCTATCAAGCTAATTATTTCCATTAAAAACAAAAACAAAAACGAAACATAGTGCCCTTAACATTTCAAGCTAAACTGTTCCAGTGATCAATAAAAAAAAGAAAAGAAAAAAGGTAATTTTGTATTTAAAATTCATGGGATACTAGAGACAAGACCCCATGTTTGAGTTTACAGGAACATACAGTAGTGTAAGGTTTGCCCCGATATCTGCCTGTTTAAAAATAGCTGACTTAGACTGTGTGAATGTGCTACAATGGCTGTACAGATCTTTTGTGTATTTTCATTTGCTTTACAATGTATGGCTTTACTGTTTCTGAAAAAAAAACACATTAAAAAGCAATACAAATCAGTTATATTAAAACACTGCTGCTTACAATGTGACTTTTTGCTATCTGTGTCCCTGCACCAATGTCTCTTTCACCCATCTTTATTATTATTATTATTATTATTATTATTATTGTCATCATTATTATTATATATCTCATTGGTTAGCACTGTAGGGTTCCATATCAGCCCCGTACTTTGTGTTGAGTATGTGTGTTCTCCTGATGTCACATGGATCCCGCCCATGCCGATTCACCTAAGAGGTCAATTGCCATGTCAAACTTGCCTATACAGGGGTGTGTATGTACCTGGCCACACTGGGGTGGTCACCCATCTCCCGACCTCTTGGTCCAGTCAGCTACAGACAGGTATCTCGTGCCAGGGCAGCACATGTGCTCCTGGGCTGGACTTGGAAGCCCTGAAGAATGTAACTGGTTGGGACTTAGGTAACCACTGAGTGACTGGCCATTATAGAAGCCCAAAAACTCATGACACCATGTACATATTCATAAAATGAGTAACACCATGAATGGTCTTGATATTAATATATGGATAATTATGAAGCTATATGTACTTTTCACATGACTCCACCAGCATCATCTGTGCAACATGGGATAGCCTTGGTCCTTTAGAAAAGGAGATGCTCACGCTGAAGATGTGTGGAATTTGCACATCGGTTTAGTGAAGCCACCTTTCTCTTCTAACACTGTTTATATGCTAAATATATACAAGTTCTATTCTATTTTAATTATGTGTGGTGTGTGTGATGAATGTTTGTGTTGAGGCTTCTTCTGTATCTCTGCTCAACTGTCATCAGACCAAAAGTGTACACATACAGACAGACACACACACACACATATATATATATATATATATATATTGATGGCAGCAGTGCCCAGGATCACATATAAAGAACAATGAAAACTATATACCTACAGAGTCCTCTCAGTAGACCGTATTGCCTCCTCATCTGGTAATACACCCTTCGTCCACATGGTGTCACTCTTTGTCTTTCAAAAAAAAAAGTAAATAACTTATTTTGCCAAGCTAAATGTGGCGAGGCATGGACGACGCATGGATTTTGCCATTTTATACTACATCTCTGCCTGTTTCATGTAGGTGATTCCATGATGTGTATGATTCCGAATCCTTCGGTTGACACACAAACAAGGAGTTCTATACAGTAAAGTTTACACTGTACCCATCGTTGTTTTCCCAGCAGACGTGTATCCTTTAGCCCCCATGACTGATAGGAGCAGACAATTACGTCCTTGTGTCTGCGAAACGTGAGGCCCTGCCTCTATAAAGGTGGTTTCAAAACGTTTCAACACCACTGCACCCCTTTAATGTCAGTTGCTTTAGGTGCACCTCTTAGTGAGTGATCAGGGTAGGGCTGTACATCTAGAATGCCTTTCACTCAGCAAAATGCATCTCTTGGGCCTTGTCTCGAATGGGAATCATGAAGGTTCATCATGGAGCATGAATCCCCTATTGAAATGGCTTTTCTTTGGGGTGAGGGGGGGCATGCCACTGCTAGTTGTAGGCATCCTACTCAGGGTGAGAGGGTGGTAACTCATAACAGTAGGGTCTTTACATCGGCATTGCAAAAAGCGAAACCATTCCGGCTTGATATAATGCAGTGCAGCCGTTATATTCCTGGTAGGGTGTCATTTTTGTCATGGATGCCGAATCAAAAAGTGACTAGATTTGGTGAGAATTGCAACCCAACATTGCATGCTGGGTATTTATGGTCAACAGCAATTTAATGAGTGTTCACGACGCGTTATGACCATCCACGATAGTCAGTTTTCTGAACCCTTTCGGGGGTCATCTTGGCCTCCTGACTGGGATGCAACGTGGAGTCAGACAATGTTGCATCTTTGCATGTGTCACTTGATGGGTGTGAGCGAGACTCTGTGTGTGAGACTCAGACGTTTATCCTGAGATGGGAAAAAGTGAGTCAGACCTTAGGCCTTCCGTACGACGCCTTCCAAGTCGGCTGCCACGCCCAGCTCGAGCAGCAGCTCTGGATGCCGGTGCTGCACACTTGCTGACTAAAAACACACGCTCCAGGATGTTATTGTAGAGTTCACATGCGTGCCTGGTTTGCATTGCCCAGCCTCTGGGATGTTTTTTTTTTCTCTTCCTTTCATACATAAGGACGGCAGAATGGTGCGGGAACGGAGTTCGGGAGCGGTGTTGGGCATGGTACTCCTGGCAGGAGTGCCTGCATGATGGAACTAGATAGACATGCATGAACTGTGTACCCTGGACCTTGCAAATGCTCTGAAACATACTATAGTTTGTTTCGTAGATATATGAGGCTCTTCTAATTCATTAAGACCTGAGGATACGTTAAGATGAGCTTTATTGATCTGGGGGAGAGGATGTCATTCACACAACAGCAATACAGGCAAAATGCTGAAAAAATACTGCAAAGACAGAACATATACTGCAAACAAGTTTTATGAAGTACTCCACATATAAACATAGTATTGTAAATAAGGAGGAACAAAATAAATATAAGTTGTGTCTATCTATAAAATAAATTTATGTGCAGTTATATGTGCATATAGATACTTTTACTATAAATATAATGCCATGTCTTAATGTAAGTATTGCAAGTTCATTAATTTCTTAAAAAAGTAATAACAAAAAAAAAAGAAAAAAAACAAGCAGCTTCTGGCAGGGCTGGGATGTCTGTTAAAATGTTTAGATCTGTGTAGAAGGTCCAGGGTAGGGGCTCAGAGGTGTGAGCTCTGTGTTGTATGCTGGGGTCTTCCTTCTGACTGGCAAACTGTTTACCAGAGTTTTACCATTTGGTGCGTTGACTGATGAGCCTCTCTTGACAGTCAGGTGTGAGCACCTAAGTGCATCCTTCTTCGAGACTTACATCTTATTTATTTAGCAGACAAACATGTTTCTGAGAAAGCAGGGTGAGTCGGTCCCAAGAGCAAGCGGGGGTTAAGGGCCTCGCTCAGGAGCCAACCATGAAATCACTCTGTCTGCCTTGGGAACTGAACCAGCAACCCACTGGTCCTTTCCCAAAAAGCCATATACAGTATATTTACATAAGAAAACTATGACCTAAGCAGAGAAACACTAACAAGCACATAAACATGCTAGTACTGATGGTGAGGTGCATGGCACAAGAGATTGATGGTTTTGTTTGTGATTTGCCTTACAAAGAAGCCTGGCTGTATCTCTATGCAGGTGGAGGGCATGGGACTAGTCCACTGGCCGTAGTGCACCGTGGTGTTTGCTCACAGTGCACAGGTTGGAAGGAATTTATGTGGCAGTCACATGACCAGCATCATTCCTGTGTGCTGATTCAGGGCAAGGCCCAAACGCCTTAAAACACCAAGGGCCTCGACTGAGTTTGGGGCTTCTCCACAGTGCAGGCTGCAGCATTGACTGGCCGACAAGCCCTCTGCTAGACAGTAAGGAGGGCTGAGTGTCACCTGACCTGACGCATTAAGCATTTTAGTTCCAACTGCACATTTAGCGTCAATGACAGCCGGCCACTGTGACGAAGGCAGGGTACAGTAAAGATGCCCCATGTGCATTTGGAGGAGAGCAGATGTCCATCATCGATTGCACCCCGCTGGTGCCTTGCAAGCCCCTTGTGTCAATTCCGCTAAAGTAACAGCAAAGACTCGCTTTCACAAACGTCACTTGCTGGGAGCCTGGGATGACCAGTTTGCTTACTGGGTGAAAAAGGCCTTTTCTGCCCACCATAAAGGGCTCTGGGCACAGCCTTCTGCGGCTAACAGAAACGGCGTCTTCAGACCCCGATGGCATTCAGGCTCTGCTTTCTGTGGGACATGCAGCATCCAACACCATAATGTCATGGCAGTGTTTCAGCAATGCGACGCGTTGTCTGGGAAACTTTTTTGTTGGCCCCAATTCAACATACATTGCTCCTGGACTGAATTTGCCTTCCTGCATGGACTTGTGGGAGTTCAGGCCTCCCCATCCCTTACCCCATCTCTCTGGGGCATGTCGGCTATCTTAATTCCTCCAATCACAAGCGCTCCCTTGGCATTTTGCCTGAAATTGTGGTGCCAGGAGTGGGAGACTGGCCAGCCATCCTTTCATATCGTACGGCGTAGCCAGGGGCCATGTTGCGAAATTTGTACCGGCAGGTGAGTTAACCTCTTCTGTTGATATGAAAGAGCACGTCAGTCACACACCGATCTCTGTGGACTCACACCGGATGACCTCACACCCTTGGGGCCAGACCCCAATTAGATAATGGGGGGGAAATTAAGAGAAATCGAGCTGTTGTCCTGCAAAGGCCCCAAACAATGATTAGACTGGTAGTTATGTTTGACTTTGGGGTGAGCCCTGAGTTTATTTCCTCACTTTTCTGATTCCAGTCTAATGCCCCAAAGAATAAAACAGCATGATTAAGCCACAATGGGGTTAATTGGACTGCCCTTACCTCCTCGTTCCTGGTTTTCATCTTCTAACAGATTTTCCCGGCTCCTGAGACACCATATAAACAGGTCATAAAGAAGTCTGGCATGGTCAGAGAGGAAAGTGATAAGGAGCAGTGAACATGCAGACGCACCCATGGGTACTATAGTGATGATAGACATGGACTCATAAACCAGGGTTTGCAGGTTCGAGGCCGAGGGCAGGGCTGTTGTCCTACCCAATTTATTTAATAGAGATTTTATAGTTGAAGGTTGGCTGGAATTCAAATGTCTGCTAATCAATTTGAAGTTGGATCTTTTTGGAGGAACCATGGGCTGAAAGGTGACCCTCACGTGAATGTGCCTCAGCATCGCTCCTGGTGGTATCCCAGTGCTTCAATAGTGTCTCACACGTGAGACTCCAGGAGCTGTGACCGGCCCTTTGCGGGTGTATCTGACATAGTGAGTCATTATGTAATCTCTCTTCTGGATCCTAGTGTTTGTCGTGTGCAGATCTCAGCCTCCGGGCACCTCAGAAGGTCTTCTAAAGAGGAACAGGGAACATTGACCAAATATCTGGTCTCTGTGTGACATTTTTTAACAAAGCACATTGAAACCTAAACAATAAATATATTCAATTTACTACTTTCAAATACCAAATTTTCAAAAGCTTTTCATGATAAGAATCGAACTGAGTAAAGATGGGTGTAAAACCATGATGCAGTTATTCACCCCAGCCCAGTTGTTTGCTGAACTGTACTCGGTGCATTTAATCACAGACATCGGACCCCAGACCCACCACCCATTAAATGTTCCCTGCTTCTCGATGCTGATGAGCGGTTGGAGTGGGAACGACAGAGGGTTTTGCCATGTAATGATCTAAATTTCAGCTTGTAATATGTGCTCCCCGTGGGAGACCACAAGTGTGAGAGGTCCAGCCCATGCAATCTTAGCCAATCAGCGCAGAGCGCTGTGGCTCCCAATGGGATTCGATAGGCACTCCCCTGTCGTAGACCCACCCCGTTCACACCGGTTGAGATGTCATTGAGTGGATAGAGTGGTTCAGCATGAGGCAATGGGGAACTATGGTAAAAAGAAAATGACAATTCGAGAGGGGCCAGATCAAACCGGCTTGGGCTGGGATTGTGGCTTACTCACACGAGCACACTATAAGATGCACTGATTACTCAAGCTTTCGTTAATTTAGTACTGACTAAAGGTTTCCAAAACCTCAAATCTCCAACACGAAAGCCCGAATGATGTGGCTTACTGTCGGACATCCTGTGCATCTGTGAATTGTCAGATCTGGGTTTCGAATAATGGCTTTCCTATACCAGAGCTCAATAAGCGAACTGTGCATCCCTACCAACACAAATAAAGTAGTAAAGAAAGGAATACTTTGGGAGCATAACTCTCGTATTAGGAGACTGTGGTTTCGAGAAGTGCAACTGAATAGGGGGTTGAACTGAGAAACTCCAGAAGGTCTTTGAAAGTTTATTTTGAGGTCATTAAGAAGAAAACGGTGAATCGAGAGTGCCCTGATCAAGAAAATGCATGTCACAGAGCTGGGCGGGGCTTTGTGTAGTTGATTAGAGTTGCAATAGGAGAGAAGCTAATTGGTCAACAGTATATTAGCATTTGGCTAATCAGCTGGGGGCATTGCACTTACTGGTCTGGGGTAAAGTTGAGGTCAATAATTGCTAGTTGGACTGTGGTTTACTGAGGCCCACCTGCTTCCTAACCTTGGCCTCTGAGGTCTCAAACCCAGCTGGTGGAGGGAAGGCAAGGTGACCCCACCGGCTTGCTTCCCTCAAATCCCCCCGGGGCACTGGGAGATGGATGACGCCCGCAATGACCTACTGATCCCACCGATTCTGTAACGTGGGCCCAGCTGGCTGTGGCAGGTGGTTGGGTCCGCTTTCAGAGAGGTGCGTCTGTGTTGACATTTATGGGGGTTGGGGTGGGAAAGAGCTGAGGGGCTCGAGAAGGGGTTCAGCAAGGCCAGTTCTTGGGCTACACCATCAACAGCTCTGAACAAGTTGCTCGTAACTTTGCTAACCGCTTAGGACCTTGCTAACGGCTCCCTTGAGTTCCTCAGGGTTTGTCGGGTAATAGAATTTGAATTAGCATAAATTACTTTTGTGTGTCACTTATTTTATCCATTTGTGACATATATCTTTTACAATGATGGAAAACAAACAAGATTTTTTTTTAAATGTAGATTTTTTTTTCTTCCTTGGGCATTTTTAAATTGTGAACAGATTTTCTTTTGTGTAGCAAGAATGACCCAATACCTGGAACAAGCTCCAGGAAATAAACCAGCATCAGATCCATCTGCAACACCCACAATTAAAAGTATTACTCACATGCACTGAAGCCTCCACACTCGAATCGTTTGCTGGCACTCGGCGGGGTCCGGGGGGGATGCCGAAGTCAGATCGTAGCTTGCCGACACCGACCTACCATCACCAAGGCCACGGCCAGTCCATCTGGACGCAAGATTGGCCGTGTCGATACAGAGCCGCTTCTTAGCCTTGTTCCTGGTAGTCAGGGGAAACTCAGGGCTCATCCTTCAAGAAGGAGTGCATGGGAAAGGAAAAAAAAAACGTCTGACATTCTCAGAAAGTCCCTTATCCACCACAACCCAAAAGCAGCATGCAGATGGGCACACGTTGCCGGCGTGACACCATGCGAAAGCAGGGATGACGTCATATTGGTGCTGAAGTTCACCACAGCCCAGCTTCTCCCTGAGGTATTAACGTATCTTGGCCTCGTAGAAGTGCAGCCAGGGGAACCGCAAACCCTGAAGCACCACCCTTACTGCTGGACCATCAAGATGCACCAAAGGCGCTTATTTGGGGATGTAACTGCATTTTTATAGCCATAACTGATGGTGAGGTAAACAGAAGGACTACAATTATTCTGTGATGGAGTTAGCTCTACACAAAAAATGAGTATGTCTGTATGCTTGCATTTGGAAGAATCCCTTTTTTGGGGTTAAACAGGTTGAAAAAAATGGTCTTTTGACTACAGGAGGAAACCAGAGTATATAGAGGCATCATAATACAGGATATTTCCTATAAACAGTACCAGTCAAAACTTTGGACACACCTACATATAGAAAGGCTTATTTGTAATTTTCTCTTCACTTCAGAATTAAAAAGACATCAACACTATAAAATAACACATATGAAATTATGCATTGATCAATAAAGTATTTTAAAAATATATAATTATTTGGGGTGGCAGGTGGCAGAGGGTTGGGAATCAGAAGATTGTGTGTTCAAATCCCTGGGCTGGCAGAGCGATCCCATCTCTGGGCCCCTGAGCGAGGCCCTCAGTCCCAGCTACTCCAGGGCCTGACTGATCCTACTCTCTCCCCATGGCAGTTTCATGAGACGGCCGCCTGGGATGCTTTCCCATGAGTTCCCTCATATTCTGAACACTATGCATTGGCTGTTTTTCCTCAGAAACACTCCTCCAAAAGCATTTCTGCTATGTTTAGGTCAGGTAGCCAAGTCATATGATGCGACACCATCATCACGCTGATTTGTAGGAGGCTTGGAATGCCCAACCTTTTGACTGCTACAGTGTGTGTTTGTCTGGGTGTGTGTGTGTATTTATAAAAACACACATATATATCGCCAACCATTAATCAATGGAATGATTATAGTGATGGATCACGATCAGTGAAGAGGAAACATTTATTTTCAGTTATGATATGAATGAGGAAAGTATCTAGGTCTCTCTAGGTATGAAAAAGTTGATGGAGGCTTCTTCATTGTGATTTTTCTTAAATTAAAAAAACAATGGGACCCTATGGAAGACTTGCTTTGGCATATGTGGACAGCATCCACAACGGACAGGATCTCAGGCTATTCTGAAGAAATCCATGCCAGCGTATTCCTTCTGAATGTGTCCACCTGAAAGAAATCATAGATGCCAAAAACGTCTCCAGTTACATGTATTCTGTGTATTTGGAGAGAGGACCTCAGAGCTACCTCAATAGGAACATGTTATGTAAAGAATGACAGCCAGGCGCTTGCCTGGGGTCAGTCAAACTGAACGCCTGTTCATCTGTTTCAATGTTTCTCACATTGTCAATAAAAAAATGCGCTATTCTGGGCTGTGAACGAAGTCTCACGGGACCTCAGCCCAGGAGCACTGCTAGTGTTAAAGAGCTGCAAAATGCTTAAAATCTCAGAAGTCGACAGAAAGATATATGTGAAGCATGGCACGGGGTGGGCTGCAACAGAAAAGGTGCAGCGGGGTCTGCAGGACCCTGAGAGGGAATGCACTCAGGAATGTGGTATTACACAGAACTTGGGGCTGGCACTGCGGTTGCCATGAGGAAACACAAAGGCCTCTGCAGCCAGGGGCGGGGCCAACATGGGCACTGGTCTCAGCTGAAAGGTGATTGGTCCCCAGAGTGGCCCCTCCCCTGTCACGTATTGATTCAAAACACATCGCTGGCTAATGATGATGTTAACCCCACTGTATGAATTACGGCCCCTCTTAAGCTTCCCAACCCCTTAGATTCGCCCCTGTCCCCAGCAGAAACTAGCATCCAGCCGCCATCCTTTACCCATGGAGAATCTGTCTCCTGCCCTTATTTGCGCACAGAGTGTACGCTATACTTAACCATCACGACTACCAGGCTCCGAGCCACAAAATCACCATTCATTAAGAACCTGATACTTACTGTAAGAGTGAGAAGCACTAAGCGACTGACCAAACCGCACAATCCGTCCGTGCGACTCGCAAAAGAGGGAGTGAAAGGTAACTCGTCAATGTTACGTAACAGGATTTACATAACGAGATTCAGATGCTTTACCAAGAAGACTGCGGTTTACAGCGGATGAGGGTCATTTCAGCCCGTCCAAGAAGTGTGACTGTCAGCTGAGACACAGGTGCGCATCGGCACAAGACCAAACAAGCACGGTGATACTGTTGGGATTAGTTTCCTAAGGCAGACACTCTATACGCTTTTGTGTTGTGAGGAAGCACAAAGAAAGGTTGCCTGACAAATGGGCATGCAGGAAGACTCGAGTTTCAGCTGATGCTCATCCCTGTTAAGTCAATGATAGGCGCAAAGTGGCTGCATTGTGGTCAGACTGTGGTAAATTCATGTATTTTTTTGACAAAAGCATGTGGGTAGCTAAAGCAGCATGCTCGATATTCTTCATGAAGAACAATTACATGCAACATGTATCTAATAGAAATTCCACAGGGAAAATCACCTTTTCTGGAAAGAAAATAAGAATCACTGAATACCACTGCTGCCTATAAACATCATGGCAAAAATCATTGCAAAGTAGCTTCACTGACCCCATCTGTAATGGTCATGTTCTTTCAGAAAGACACTATGAATAGTTCTTTTGAAATATTCTTTTTGGATTTTCAAGCAATGTATTCATCTAGCCTACTGTCAGAAGCCGGCTCTGGCACTATTGGGCAGAGAGGACAGGAGGCCGGCCAGTTAAGCCAGCTAAGACTGGCAGGCGAAATGGCTGTCATCACTTTTTCCAGCTTGTGCAAATGATGACCCGGACACAAACATGTACACTAGAGAAATGCTCAAGCCTGGAGCCAAGAATCTTTGGCTTTTTTCATGCAGTGATGTCACAAAAAGGCAAATGAAGAGAGGATGTAGCAATGTTTTCTTTTTTTATGGTTTTTTAAATGATGCCATTTTCCTCTTGCGATGATGATGGGTAATGGGCTCCCGCCCTGCGTCATCCCTCTCACCTCTGGCCCCCAAGACCCCTACCTAAGAGGGCCTTTGATGATAGGTCTTGTGCTTATTGATTCCAACCTCATATATTTTCCAGGGCCCTAATGTCACTTGAACCTAGGGAGAACTGAGTGACAACAGTTTAGAGCAAGGTTTGTCATTCATCACTTCCAGCTGAAGCAAAATCAGCTACTGCCTTGGAGCTGGTCCAAGGCTGGGTGACTAATTCAGGGAGGAAACTGCAGGGTGGAAAAATAACTAAATCCTTTCAGAAATATAACATCCATCCCTTCCCAGGACATATCATTGCAACCATTCCACCAACAAGAGGTCCACCAGCAATGCACATCCCGGGAACATTATTAATTAGAAAATTCCTGGGGGAAAAAAATGGGGTTGACAATAGGATCAAAGTCTGCATATCAAGTTCAGGATATCCATTTTTTGCTTAATCATGCTGCTAATGAGGAAATACCAATCCGCACACAAGGTTACCGTTCTCATGTCAGCCTTAGCCCAGATATCTGCCCCCCCAAAAAAAAAAACTCCACAGCCACTAGCTACACTACGGCAGGTTGATAGCTGGAATCCATGGTCATGCTGAACTATGGCAAGAATGGCTAATGAAAAGAACAAAGCGTCAATGGGAAACCACAAGACTAGCTACTGGTAACCTGCTCCCAAGTTGAGGTTGGCAGGGAGACCAGGAGGCCCCCCACAGCCTACCTACCACATGAGAGATCAGGATTTTTTTGAGGACAGACAACCCATTTCAAACACACGGTTTGAGTGTACACAGTCCTCTTGGGCCGATGTTAACAAGCCCTCCGGACTGTTTTGAAACCCATCATAAAAGATCCAGCAGGGACACCCGCCAACATTCCTTCGGCAAGCTCGACTTTTGGGAAAACGGGCTATTGGCCCCCAGAGGTTTGCTCCCCACCTCTGGGATGTTAAATCGGGGCCACACAGCCAGGCAGACAGGTCTCTGGGTCCATGTGGGCAGACTAAGTATAAGGTATGCGAGTCCCACGAAGGATCGGTGGATGCTGTTGGCTCCCAGGAACATTTTCCGTTCAGTTGCTTTCACAACACACATGTGTGTGTTTATACAACGCGTCCATCTCCATTAGCCCATCTCTACATGCATTCTTTGGAATTCCCATCTTTCTACACAGGGAGGCTGAACTGGAGCTGCTTTGGAGGGCCTGAAATATGTGTATGCATACAGGAACTCTGGCAAGCCAATGGCTCCCCTTCCTACCGCTATCATTCCTTGTCAAGACCGCTGTGAGGAGTGCAGGAGGTCAGGTGACTCGATTAGGGCCAATTATCTATCTGTGAAGTATTCAGAACAGTGATGTGCCTGAAATCTATGAAAATGCAGTAAACGCAGGCATCTTTATTTTACTTTCATTGTATGTGTATTTGTTTTAATTCAAATTCAAGTGTGAATAGATATGCTTCCACAAAACTGATTAAAGATATCAGCTATGCCAATGATGTAGACTATAAGCATCTGTCCATATCTCGGAATCCAAATGCCATCCTCGCTTTGTCTTTTAGTAAATTTGTTAGCCTTCCAAATTTGCCATCATGCTTAGGCTGTTTGATATACTATAGAAATTAGTATACAGGGTGCAGTATGAAAAATGCAATTCCAATAAGTGAAAACGATGTAACTGAACATTGCTTATTTTTGTAAATATTAGCCTTAGGGGAGCTGTGAGCCAGGTGCGTGTCAAACCTCATCGCTCGAGATTTCCTTGGGAGGTCTGCTTGGTATCACGATTTTACAAGTGCAGCATTGCTTGCAGGGAGTGTGTAGAGTCCCGTGTTGATGTGCTTTTCAGAAACGTAAGCAGAACCACAAATCTCTACATACTACACACATTTTTTCCATAATACTTTACTCAGGGCATATTACACGTAAGGTACAATATAGTCTGTGGATTTGGTCTAAGGCTTGGAATCTAGCAAAACAGTGACTGATATTGACTGAAGCCCTGAGCTCTATATTGAAATTAGCTCAGCCTTTATCATGGGTTACATTTCAGAACATGCAGAGTGCAAACAGCTTCCCTGGGGAGGCAGAGTCCTGTCTGGAGTTCCGCTTCAATCCGAGTGCCTTACTGAGCAAGCTGGCCCCCCGGAGGGGGCGGAAGTGTGACTGATTTGTGACGCATGTGTCCTGGTCTCTCTCCCAGCTGGCTTCCCATGACCTCGGTCCAAAATCAGTCATTGAGTCCCGTTTACCTTTCACCAGCGCCGCTGAGTATCATTTAAACCCGAATGGCATCGATCACTCTTGGGAAAAGGTCAGAGGCCTTGCTGGATATTGAGCGTAATGGTTATGTACAGGGCATGGGGTGCTGGGGAGTGGAGGCAGAGGTGTCCATTATCACACTGATGTGTCTCGTCTGATCTCTTTTGGGGAGAAATCCTAATTTACTGAAGGAACTAAATGAACTCAAGGCGTATCCTATGCACTTTGCAGTAAGGTCACAAGGAACAGAAACAGAGTGCAGAGGGAAGCACAGGTTGTAATGTAGGAAGCAATTAACTGATAAATAATAACGATGTATATTGTCCACATTGATTGAGCATGTTTGAGTTCATAACTTTTATTCCATTCTACCCGCTGAGGGTAAAACTTTTGAGGTAAGGCTCATGTTATGCAGTGAACATGCTTAGACATACATGGAAAGTCGCACAGGATAATAATATTTTGTAGGCATGTAGTCTTGGAGCCTGATCCACCTCTCAAGTACATTATGCCACTGGTCCATTATGGATTTTTTCTTGATATTCTGAATATTTTATAAACACTAATGACTAGAGGTGGACGTTTCAGGTCCAGAAAGTAAAAATCCAAACCAGGATTACCAGGATTAAGTATAAAGAGTCACTTAACTGGTTGGTTGAAACAAAATCCTAGTTTGAATTTTTACTTTCTGGACCTGAAATGTCCTCCTCTGCTTAGGAATAAGCATACTAAAGTAGTGTACCTGATGGTTTAACAGGGTCCCCAATAAAATAAGGTAATATAAGTAATGCAATCCTAGGGCTGGTAAGCCAGTTAAATTTTGTCTAACCCTTCATTAGAAATCAAAGGTAACATAGAGAAACCAGTATGTGACCCGTTTTTGTTTCATTTATACAGTGAAATGTGCTTGAGTAACATCCATATGACATTTTGCATCAGACAATTCACTCAACAGCTTAATAGTCGTTAGCACAGGGAACCCTAATGTATTCATCATTACTTTGGGGTTTACATCATTCTGTCTGAGATGTATCATCCCACGCCACTGTCTTCATCCCGACTGATTCCAACCATTCAGCCAAATGGAGATCAGGCGTGTGCAACAAACGTTCTGGATCCCATCAAGTGCTAGAATGAGCTTTCGTGGACCTAGATTTAATGGAATGACTTTCACGGTAATCAGACCGGATTCAGATTTTAAAATGCCGTCTCCAGAGTCCCAAGTTTCTGAGAAGAGCAAATATATCATATTCTGTTACGTGAATATTTATACGCTTGCTTCAATTTGCCACTGCCCTTCTTCCAAGTAAGATCCTAAGGATTCTTTTTGGTGACACGTAAACACAATGGAGCGGAATGGATTCCATCATGTTTGCTGCCAGCTTAAAAAAAGGTGCATATTTTATGAAGAATTTCTCCAGTCTTGTCTCCTGTTAACCCATCTCTAAGGAGGGCTGATGCGTCATGAAGAGTCCGTGTAAATACTATGAAACAAGAGGAAAATACACAGCTTATCAACCATGACATCTGAGATGTTACGCTGGTGTTCCACTTTATTAGTCGCTAATACGGAAGCGAACATTTGTTTTTTCTGGCTCCACTGCAATGTTTTCGAGGCTAATGCGTGACTATGTCGAAATGGAAAACGTTCCGATCAGAAAAGCTGCAAGTAAAAACATAATTAGAACCATTTTCATTTCCACTGAACCTGATCTTATTACCTTTCTCGAGTTTCGGGTGGAGTTTGTGTGTGAGTGTAATAGCAGTTTCTGCTCCAGACAATTACCAACTGACTGGACTATGTTGGAGGGGAGAGAGACAGGTCTTAGAGGAAACCAGTTAAAACCGTTGTCCCTAATTTAACAATGGTAACAAGAATAAATAAACACAAACTGGACTTAACACACTACATTTAAAACTGAGATGAGGCTGAAATAATTAAGGACAATATTACCTATTTTGTAGCCTTTGGATGTTTACTGTCTTGTTTACTATACAGGATGTAATCCACTGGGTAGTTACAAAGGTGGTTACCAGCACAGATACAAGTATATGTTTATTAAAAAAGGCTACAGACATCATGCACCCTTTTGTATATCTGAGAATTCTTACATCCTTTGAAATCCAAGCAACCACATGGTCCGTTTGGTTACCTCCTGCATTTTGCACTGATTAACAACATTAACCATTTAAGGGCTATTTAGTGCAGTTACAAGCTACAGTCCTTAGAGGGATATTATGTGGTTTTTTTCAGGCAACTTAAGAGGAGGAATGAATTCAGGTGAGGCCAATTCTCATACAAATAATGTATTAAAGCAACAATATTCCAAAAAACACAGCTGATGGGTCTAGGAAACTCAAATTCACTACAGAGCACCATTTAGCAGGTAAAATTAGTGCATCTAACATGTTTTTCTGTCCATGCAGTTATTATTAATAAGAGCAACCAGATGCAGTCTTCCTTAATGGTGATATGACTATGGTTGTAATTATGGTACATTTTGCAGAATGTAGTATGAATGGTAATTGTTCTATAGTATGTGAAATTACAGATCAGATTCAAATTTGAGCTCTGTTAACTTCAGTCCTGAATTTTGGATCCAGGCGTTTGCTGAAACAGCACAAATATTATAACGACTGCACTTGAAATAAGTAACATAAGTTTTCACTGTTTTTCAGCATAGTTTGTGAAGTGGAAGGTGAAAGTCTACACCTAGCATTTTTAGATTTGAAAAAATCTCTAAGAGTACAAATCAAGGTGTGTCCTGTCATGTTAATTCTTTTATAATCCAGGCTACAGGCAATCCAATGTGAGGTGGCAAAGACTGCACAGTCTCACTTTCATGTTAGTTCATCAGCTCTTGGAATTTTAAACCTGAATCCATCTTCCTCTTCATATTCTCTTTGGAATTACTTTACACACATGTTGGAAAACGTACATTTTCCATCTAGCTCATGAAGAAGGTGTATTTGAAAATATATTATGGGTAGACTCCAATTAACTATACTGAAAACGTTGCTAGTGGCAATTCTACATTTGAGTTAACATCAAAATAGCAGTTTGAAGAACTCATGGTGTTAACCATGTTTTTTTTTTGCTGAAAAGACAGGTTGAATATGTCTGCTGAAAACACTGTTTAAACGCTCCTCTCATAGTTACCAGACAAACCAGTGCATGGCTTCTGGCCCCAGAGGTATAATACTCGAGACCCGCAAATAACAGCATCTCTGCCAATGACGCCGCTGATCATGTCCAGCAGCCACACGGAAGAAGACAAAAAGATGAGAGGCTGGCCCCCAGAGATATAACGCTCCAAAAGTCTTCCTGCTTGGTGATTTCCCCTGTGATGCTGAGAGCATCAGTAAAGTATTTAATTCAATAATGTTGCGGCCAGGGTTTGATGGACCTCTTTGATGGACCTACTTTGATGGTAAAAACATGGATCCCCTTTGTTGTGTATACGAATGAGGAAAACACATTATTCGAATCGGCGACTCAGAAGTTAGTGTATTTTGATTTCTTTCTCAGGGCAGTCTTTCATTTCAAAGACCAGAAACATGTTTGAAAGACCCATATCCACTCTACAGCAGACATGAAGCTGTCCATTGCTTTAGGCCTACTGCTGAAAAGTATGAGCTATATGTCAAGCTGACTGCACATGTAAGCTCCTACACATTGAGATTTTGGGTGCCTAATGGTGATATCATTTGCCTCACATGTTAAATATGCTAAGCAGCTTGATACCTTCTGATATCTGAAAGGTTTAACAGGAAGGGTGAGACCTTGCGAGTGGAGGTAAGGAAAAAAAACACTTTATCACACTCCTACATAGCAAGCTGTTTGACTCTAACCCCAAGTGTATATTCCAGTCTAGGACTATCCAAGGTGTCTTGTAATTTCAACTGCTTTGGCATGACGGGAGAGATATGTCTCCTTCCAGAACATTCACAGATAGGAAGCTCAGTAAAACGCAGTCATGTTTTTTATCCACCCCACACCAACCAGAGTGCTTGGAAGGTGGGTGTGTTGCTCAGGGGCTTAAGACACCATCCATGTGAGTGGCTGTTCCCTGGTTCAAATGTTGTGGTTGGCAGAGTCATTTCATTTGGACCCTGAACAAGACCTTTAACCCTCCGCTGCTCCAGGGACTGTGTGACCCTGTCTTCTCAACATGCATCTGCTAAATGAATAAATGTAATGATACTGCTTAGTATAGAGACTCAAGAATCTGTTTTATGAGATCCAGAAACCTCCTACTCACATTCAGCTCTACTCCCATCATATCCCCATGTGCCTGGAAATATTTGTCTTGAATACACCTACCCTCAGATTGACAGCTCTTTTAAGCCAATTATACTATTCTCAGACCCTCATCCTTCAGAACATTTATATAAACTTTCCCTGATTCCATGCACCAGGCCTACTATACAGGAGCCTGAGCAGAATTCACATTTAAATGTGCAAAGGTAGCTCTCCGCTTCCTTCATTAGACTGTGACAACAAGCAATGAGTTCGAGTACCTAGTTTAGTGTCAGTCCTTGCTCAAATTCACGTCTTATGTTGAAATCCCTTATTTCACCTTCTGCTTTCGGCAAATGGCCTTCTAAAGCAAAACCTACGACAACCTCTCAAGCTATTGAGCTGACGATTAGAAGGATTAACGAAGAGAGTCTCAGGTAACGATAAACGATTATGTCTATAACTGTCAGGCTAAAATAATTGGAACTGTATTCATTGGATCTCGAGTAGGCATTTGTTACAGAGGAAATAACCCGTATTTTGTTCCTTTTACGTTTCCTCTAACCTGGAACAATTAATTTCCGCTACAGAAGTGCGCTTCGAGGCAAACGTTTAGGTGCAATTGAAGCATTCCTGAGACGTAAAAGTGCACATTAGCCTGTAATGTAAGACCTACCCAGCGGGCAGAGGTGGGCACTTGAGACAGGCCACTCCCACTACATCTACAATATCTCCCATTAAAACGTTGAAGCGGAACTCTTGTACTTATTATTGAGCTCAATGCAGCAGCATGTTTAAATCTTTTAGGTTATGTCCTTATTAGATTTAGATTTTTCATGGCCAATTCTTTTTTCAGCCCTGGACAAAATTTATGGTGTCGTTAAATGGAGGCCTTCATGTGGATCTTCTGCCGTGTTCTCGCACACCCTGCTTACTTTGTTGGTAGACCTGGATTTTTATATAATCGTCAGTCGCCAGTTTTAGTTGACGTTTTTTGTTGACTTGCCAGGGGATTGAGCAGCTCAATTGGTGCCTATTTGCACTAATTAGTCTTCAATGGGAGCACACCGCCCCCGCCTGCCAGAAAGGCCCCAGTATGGCCTGTCAGAGTGGATTTGCCCGAGAGATGGCGAAATCTTTCCCAGCTTCTAAGACATTAACTCGTTTTGGCTGGAAACCTTCACAAAGGTAGAACAACTAATCAGCAAACACCCCCCCCACCCCTTCATTAGAGGAAAATCCCTGATTGGGATAATCAGAAGGAAAATACAGTACAAATGTCTTAGCGTTTGATGCCCCCCTACACCCCTGCAGAGTGGACGGGTGCCACAAGCCTCTGCCAAAAATCCCGCCTCAAATATCTACCGCTGCATTTAATGGAGGAGCTAGCATTGTGAGACATCGCCCCTCTCCAATAAAACGTGTGACTAAAAGGCCTTTTCTGTTATTTAAACAAGGTACATACCTAAAATGCTTCAACGAATACTCATCTGTTATAGCAGGAAAATTAAAAACTATATTTGATGGAAGCACCTATATAAATAATAATAATAGAAAAAACTTTATCAGTACTGCTTTGAAATCACTACATACAGGAAGATGTGAAGAAACCAGAGACACCAAAATGATCATTGAACCTGACCTTGTTAGCAATCAGTAGGAGTCATTCTGTAGACAGAATAGTTTTTTCATTTATACTGTGCATTCAGCTGTCAGTTGTTGTAACATAAATCCAGAACATACACAATGGGCTGGACAGGTCGCATAAAGGCAGATAAGACATTATGTTTGCTAGTGTTTTGTCCTAGTGAGTGGAGTACATGGATGAGAGATTCTAAAAGACATACTACCCCGGAATGTGAGCAACGTCATTTGAGTGCATGTGTGTGCAGCTTTTTCTGCGCGTGTGAGTTCCTACGTGTGTGAATAAGGATCAGCGAGATGTGATGCCTTGCTTCTATGGTAAGGGAGTTGTGGTTAAGAGGCACGGTGGGGTGGGGAGTGGAGGCTCTATGTACAAGACGGACCTGGTGACGTTCAGCAGCTAATCTCTCCACTGACAGCTCCTGTCAGCTCTATGCTGCCGTTACCCTGGTGTCCTGGAGACCAGTTTACCACTGAAGAAGGTTAGACTGCAATTAACATTAGTCATGGTTCTTACTACGTGGAGGTGAGGAGCAAGTGTGTTCACAAGGGTATGTGTAGTGTATCCAACGTGTGCGCAAGAGTGCATTGGAAAAACAGGAGTAGATTTAACCTCCTTAAGTGTCATATTCAGCAGGAGGCGATGGTAAGACCCCTGTGAGTTTCTCTGTAAAATGGAGGCTACTGTTTATATTCGGGAACTTGGCAGGTTGGGTAAATTCCATGAATTTTTCCAGGCACATGTTGGTATAGTTTACTCAGTTTCAGGCAGCTAGTTATAGGCAAAGACCTTTGCTGTGAGTTAACATCCCGAGCACCTGCTTCCTAAGGAGCACTTAGTGAAGAAAAAAGTGGAATTGCGCTCCTGCAGTTGACCCAAGTGAGGCGGCCGGCCTGGAAGTGATCCCACGGTGCGGCAGAAGGGAAAACATGGGTATTTAAGGAAAAGCACAAGCCTGCCGGGGAACCATGCCAGTGGTATTGAAAAGTTTGATTCTAAAAATATCCCTCCCCTGAGTTTCCCAAGACACGGTCGCCTTGATCCTGAGTCCGTTTTTTTCGGCTGTGGTTACACGGAGCAACATTTTTCCCCCATCGCCTTCATAATTTCCAGTCAAGTTGTGCAGAAGTTCATCAGTCTTTGGGTGTCAGCACTTAGCCAAGGAAGTGGGCGCCTCCCTGTGCTATTTAAAGGACTATTCCAGGTAGACGGCCAACATCTGCGTGCCTCTAGCTGCCAAGCGTTTACCAAAAGTCCCAGCTGCAAGAGCTTGTTTGCGAACTTGCAGGTCTACATCCGGCACCCACCCTATATGCATACGGCTATATCATTATATATCAAAATCATTTGTCTCTCTTTAAAATGATGCAAAATAGCTATTCCTTTTTTTACAACTTCTCCACAAGAGATTTCGGTGCCCATTTGCTTGTTGCGTGTTGCATAATTCATCCAGGCGCGTCTAAGCGATGCGCTGAGTTTCTGTTGGCTCCTGGGGGATGGCCACTGGTCTCTGTCTCGAATATGGCCATGTGCTCGACGCAAGTGGAGCTGTGTGAATTTGAGGGACGTGGACTGCGAAGCCATTACCACCCAGAAAAGAGTTTCCTCTGAAGGGAACTGACCTCGTGCGTGTTAAAAATAAAGCCTTAGTGAAAGCAGGTGGTGGTGCTGTTGAGGGCGATGAAAGGCCCAAACCAGGTGATGGATGACCATGAGGACAGCTTTAGCGTTAGCATCAGTTATGGTATGAGTGCCAGGCAAAAGGTTTGGCAGCTCACATACTAGTCCAGTGTGGGCGATCATAGCGATGGCGGACGTTCCGCAGGCTTTTAGTGGTGCTAGGTCAGAATATTCAACTCAAGTTGCTTGCTAACTGAGTACTGTATGTTTTGGACTTGTTTTATGCCCTATCGAGCTAGCATCAATTAAACAATTAGGTGCTTCTACAAAGGCAAGGACAATGTTGATGAGTTTGAAACCAAAGAAAACACAGTTCCCGACAGAGGTCGACGATTTCAGTGCAGGACATCAACACTCACTCATGTTGTGGGGCAAAGCTTGGAATCATGGAAAGTGACGATTCACTGGCAGGTGGTTCAGATTTAGAGGTAAATCTAAATATAGAGAAAACATGATCCAGGTGTTTTGAACCAGAACACCCAGTTGAGTGCCATGCCAAGCTGACTTCTTTGTGGGCTTGTTTTATGGACCATGTCCCTGGTGTATGCAGGAAAGATGATGTGCTGCCAACTGGGCACGGAGATTGAGTAAGTCTGTGTAACTGTGGGAACGGCAACAAGTTGTAAACCAGTCCAACGGGGCTTATGCTTCCTTCTGGTTTTGCCAAGTCCTGGAGCCCTGAAGGTGAGAGATGATTTTACACTCAGATATTCCCTTATGGAGACAGAGGAAATGTACGATTCTTTTAAAAAAAATTTTAAGTGACAAATATGAACACTACTATAAAAGAGTGAAAGGATTCATCTGAAAGAAATCACTCAATGTTGTATTTATACTTTAAGAATACTAAATTATAGCCTCTTTTACAGTGTTATGGTTATTAGTGAGAGTAGGGAAATGAAAGTATGCATGGTAACATTTAATACAGGCATATTTCAAAATTCAGTTAAAGCAGCCAAATTATCTGTAGGTGTGTGTCTCTTCTGTAGATGTGAAGGACGTGAGGGTTGGCGCCCTGTCTTGGGTTGTTCCCTGCTTTGTGCCCACAGTTTCCGGGAAAGGCTGTGGACCCCCCCGCAACCCTGCATAGGGCAAACAGGTATGTAAAATGAATGAATAAATGAGTGTTTCAAAGTTTATGACTGGAGGTTTAACCCACATTGCTTAGATACCTTCATTGGACATCATTAGTTTAAACTGGAAGAGACTGACATAGTAATTGCACCACTCTGTACAGTATTATCTTGTTGTTTTATGCATTTGTCTTATTTGCAGGTGGATAATGTTATTCTAAAAACACGGTAAGTTTTGGATACATTTCTGTGAAAGACAATTTTCCACTGTTATTGTACTGTATATTGTATAAATTCAGTTCTGCGAAGTTAATGGAAAAGACAAGGATTTTTTTCAGGTTTTTAATGTTTCACATGCATTCAATCGATAAACAGATAAAATGACTTCCCTCATCCATCTAAAGATAGATAGATAGAATATGTTTAATAAAACATTAAAATACATTAATACGGATTGTTATTAGGCTGCCAGAACTACTTGCACAGTTACACAAAAATAATCGACACCCAGCTGACATCTCTGGATCAGTAAGAAAATAGCATTTATCAAAGCTGTGGTATAAAATGTAGAATTGCTTCATGCTGAAGCAGCGCAGGGAAAGCATGTTTCTTTTGAAATGTTTTATGCTTCCAAAGAAACTTGTTCTGGGGACACTGGCCTTCGCACAAAGAGGCTGGTTTTTGGTCTGGACATGTTTGTGCTGCGCTGTACAGGCCGCAGAAGCCGTCCGTTTGGCTGTGTGTGCTCGAAGCCTCACCGATCCCTCGCCGCCAACCCACAAAGCGTCTGCCCACATCCACTCCACACTTCTCTAGAGCTCCCCCTACAGGTCACATTGACACAGACGCTGTCCCATCAAGGAGGGAGGGACACACATGGCAAGACTTCAGCTTTATTTTATAATAGTATTTGTTTTACCCAATGTCTAGAAAATGGATCCAGAGTTTCACATTATTACAGGTTCTGCTTTCACTCTGTATCCACTCTGTCTGCACCTCCTGTAATCCCCATGGCAGATCCCGATCCAGATGTAGGCATCCCGATCCAGATGTGGCCCGCCGATTTAAAATGCCATCCCTTGTTTCTTCCCCATGATTTCAAAACCTGGAAGGTGTGAGATGCTGGTACGGAATTCCATTTGTACGAATGTGACACCACCTCCACTGTGTTCCACTTACCCGTGTCTCCACCTTCATGGAGTCAGGACCCCTCTCCCACCGGGTGGCTTTCCCAGTGTTTCCCCGGTCCCGACGCATTCCAGCTGCAATTACTCTACGCCAGCGCCATGGATGGATAGACTTTCACCCACGTCCCAGGTGCTGTGTGCCACCATGAATGTGAACTCTGTCTACTGCTCTCTCGCACGGTGCCCATGGATAATTCAGTAACCTGACTGCCGTCTCACTCCTCATGCTTTACAAAAAAAAGATTGCTTAGCATAGCGTTACAATCCTTAAAAGGGGACCCACCCTAGTCCACGCGAACCTCGTGTTTTTGAAATCTAAGGCCCACCAGAAAAGGAATCAGTGACTCATGAGTGGAAATCCGAAAGTCATAACATGTCTTGGTTTTTGGTGGTCTGCTCATATGCTGAGCACACTTACTGAGCGTTTGTGCTAAACCCCATTCATCTTAACATCATTTCGTCTGACTTGGACTTGCGAAGGGAAAACATGTCTGGGAAAATTCATATCCCAAACACTCAAGATCGCGCCTTACATGGGGAACGCCAAGTCAATCTCCGGCCACTTATTTCATTTTTCACGATGATCTGCTTCCTGGAGAAATTGATCAAAATAAATGACTGCAAGACTGGAATAAACAAATTTATTCCTAAATAACACTGAGAAACACATACATAAGTAGACAGGTCAATGATTTACAACCATTGTATAGTTCCAGGAGTACGGAGTAATCCGATGCACAAATTTTGGTTTATACTATTTAATGAATACAAGATGACCAGTAATGTCATCATCTGTCTTTTTTCCAGTGACTCCAACCAATGCCATTCCCCCATGTTTTCCACAAAATACAAATAACTCCAAGACACGGCTGTTGTAACAGCCAATGGCCGCCATGTCTACCTCTCAAATGTCAGATCAGATAAATCAGTCGGGAATGTGTATGGACACACTGGAGCCAGTAGATCAGATACACGGAGCTGCTAAATTAACTGTGTCACCTTAAAGAATACTTCAAGTAACACTGCTGTGTCTGCTGCTAATCTGTCTAGTAGCCAAGGGGGGGCAGCTGATCTTGGGTTAAATTATACACATGAGTAAGAAACGTTTGCTTGCAATTTTAAGTGGGCCGAGAGCTTACTCTTCAACATATTAGGGTTGCAGGTATATGAATAAAAACCAAGAGTTGAAGAAACAGTTCTGCGAGACTATATACTGTTTATATACCCTAATTGGGCAGTTAATTAGGTACACCTGCTTATTAACACAAACAGACTCCTCTAAACAGTGAATCATGTGGCAGCGACTGAATAAGATACAGCGCACAGACAGGGTCAAGAGGGTCACTTACTGCGCTGATAAGCATTAGAATGACTAAGACGTGCGATCTCAGTGATTATGAACGTGTTACGATTGTTGGTGCCAGATGTGGTCCTTCCAGCGTCTCAGAAACAGTCACCCCCTGCGGATTTCATAAACTACAGTGCCTAGAGTTTACAGAGAATGGTGTGATAAACAAAAAGAAGAAAGAAAAAACATACATGCAGCGGTAGTTCCGTTTCCGAAAACACCTTGTTAATGAGTGAGGTCAGTGGTGAACGGCCAGACTCGTTAATGCCAACAGGACGGTCAGAAGTGTAAAAATAACAGCTCAGTACCGCATTGGAGAACAGACAGACAGTGTATTGGGTAAGAAAACAATGCATATAACCCTAAATATACAGTTATCATTTGACATGATTAACATCTGCACTGTCAGGTAATAAATTTCATTTTATCCACAGGATTAATATTACATGACCCACATAAAGTTTCTGGAAACTTTTGTAATGTTGTATAGAACCTTCAGAGCTTCCTTTGAATTTTAAAACAGGTATATTATACCATAAAATTTGAAGTAGCAAGACAAATGCAAAAAAAAAACAACTTTTTTCCTACATTATGTGCTAACACTTTCATATGCCTATAAATATATTTTTCATAAATGATGGTGATGATGATGATGTTAGCAACACCTAAAAGAACCTTTAACTTTTTCTAGTCAGTTAAAATATTTTTCTCTAGATAGTATGGAAAATTATAGTCGTTATGTGCAACTTGCTTTCTAAATATTTCGTAATCTCAAAATCTGGAGGGCTTTCTGGTCATGAAAGACAATGGCTGTTTACCCAGAAGGATTACTGCTTAAACACATGCTTTCTGAAAAGACCCTAATAGCTGTAGAAACACAGATATGGGCAGGTGTAAAAAGAAGCCCACTGGGTTCCACCAAAACCATTACTGGCTGATGTTTGACAAGAAAGGAATAATCACACCATTATCGACTGGAAGAACCAACCTGCCGGCTTGCTTTATTTCACCGGTCCTAGAGCGTTCACCACCTGTGCTAACATCATTGGCTGCCCCCAACGCCGTGATAGGCGGCTTGCGGATGGGACTGATAATCAGTTCCTGGCTCTATCACACTGACAGGTGTCTGCACTGCTAATGTCCCGATGTGGATTCAGCACAAGCTCCTGGATCACAGCGTACAGTTAGTGTGATCTTTAGTGCACTCAGAGTCATGTAATCTTAGCAGGAGGGTGTGTGGTTGTGTCTTGCCTCTCCAACTTAAAAGTAAAATTCTTCATAATGTAATGGCCTGAGCTTTTGGTTTGGGAGGTTGCGATCTGCAATCCTAATGAGGATGGAATGAAGGAGAGTAAATGAGAAGCAGGTGGACCTCGGTGGTGTTGACCGCACAGTACAAAGTTATCAGACGCCTGCTTCTTCGTCCCTGAGGCTGTGGCCGCATCGCACCCCCTCCGTTCCACTGCTGTCGAGTCATGATTTGTGAAGAACTGCCCCTAATGCCAGTCAGATTATTCTCCAAGCATTCTGCAGACTTACTTACTCTATCAGTGCTGAATTCTGAGGTGTGTTTGAATATTCATGCATGGTGGTACCCCTGTTGTTATTTTGAATAGCTATACCTTACTGTTCTACATTTACAGGTGACAGCAAGCTTGGGAGGGGTGTCACAGTTCAGACAGTGAGCAGCGGCCATGGAGCTGGGGGTTAAGGGCCTCGCTCAAGGGTCCAATGGTGGCGCTAGTCTGTCATTCCTGGGATTCAAACTGGCAGCCATCCAATCATGACTGTACAGTCCTATCATACTGTGCCACACACTGCCCTCATAGTTAAATTGATGTCTTTACATTGCACTTAATGTATATTGGATGCATGGACGGATGTAGGTAGGTCTGTATTACATAATGCTTAATTTTATGTTAATTTTAAGTCAAAAGTGGGATAATTATCTACACTTAACCTGATATGCATATTTAAATAAGGCCTCAAACTCCCAATTCAAGCTGCCTGATATAATAAACTGTACTCAGATGTTCATTGCAAACTCAAATGCAAGAGTTTCTGCATTTGAAAAGACTCGCAAAAGGATCCAATTTCCTGGCCTGGCATACATTCACCGCTTACTCTGGGATTAATCAGAACGGGTACAAAGGCTTTGTGAGGAAAGGTAGGGCGAATTACTGAAAACTGAGTCTGCCTGTCATTTATAGTCCTACCTGGGAAAGCTGTAATGTGCTGATTGTGCTAAAGCTGAACCAAATTAGAATCTTTTCCAAGAGCTATTCATCGCTATTAATTACAAAGACTGTCGAAGATGCGTAATAATTTAAATTTGACGCCAAGTGATACATGAGAAACTGTAGGATTCTGCATAGCTATAATCATCGGAACATGAATGAAAAATGGTCTTGATGAAAAAGAGTGACCTTTCTTACAGCTTCATATTCTGATATTTTTACTTATTTTGGAAAAACCAAGTGTACTCTGACTGAAACATAAAAAAGAGATATAGTATCATACCATGAGAATGATCTGATTCCTTACTAAAGCCTGTTAAGATTATTCTATTCAAGGCCTGCTCTCTGTTGCTCAGTAACAAGCACCATCCCACCTTCTAATTCCTCCACAAATATATAATCTAAGGAATATTTTTGATACAGGAAAAACCACTGTACTTTCAGCTAGATTGTTGAAGGACAAGGAGAAACCTGTGCATCCAAGAATTCCTCAACTCTATCTCCATCTATCTAGCGATTCACAGCTTGGTCGTGTTTCTTGATCTCATGCTGTTGTACAGAGATGGAAAGACGTGAGGTTACTCATGTTTTCTTAAAAGTTTGAGGGTTTTAGCTAAGCAAATAAAAATTAAATGACAATCTGTACAATAATTCTTCCTTCAGTGTCCTATAGGTTCAGCATGAACTTTGTGATCTCTTACATCCACCTATTGCAGATCTCAGCCCAAGGTTAAGAGTAAAATATAAAGCCTTGTAAACTTGCTGTCAGGATCCCCAGTCAATGGGCCACTCTACAGAATACCTCCTCTGCCACTTAACGTCTCTTTGATTGGAGGAATGATTTTGTTGCTATCCTTTTAGTAGTGGATGGCTTAAAATGCTGAAAATTCTGTATCCTGCTTATCGTTTTGATGAAAATTCTATGGTGTATCATGCCAAAAGCAAGTGGCACACACATTTCCATTGTTCTGCTGAACAATTTGTCAGACCACTCTAAGAAAACAAATGGGTGTAATAAAGTATTCTGCTGCAGAGTATGACTGGATTTTGTAAATGACTTCATGGTTGCCCTCTCTGTGTCTAACCATGGTACCTTATGAGAATGTATGTAGAACTGATTAATAAGAATCGGACCGAACATGAAATACTGGCTTTAAGTTTAGGGGAGCTACATTAGCACGATGCATAACCGTAATTCTTTGAAGTATTTTTTCATTCAATACTCCAAGTCCATGTAGGTCTACTTGATCGTCAAATGAGAATTTATAAATAAGAATGTGTTTGATTAACCTTGCCTATCCTTCCATGTTTCTGGTGTTTTCTTGGAACGCATTCAGCCCATATTTCACCTCTATAAGCCCAACAATGAGCAGGATGTTTATTGGACACGACGCAGGGCTTGGGCCCCAAATACGTTTATTAGTGCAGGATGTAACAACGGCTTTGGCGCCGACCTTTTGTTTGTTCCATTTGCCGGGGTCCCTGTTCCCACGGTGTGCCACGGGGGACCATGGGCAGTGTCCAGAGCAAAATGAATTCCATGGCACTGAGCCTACATCTCAGAGCAACTTGTAAAACCCATGGGCATTCATTTCAGCAAAGTGTACCGGTGCTGACATTGTCAGCAGTTAGGCCGCACCGAGCCACAAAAGCCTCGTATAGGAAAATTATAGTTTGGATAGTACACACTGGATACAGACTTTCTGTAGAACTTGGTTTTGTACAATGCATCATGGTTCCAGAAAGGTCAGGCAATAAGACAGAGGTTTCTTTCCAGGTTTTCTACGGACCACCACACCAAAAGTGAAGCTATGGCTGTATACCTTTCACTGTATTAACACTTAGCTAAACTAGCGGTTCCTCAACACTGTTTGTGTGTGTGTATGTTTGTATATATATATATCGGACTTTGTTCTGAAAACTGACATTTTCAATTCGGGATAAGTCTGCACACACATGCACACGTGTATAAATCTATGTAACAGGTTTATTACCTTGTACATTCTCTTTAGGGTTTGCAAACTACACCAACGCTTTTGATGTAGCTAATTTTAGGTTTATAATGGAATAATGTGGACTTGCAGTAAGATTTCTTGAGTGAGCGTTAGAGTCTGAATGCACGAGTTGACAACCCTGTTTATAAGTCTGTTTTTCTGTATTAGCTCCTGTTTTGGGGACATTATCTTTGGTTTGACATGATTAACATCTGCACTGTCAGGTAATAAATCTCATTTTATCCACAGGATTAATATTACATGACCCACATAAAGTTTCTGGAAACTTTTGTAATGTTATATAGAACCTTCAGAGCTTCCTATCAATTTTAAAACAGGTATATGGTATTTTATGTATCAATGGGCATTTTTCAGATTTTTTGTTAGTTTCTTATCTGTAGTTAACAATGGTGAATATGAGTAGTGATTTTTAAAGAGTACAGTAATCCCTCACTTATCGCGGGAGATAGGTTCCAAGGCCGACCACGATAACTGAATTTCCGCGAAGTAGGGAC
>JABFEB020000035.1:7723368-7752284 GCA_019775895.2 Stomatorhinus ivindoensis
ATACAAAAATACAGCTGCAACTCTAGAGCTCACCAGGGCTAATCAGTGTCCCTGATCCCTTAAGCAATCAATTGCACTAATAGTTTTTCTATGCAGACCAATTTGGCATCTTGTTCTTTCATGATTTTAAGACAGCTGCGGCACATGAAGGCTACCTGTGCAAGAGATGATGTGTCTGTGAACTGAGAGTGTGATGTCACCACTGGGCCCCTGAGCAAGGCCCTAACCCTCACTGCCCCGGGGACTGGCTTACTCTGCTTTCTTGAAAAAATTATCATGTCACTTTGGATAAAAGCATCTGTTAAATAAAATGTAGAACTAACACCATCTGTGTATTTGTATGTCTAAATAGTAATAATGTTTAAGGGGTCTTGGTCGTGGAAGTTGGTCTTCTGAGCCGGGAAGTGGCCGTATGGAGAGCCCATCATGGTGCAGAGATGGAGCAAACAGCTGCTGGCTATTGGCACCCACTGGTGCCCTGACAGATGTGCGTGAGGCACATGCACCCCGGCCCTCCTCTGTTCCCACTCCGCACTCACGCCTTCCACGCCCTCCTACTGCCTGCCACCTGCCACCCCCCACCCCCCATCACATCTCTGTTGTTAACAGAGCGACCACATCCTTCCGCCCAGGAATCCCTCCTCGGGTCATTTGGCCCGAGGATCCCCACGGGTCTCTCATTAGTGCTACCTAACACCCCTTTCGTCCACAGGAGGTGGTGTGCCCCCCAGTGGTGAAATTAGGGAGGCTGCAGAAAGACAAGAAAGGGGGACAAATATGGAAACACCTGTCCTTATCCTCCGAACAAGACTCCTCTCTCTTTGGGCTTATAAATAGGGAGGATACGGTGCTCTGGGAAGTCCAGGACCCCAAGCGAAAGAAGAGGCATAAACCCAACTAATGTTTGTAACTGAAGAGCTCTTTCCTGAGCCGGAACACCTGGCCGATGATGTTAGGTTGTAAAATTTTATTACAGCCAATTATTTAATTTTGCTCCATAGGTTGTGGGAGCAGGGTGGGGGAGAGAAAAAGCTAACGATATGGATAATGCTTTATTAAATTCTTGTCTCTCTGCCAGGCATTAAATGTAGGAAAGTGTCACCTGCGTGCCTTTTTCTTATCAGTGTAATCTGAGCTTTGCTTATTTGTCTAGTAAAACTTTAGTAGCCAGCTGTGAATAAAGTGAGCAACACAGAAATTTCAGTGGACTATTACAACAATAAATACACATAGATAAATAAAATATGGAGCTCACCAAGCATCATCAAATCACATATTCCAACAATGTAAACATAAAGATAAATAACTCAATATATATAAATAAAAAATGCAGCTCACCAAACATGTGGACTAAGCTACGGTAAACAGGAAAATGGTAAACGGCAGACGTCTACATTACTATTCTCCTAGGCATGTTGGCCACAATTAGATTAAACGGTGATGTCCCTCTGCCTTGCTCTCTCTCTTCCTCTCTGCACTTTCCAAAATATGTAATTTGCTCTCCTTCAACAGACTGCGCTTTATTCTTTCCAGTTAATGCATACATGCTGCAGTGTGGCCAGGACTGTTAAAACGTCAATACACTGCAGAGCATTGTCCCAGATCCGTATATGAGCCGGCGGTAAATGGAACTCAGATGGGGCATGGATTGCACATATGCCCCCCCTCCCCAATCCTTTCCCAGCCGGAGAAGCCGACACTTGAGCAGAAACCTGACCCGGTGCCCGTCAGGTATGCGCTTTGTGATCCAGCCATCCGCCTCCCCCAGGCACGGCCGTCTCCCCCCTCCCTGTTTGTCTTGGAGGGTTGGGAATGCGGCCCGGGAAAGCCGCGGATCCACGGCCGCCCGGCTGGCCCGTAGAGGCGGGGCTCGTCACGGCCCGCTCGTCACGTGTCCCGGCCGTCCACCTTGACCGGCGCAGAGTGGTGCCGCTTTATAACAGGCCTTAAAATGCACCGTTTGCCACACTTGGCGGGCTGAGGAACGTGAGCAGACCCCGCGCTATTAAAAAACGGAGGGAAATGGCCTGTGTAGCCATTAAACATGCAATATTCGTTATAGTATAATGGGTGGGATCTGTTTTTTTTTTTTAACAAAGAAATAGGGATTGGTGGGTGGGAACTGGGGGTGCACCTGTTTCAAATCTCTGATTAGAGGAGCAAACTGGCTGGAAAAAGAGGAACACCATGTTCCTGCCCATCCCTGTCCACTCCTGCGCCTGGTCGGAGTCCAGTTTGGACACGGTGCACTAACACACACGCGCACCTCCACTCCCAGGGCGGTGCAGGGACATCTGCTCCTGCAGTGACTGTGGTAGCAGACCGTAACCGATTCACTTGCCCTAAATTATGGGGAACAAATGACCCCCACCGGTGGATAAACATCACATGGTACAGGACTCCGGTACAGCAGGATGGGAATATGGTCAGCCAAAATCCTCACTGGGTACCTGATTAGTATCCAAGAGGTCCTCTCCAATTGTCTGTCCGCTTGCCTCACTGTGGACCACACGGCTTCTCCAGCACAGATAACTAAAATTTCATGTTTTATTTCTCTTTTCTCAGTAGCTCGGAACGGCCTTGAGGACCGCAGGGGGGCGGATTAGCATCTTATGAATTTCATGGCTTTAACTGGCAACTGCATCGCTGTTTTGGTGGCTGAACTACTAAAACAAAGACAGCGACTGAAACCAACGCTGACTGTAAACACTGACAACATCGTATAGTTACACAAGGATGACATCAACCCTGCCTTCTTTCAGCCGCCATCTGACATTGACAATAAGAAGAAAGCGATTGATGATAACAGGCCTGCACTGCTTTCCTGTGCTCCTGTCTGGTATGATTTGCTTCTTCACAAGCCGACGTCTGCATTTTACTATATTTTTGTGCTGGAGGCTTATTACTTTCTTTTACTTTCCAGATCTTCCATACATCCATCCCTTTCTTTCCAATGGATGGGATTGGCCTGCACGCTCGTCACGCCAGCTGGGCGTGGGAGGGAGCTTGATGGGGGCCTGTCAGACGGGAGCGTGAAGCGCACGGTAATCGTGAACCTGGGGCACGCCCCGCTGCCTCTCGTCCTCGGCCGCCGGCACCGCGAGAACACCGGGGATCCCAGCGAGAGTACTGGGTGACGGGGAATAACATCAGGCTGCCTCTCATCTGGTCGGGGGCCGTCTGTGAGGCCAGGCCAGGAAAACAGAGCGGGTTCTTGGGAAGTTCAGCCACCGCGTTCCGAGCCGGGGTCTCCGGCACACTTCAAACGACCGATCCCGGAGGGGCCCGGTGACAGGCGGAAACCGAGTCCGCCGGCCCGCCGTGTAACTTCCCGCGCCGGCCCAGATCTATGGGGGCTCCAGGGGGAGGGGCTGCATCCTGCCTGTTGCAGGATGCGGTCGGTCGCCGATTTTTTCTCCCCCCTCCCCCCCATGTCTGCGATGTCACATTGAATCTAAAAAGAGCTTAACGGGGTAATATATCACACATTTACATTTTTAGTTACTTAGCAGATGCTTTTATCGGAAATGACATACATTTTGGGAAAGCGGGGTCCGACGGACCCTGGAACAATTGGGGGTTAAGGGCCTTACTCAAGGGCCCGACGGTGAAATCACTCTGTGATCTTCCAATCACAGGCACAATGACCGAACCCACTGAGCCCCATCTCATCCCCGTGTTACGTCCCAAGGAGCCGTGCAAGGAGACATTAGTCCTATATTCAAGTCCTATATTCAGGAGGCTTTCCACAAGGTGCCCTAGAAAATGGCTGTTGGAAATGCAAGCTAAGCAGTCACACCTTTTTTTGTAAATGTTTGCTTCATCAGTAGAAGATTTTCAGTCTTATTAACTTCCAAGTGGTGTAATAAATGTACCGTGAAATGTGGTGGGGAATCTATGAAAGGGACTCGATTAGGGAGGGTGACTCTTGGATTTGGCAGAACTACAACGCACGTTTCTGATCGGTAATTATTCGCACATGTCTTTCTTTTTTTCCTGTGCTTCTCATAACAGCTAAAAAAAATCTGCCGGGTTAGGGTGTCTCCGGAGAGCAATACTGGGAGCAGAGTCTGTGATGGGTGTGATAGGCTATTGTTAAGGGTTAGGACATTTCATATGGGCCGACAGCAGGAAACGTGTAGCTCTGCTCTTAAAACATTATTCCCTGCAACAAAAAAAAAAAAGATCACGCATAAACACACACCCGTCCTACAGGGAATGGCTGGGGAGTTTCTGACAACATGAGGTCACCGATTCAGCGTCCGTCATACGGCTCACCCCAGGCAGAGACCTTTCCGCCCAGCCCCACTGCAGAACCTCGTCATCATTCCTGCCCATCAGGTTGCAGCTGGAGTTGTGTGATTGGAAATTCTCAAAGGGATCAGCTACCCTTCCCGTCGCCGGCACTCCCGCCGGGGCCATAGCCTGCGAGCCGCGACCATCCTGCCCACCCCGCCGTCTGTCACACTTGGACACTGGGTGGAGCGGCGTCGGCCCCTCGATAACACCGATCGGGCCCCGAGGAGCCCACGCACGCGGCCCCGTACTGCACTCGTGCATCTGGATTGCTTCAACTTCCTTTTTTCTTTTACAGAAGTCCTTTCTTCCTAATAATTTGTTCCAATGCACATTCCTTTGGCAGCTGTTTGCCGCAAGAACAGGTCTGTCAGGGGCCAACCAATTGAGAAGCCCGAATCCTGTAGGGTCATTAAATATCTCTTTGCGGCAGATGTGAAAGTGCTAAAGTAGTCTCTTTCAAAACTGTTTTATTTTATCGCTCAAAATGTATTTTATGATTGTGACAGACTGGCAGGCTTTTTTCCCTCTACTTTTGCATTCTATCAACATATTCATTTTATTTGTGTGCCTGTTTGACCTCTGCAATTATACACCAAACCTGTGAATGAAAATGATTTGTGTTTATTTCCAAATCTGTTTTCAAGACGTTAGCATTAAACCAGTGTGACGCTGTTTCTGTTTCAGACATAGGCTGTTTTTCAAATCAATACTTTAAAGAAGAACTTCCCCTTTTGCCTGAAGTTATGTGGCCACACCTGAGTGAGAGATGACAGGAAGGTACCTGCTAACCATTTTGGGCACGGGTAGCCAATCTTACCCACAACGGGCTACTGTGTGTGCGAGTTTTTGCTGCAACTCCCTAATTAGATTACTAATTAGAAGACTGATTGGCTGAAGAGTCCTCACACCTGGGTTTGAACAGCTGACCAACCTACGTACACACCGACCCTTTGTGAATAACATTGGCCAGCCTTGATTTAGGGGCTGCTTCACTTTGGGTCGGCACAATGATGCTGTGAACACCATAGGATTACACAAACGACAGCACCACAGCCACTGATGACCATCTCTAAATGTGTGCAGAGAAGATTCAAAGTCACCTTTTTGCAAGCCGCTCTCTAAAAGTCGAAAAAGTTGAACATTACTGCAAATTTGCCGTGTAAATTTCCAGAGGGCAGGCACAATGTTTTGCATTCTTAGATTCTGACGTGTTTCCATCGTCATCCTTACATCATCGATAAATCGACTGGTGTACTGAAACTCCAAATCCCTGGGAGTATTAGATAATGCCTCATTACCGACGAGGTTTCAAATCATATATATTATTTTGTAAACCTATAAAAAAAAACACTCCCCTGATAAAATTCTGTCATTTTAATCAATAATTTGCTCGAGCAGTTATGGGATGTGCCACAACTGTATTCTGTAGGGGCTGGGGGAGCGTGATTGTTTTTATGGTGTCAGGAACTGGGGCTTGGACATCGCATAGTTGACTGTGCATTTGGAGCAATTTCTAAGACAAGGCTCCAGATCATCTCCCCTTCTCCGGACGAAAGGGAAAATAGGGTTTCCTTTTTCTAAATATTTGTCCAAAAGACAAAGTTTTCCCAAAAATTGGATGTTTTCGACAGAACTGGTAGGAAAAAGTGGATTTGCTCTATTTTTCTGACTCGCTGTGTATTTTTATTGCGCGTGCAATGTGAAGTGTATTATTTTGAGGCTTCTTGTCTTTAAATTCATCTGAAATTCAATGGCTGGGCAGTAGTCCATCCCGAAATGCAGACAAAAGTAAAACACCAAGATAGGAAACCTGCACATGCTGTTTATGCTTACCAACCCACAGCTAAGAAACGCAGGTGAGTAGAAGGGTAAACTAAACTAGCAGTGTGACAAACCCCATTCCTAACTTCATAGAAGGCGACCCACCTTCCCCTCCGAAAAGAAAGTCAACTAAACCCTTACTAGATATCTTCACCGCCAGTAACCCCAACCACCCCACCCAAAAAAAAAATAATAACCCAGTCTCAGAACGCTATTCAGGTTGCTTCAGTGCATCAAACTCATCCCTCATTGCAAACCCTTTGAAGGGATCCATGTGCCTTTTGAACCCTGCAAACGGGGCATTTCTCAAACTGCTCACAGGTGCAGCTACCAAACCCGAAATCAGTTTCTGGTCAGAGTGAGAATGGTCAGAGCAATGCCTACGGGATTGATGTTGATATCTTTTTGATTTACGAAGTAAGCAATATCGAGCTATGATTTAATGGGCACTATCAGCTATATAAAATGTTAGATATATGTTTTAAATTTCAATTTGAAACAAGGCCATCTTAAACAGTCAGGCCTGTTTTGCAATGCTGACTATTCTGTTCTTATCTAATATGTTCTCACATGTCTCAAATGGCCTCAAGACACAGCAACTCAGACGAGAACTGTGACATCCAGAATATTATATTTTATTGTGTTGTAACATGACAAACAATGTATGGATCAGGTGTTTCTTTCCATTACATTGTGGCTCTGTTGAGCAAACCTTCTTTCATTAAAATGCTTCCCTACATGGCCTGTAGCAAGAGACAGAAATCTCCACATGGATATCATATGTTCCCAGTCCTCTTGCCTTGTGAGTTGTCTCAGAACTGGCAACACTTTCACAATTACGGTGAATCATGTAAATGAAGAACACCCATAATGCACCTGTTTTTTTTTTTGCCTTGCATTTGGGTGACTGAGAACAACACCTTCATAAAAGCATATTTCACTGTGTGACTGTACTGTGAGAAATTAGCTTTAACTGTTGGGAAATGAGTACATTATGAGGTTAAATGTAGGAAGATACTGGTGCAACCTAATGCCAAAATTGGTGTGTTATATAAAGAAGTATGTATGTTTAAATTCAAGGCTGGTGGTTGAAACTGTAGCATAGGGGTTAGATGAAAGAGCAAAGTGAAGATATCGTGTCATTAGCAAGACGTTCGATTTTTCATGTATTGATCTAATCTACTAAATAAACACAGCTGCTGTCAAGGAATGTATGCAACGTCTGTATGGAATTGCTCTTTCCCACCAGGGACCCACGTCTGTGAGAAATCTACAGTAAAGCTGTGCCAGTAGAATTGATTATCAACGCAGGGTATAGGATATCGCCTGGAAGGGTGGGACTCTTGCCAAACAGAGACACATCTGTGACACTGGAGACCTGAAATATTTATGTTTCCGACATTGTATCAATGGGTCACCTTGCTCTATCTGCCGATCTACCTGTTGTTTGGAAAAATGCAGTGTAGTCACGGCAATTTAATTAACCCCTGATGACACCACAAAATACTTTTATAGTAAAAATTGAGACGCATTATGCTTAAAATGTACAAGAGTTGGTTCATTTTCAGTTCAGAATGATCAAATGTGCAGAGTATACAGGCCTGTACAGTTTGGGCTGACCTCCAGCTCAGAAGGATGCTGAAAGCCTGTCCAGGAAAGACAAAACTGAAAGTTCATCTATCCCTTTTCCAACCGCCTACCCAGAGCAGGCTCTCTGGAACAGAAAGGCTTCAAAAGGTCTAATACAAGTTTCATAAACAGTGTTGGTAAGGCAAGGGGTAGCAGAAACACCGAAATGCAAACCAGGTTGCACAGTTTATACACCCTTTTCTGCCCCCACATCCTGGAGAGGGAGATCGGGGCTTCCACATTCTCCCACAAGCCTACCTTAGAGGAACGCACACGTGGGGGTGCGTTGGGCAGTTTGAAGTCAGGCTCATAGCCAGCGGAGAAGAACACACAACCAGCAAAGCCAAACAAAGCAGGAGGCTGTGGAGATCCAAGAGGCAGCTGGGGCAGAGCATCGATGCGTGCCCCCACCTTCAGCGCGCGCCTGGGTGGTGCGGAGAGCCCCATGTAACGTCACCAGGCTCACTTAATATCATTTTAATTTCAGATTGTTTTTTTACTCCTCCTTTACGCACATTGTTTCCTTTTGTTTGAACAGGCCAGAGGAAAAGATGAATAAAGGCTCATTTTTTTCAACATCTGCCAGCGAACTTTTCCAGGATATCGTGTGATATAGCACGAGATATCTTCTTTTCCAGGATTTCAGTTTATTTTGTAATTATCGAATGTGCGAATGTCTTCAATGGCAAGGAAAGGCTATATTTTGAGTAAATAAATCAAATTATCAATTAGCTAACCCATGACATTTACAGAAACATTTACACCAACCCCAAATTGGTCCCTTACCCATGCTTGTAAGAACAATATTATGAAAATTGTAAAATTATCTGACATAATCGCTATGGTTACCAAAACCACAAAGAACATGAAAAGTCATCGTTATTATGCAGGAACAGGAAAATGGCTCATTTGGGCTCCATGTAACAGCCCTGGATCTCTGTGAAGATGCTGGCCACGGTAAATCTCCGATATCTGTCATCCGGGTGTTTTTGTGATACAGCTGGTGTATCTCCTCCCCGCATTCAGATCTGAGGCTGCAGGGGAAAGCCATCCAAGTGTCAGCCCCCCGAGCTGGGATTCTGGTCCCTGCGTGCGTTTCCATTCCAGGCAAGTTCAGCACTTGGCCAGCAGCACGGGATCCCGTCTGGCCAGATGAGCTGACGTGCATTCGGGTCACGGCGCCAGTGATTGTCGCCCCTGGGTCTCCGCTGCACAGACCTCTGACTAACAGAGGGCCTTATACTGACGGGATGGTTGTCCGGAGAAGCTGCGATGCTCGTTTTGCATGCATGGCTAGCGGCCACTGCTAACGGCAGCTTAGTGTAGCTTACGACCGCTCTGTGTTTCCAGGGGGATATCATCACTCAAGCTAAAATGCTGAAGCAGAAGGACATTAAACCAAATGACGGAGGTAGAGTGGGCTTGTTCATTTGTATTGACTTATCACTCACCGTTCCCCCTGAAACGGCCAATGGTGGCTCATTTCCCTCAAACCGACTGACAGTTACAGCTTCGGCATTGAAATTAAACGTGTTCGAGGCGCAGAGGTCTGGGGAGAGGGAATGTCCGGGTAAATGCTCTAGTGACATTTATGCGTGTGCTACTCACAACTGTGTCTGGGGGCTCACATCCGTGGAATATTTGACTTGTGTTATTTCATCTCTTCGTCAGACTAGTAACTCTCAGAGTCTCGTACCAGGCCCGCATTCCCGGAAGTGCAGAGGTTTTCATTTGTGCCTCTTTGTTTCTCTGTACCAGAGGTACCAGCAGAGCCAGGTTATGCAGAATACTGTAGCCACCCTTCATTCATTGGTGATCATTCATTTTAGTCATAATCCCAGGGGTGACCAGTCTTCAGAAGTCATGCTTCAAAATACATTTTAACTTCGGGTTAAACGCCTGAATAATTTTGTCAAATTATCCCTTAAGTAACGCAAAGCAATGGTAAAAGCCAGCATACGCCTTGAGCTGTCGAAGCCTACTTCAGTGTAAAAAGAGAAAACTGATTTGTGTATAATAAATAAGGGTCCCTGAGGTCTTAGCCCTTAGGTGAGTCATCTACTTTTAAGCCTGCAGTATATAAAGCCTACTAATTCAGAGCTTAGGTTCCGTCTTGCAGCCTTACAGAGATCGAAATCTCCCTGCACAATAGAGTAAATGGTGAAACATAATATACATTATTTGTTTCGATGGGGGCCGGAATGCCCGTGTGATTTTCCAAAGAGATTAGGCTCGGGGTTCGATATCTATCTGATCGTAACTGTGAATGACTCTGGCTCCGTGTCATAGTTCTTTATAATTGCTCATCTTGTTTGTAGGGAGGGAGGGGGTGCCTGGTTTGGAAGGGGGGCTCCTGTTTAAGGGCTCGCTGCCTGCGGTTTGCGGTGGGGGGGGCTGGGGATGATTATCTGTTTGTGCCGACTCAGCATCTTACATTGTTAACTTACGGTTTAGGGTTGCGGAGTCGAGAACAGACCGATGACTCTACCCCCCCCACTGGCCCAAACTCTACTTCAGATGACCCTTTATAAACATCAACCTCACAGCCTGCCTACATTAACTGCAAAACAAATAATAACTTTTTAGCAATTGTAATTTTTTTTCAGGATATACAGAATAGGCAATTTGTTATGTAAGTTGGCATTTTTGGTGGAATCACCCTGAAATCAGTTAGATGGGATGCCGTTTTTTTCTTTTTTTTTGATGTGGTCTGATCTTTTAAATTCTATGCTCACTAGTTGATGTGCATGGTAATTGTGTGCATGTAAATTCAGAAATCAAAGTTTGGTTAAGTGCCTTCACTCAAATTAATATTAATTTGACATAAATTCATTGTCATATTCTCATTGACTATAATTTAGACAAAAAGTGAGTGGTGTGAGTGAATTAATGTCTAGTTTATGATTATGTGTGTGTGTGTGTGTTCATTCGTTCCCCAGGGCATCCCAGCATCCTTTGCAAGGTGCCATCGGCCCGTCATCCCCTTGCTGACACGCTCGCTGTGACCCTGCCTTTCATCAGTAGTTATAGAAGATGGATGAATAAAATCACTGAGGAGAAAAAGCACGTTTTCCTAGACTATTGTTTTCACATTCGCTAATAAATTCCATCCATCCATCTTCCATCTGCTTCCTCCGTATAGAGTTATGGCGGGGGCTGCAGCCTATCCCAGGCCACAAAGGGCATAAGGCAGGGGAACATCCTGGACGGCGTCCCCAGCGTCATGTCCTGTGATTCCTGGGAGAGGCTGAGGTTCACCGCAGCTCCGTAGCGGATAGACACTCATATGCCTCACATAGACTTAACTCTTGATTTCCCAGGTCTTACGTCCCATTCACCCCCTGCACATATAAATGCTAACAGCTTGTTATTACTGTAAATGCCATTATTTTCATTTATTTCACTTGCTGTCTAGAATTTATTTGGCACTGTGGTCCGCCGGAAGGAGACTGACATCATCAGATATTAGGTACATTACCTTCAAAACACCCTCCAATAAAAAGAATACCTTACAGTGACATATGAAACAATTTCAGAACTAAGGAGAAGTAAAAAAAAAGCATGCCGTTTATGAACGCACACACACACACACACACACACACACAGAATGAATGCATGCATGGTATATATAGAAAATTTATTTATTTATTTCCTCCCCACTACATGCTTTCCCTTTCAAGCTTCTCTGCTCTCCTATCCAAATGAGATCAATAGGCTCCCGCTGTGCACTGTGGTGATGACGTCACAGTGGGTGGGCAGGCTGGGAGTGGGGTGGGGAGCGTTCAATGCGGGGAAATGAATCAGCCCCACTCCCTAGGATCCGGGTCAGCGCCGGGCCTTAGCACAACATCAGCGCCTGTGCAGCAGTCACTCAGCACTTTCCCTGGGAAGACAATGCTCTTTTTCTGACCAGAGATCAAAAAAACAAAGCAGAATCATGTTGGAAAGGACACAAGTTGAAGCCCTTTTTACCGGCTCATTCTGGGAGGGGTGCAGGGTCAGCAGAAGGTATCAGTTCTCGTAGCCTCATAATGCGGTACGCAGGATTCTCAGAAACAGCAAGATTTGACAGACTGATGAATTGCTCTGTAGCTAATGGTCTTAGATTTCCCAGAAACATTCCAAGGCAGTTTTCCTTTTATAATGCTACATTTTAAGGTCAGATCCATAAATATGGCATGGGTCAGGCTAATTGATGAATAGATGATGAGGCATATTACATTGTGATATCCATTGATTCAGGCTCAGCCTCATTGAAGGAGGAGCCAGTGTGGGTCACACCCTGCATGGAATTCCATTCTGTCATAGGAGACACATCTGCTCACCAATCACACTAATGGCATCTTAAGCATACCCTTTACCTAAACCATGTGTTTCTGGACTGCAGGAGAAAATGACGGGAGGAAACTTTCACTATCCATCCATCCATCCATCCATCCATTGTCCAGTCATTTATCCAGGATACGGCTGCATTGAAACTTGCATTCACATATATATTTATACAAACTTCTGGTTACTTGAGTATTTATATTATTAGAGATTTTCTAGACTTTGAGTGATCCCTCTTCTATTTTTCTGTCTGAGTTTATTTACAAAAGGGCAGCGTTTGCCAAGCTAGTAGTAGCAGTGCGTGGATGTCAAGGAGATTAAGTAATTAAACATGTGTGCTTTGGATCCCAAAACAATGAACATTTTGCTTATTCCTTTTTTCAAACTGTACAGAATACCCCAAGAAATCAAGGCACTCAAAACCACAAATGACACAGACTGAGCATTTACAGGATGGTTTATCCCATACTACAATAGACGGTTATCATTTTCCAGGCGATTTAATCCCACAGCAGGATTTAAAGAAAAATAATAGGACTTTAGGTCAGGAGACCTTTTCTCAGAAAATATTTACCTCACGGGGAAACATAGTTCATGCTCATGAACCATTATTATGGGAACGTGTGTATACTGTTTGTGCCTGAATGACTGAAAGGTTACTCAAAAACTATTTGTTTAGTTGCAATATTTAGTTTAAACACGAGTCTGTACTACTTAATGTGGATGAGAAGCCAACTGATGTGATCTTTGTTTGCTTTGGACACATTATTCGCAAAATCCATCAAATCAATAAATCACCAAATGACCGGCGAGGCGTTTGTTTAGATTAGTTTCACTTGGACCATCATTCCTTAGGAAAGAATCCAATTCAAGCGGTAGGGAGAGCTCCATACCCTGCAGCTGCTTCCATGTCTACATTGGCTGAACTGACAGATCCTCCACAGGAGATTCCTTCAGCGTCCGTCGCTCGGCACTGAGTGACATGCCACCAGGACTGCTGTCCAAAGCACATGCACATACCCTGCTGTTTTTTCTATGTTTTGTCAATGGCACGCTTCCAATCAAAATTATGATCAAGAATACAATAACGTAATAGGAAAGTCTGAAAACTATGAAAACCCATCAATACGAGAGACATGCAGGACTCCTGACATAGGAACCTTAGCAGGAACCACCGATTGGTGATTTAAGTCAAATATAGAGTTTCCAGATACCACGAATCTGCAGAGGTACATTTAATGATCACTCCATTTGCTAGTAACGGGTTTAAAACGATGCATCTTCCCAAACATACCCTTGCGTCTGGTTCCAGGCTCCTTACTGCACATCCGACAGCTATATGTAAGCTGAGAAAAGTCCATTTATGTTCTTCCTTACAGCGAGTCACGATGAGCTCTCTGAACGGGAGTGAAAACCAAGAACGGAAGCTTGGAAACATTTGAACCCTTGGTTTCTTACATGATTTACATATCAGATTAACCAAATGAACGCTGCATGCTCTAAAAATTTGAATGACGTGTTATTATTAATGATTTACTATATTCACATATGAGTGACTTGGGGTGGCACGATGGTGCAGTGGTCAGAACTGTTGCCTCACATCTCTAGGACCAAGGATTGAGTCTCTGCCATGACAACATGGGTGTGGAGTTTGCATGTTCTCCCCATGTTGTTGTGGGAAGTTGTTTCCTCCAGGTACTCTGGTCCCCCCCAGCATAGACTCCAGATGACCCGTGACCCTGAATAGGATAAGCGATTGTAGGAAATGGATATAGTAGCGCCATGAACAACAAGGCCTGTGTATTGTGAACACATTACTCCCGTGATCATTAAAATTATATGCCATTTCTGCCAGAGTAGTCCTTCTGCTGGCTTATACCACACAAGATAGCCTTCATTCACATCCCCAACCCTGTCAGCGTTGTAGATCTTCCCTCCTCAGATCATTCTCAGTAGGTGCTCAGCAAAGCTGACACTGTGCATCCCACAAGCCTGGCTGATTCGAAGATGCTATGACCTATGCGTCTGTCCATAATGATTGGCCCGTGTATGCTATGACCCTTGTGTCTGTCCATAATGATTGGCCCTTGTAAGCTATGACCCTTGTGTCTGTCTAAAATGATTGGCCCTTTGTATGCTGTAGCCCTTGTGTCTGTCCATAATGATTGGCCCTTGCATGCTATGACCTATGCGTCTGTCCATAATGATTGGCCCTTTGTATGCTGTAGCCCTTGTGTCTGTCCATAATGATTGGCCCTTGTATGCTATGACCTATGCGTCTGTCCATAATGATTGTCCATTGTCAAAGTTGCTCAGATCATTAGACCTGCTCATTTCTTCTGCATTCGATATGTCGACTACAACTACAGAATGTTAGCCTACCATCTAATATATCCCACATCTGGACATGCACTGTTTTTACCAGATAGTCAATATTCTTCACTTCACGTGGGGCTGGTCATAATGCTTTGGCACATCAGTGTGTATTGTGTGCTGTTGACCGTAAAGAATAAGGTATCCTAGTTCAGTAATGCGCCAGAATTACATTGCACCAGTTTAGATAATAAGTTTCGGTTTCTTAGATACCTGTCTCCATAAACAAGTAAACAAACAATGGCATTTGAAGCCACTACTACTGCCAGTTGCGTTCAGCTAGAATGTACAAAGCTAAGAATGTGGTTTAAACGATTTCAATACATTTTCAAGCAAGAGTAATATTCTCTAGATGTACCATTAGGTTGCTCTTTTATGTGTTGAACCACAATGACCATATCTGCCTGGGCTTCAATGGCTTCCATGTGTGTCTGCATACCATAAGAGTGCGTGAACAGCTCATCAAAAGCACTCCTTTGTACTATGATTTTGATAGAGGTCAGGGAAGAGTCATTTTAGAAGGACAGGCCTGTTTATTGTGTCACTGCCTGGCAATTTAACGTAAACCATTTAAAGACCTTTATTTAAAAAACAAAACATCCGTGATTTTGGACCATGATTGGTCCATAAAACTAAGTTTGACTCATGGGAATAAAATGTAGTCAAATGTACATTTTTGTTTTTGTTTTGTTAATCCATGCTATTTATGGGTATGTAGCTATAAAACGTATTCTCTAAAGAAGGACCCAAAGAAGTATATACACTAAATGTGGTCATCCTTCCATTATATGTTGAGTTTTTCAGGTAATATATAATTTGTTGAATGTTATGACTAAAATATAGCGTATAAGACATACATACGACTGACTCTGAGGTGAAGCACATTTTCTTCATTATGGCCAAGGCCGTAAGCACGGTCCACTGAAAGGCACCGTCCGCCTTTAACAGATGATTCATTCGATTTAACACGGATATATAAAAGGAATAGTAGGAACACGAGTTCCCAGCGTTGGGACTAGTGCCCACTGCAAAGTCACAGGCTCCACATGCTGATGACTTTGCGTAGAACATTTATCCTTCCAGAAATTAGGGTGTATTTCTCCTTTGTAGGAAAATGAGAACAGGTACATCACGATGTGCTTTTTTCACATATCCCATCTTGATCTCATTTTTTTAAAGAGATACAGTGAGAGTGAATTTTGGGGTCATTTTTCGAGGGTAAGGGTCTTGCTGAAGGGCTCAGCAGGGACGTGGTTGCTCTGCCGGGAATGTTCGTCGGTGCCCTTTCCATTACACATGCACAAGCCTAACACATCCAACCCATGGCATGTTTCTGTGGCCTACTAAAGAGTCGGAAGCCAAACATTCCATGTCGACATGCTGATTCTTACTAGAATCCTTGGGTTAGTCTGTTGCAGTGTAATGGAGAAGGTTCTGGGGGTGAGAGTGAGGGTAAAGGTGGGGGTGGCAGGATGACAAGCGACCACAAATCCACGTGTCTGACTCTCTGATGCTGGAAAACAGAAGGCCATCAGCGATCATTTATCTGACACGGCTAAGAGGTTTCAGGTGTCAGCAAAGTGTAAGTAACTCAGGTCAAGTGAAGCAATGTTTTGCTTTTTTCGTACATGCAGCTGTAATTTGATGCTCAGATTGCTACAATATGCCAGACTGTCTAATAATACTAAACAGTGTATGCTTAATTCCTATCTGACATTTTAACACTAAAGTTATGCATGTAAATAATGATAGTTTTATGCATTTTATTGCCACAAATTATCCATTAATTATATCACTTAAGAAAAAGTCAAATAACAGGTCATATAAACTTTAAAGCTATCATTTTATTTTCTCATTGCTCATTCCGGATGCTGATTTAAATTTTAATTGTTAATCAAAGATTTTGCTTGCAAAGAGAGTTGGAATGATATGAAATTCTACTAAAATGAAAATATCATATGGAGTATATCTGAAATTCTGTGAGAGGCGGCTTGCTGGGTAATTTACGGCATGCTGTGCACATTAAAATATCATTTTCCCGTTACTATTTGTAACTGTCCTGTTACAATCACTCACACATTAACACAATAACCACTCTCCATTTCAATCTTTCAGTATAGTGGACAATTGTCATGTGCCCACTGTCAGCTAGAAAAGAGAGAACAGTTTAAAAATGAAGCCTAATAATTTAGAATATGGAAGATTGAAGATGGAATTGAAATATGAAATCACAACAGAGTTTAAGAAGCAAATGATATTAATTAGTAATTGCTTCTTGAGCTCAAGTCTGAGCAGCCGCAGTATGTCTTTGGTTCCTCTGGGTGAATCTGCATCTAACCCACATTTTAAAATGTGGCGGCAAAGTAAGCATTTTGGCCAGTACATTGGATTCCTCAGATGTTAAATCAAACTTGCACTTCCATTGGTCCAGAAATTTACTGATCCCTGCTTTCCAAAAATCTTAATTTTCCAAAAATCTGGAATTTTAACCCCAGTGAGAACAGTTCCTGCTCTGACCATTCAAGAGAAATTTCTTTGGGTATGACATTTTAACCTTTTGGCCCCAAACCCTATCTAAAACAATAACCAGCTTGCAAAACGTGGGAGTAACATTCAGCTTGGAGAATTATTCAGATTTGTTAAGTGAGTTTTATCTGTTATTTCTCTTTTTTTACATTGTCTGATTACCTCTCCTTATTATATAGGTTTCTGTCAATAAAATATCTGCCTCAGACAGTGTTATTGTGTTAAAGTGTTAAAATCCTCAAAGAATATTTTGCTGGAAATAGCTAAATATTACAAATATAACCACCGTCTATCTTTTTTTGTTGTGCTTAAATTGATGCTTTCAGTGAGCGTCAGTGCAGGAAAAGTATGTAGCTAAGGAGCCATCAGGCTGACTGTGTTTATTCAATGTTCAAGCTCCAGGTTTCATGGAAACATCAGTGTGGCCTTGTTTGAGTTGGAGAGCTGGGCTCAGAGGAAGTGTTATTTCAAATGGAAAGGATGTGCAATTGAAGTTTTGTAAATCTGGGACCTTGAGCCTTTGAAAAGCCTGTTTGGAGCTGGCATTCTCACGAGAGCAAGTGATATCTTTTCCACCGCAAACTTTTGAAGGCAGGCTGTGAAGAGAAGAACTCGTAAGACGGTTTCAAAAGCAATCAGCCCATCCTTGTCACGGTGAGGGTGGAATTTGCTTTGCAACAAAAGATCAACATCGATATAATTAGATTTCCTGCTGTACCTAAAAAAATGTCCAAAAGGACCTGTTCTTTTTTTCCTCTCGGTGAACCTTAAATGTCGAAAACATTTGAATTTGATCGTTCAATTTATTCATGAGACATGAGATGGGAAACATGAAAAGAACTTTCCAGTAACACCCATTTGTGAGAGACAGGAAGAAGTAGTGCAGTGCTCCAGTCTAAACATGCAAAATATGATACTGCACCATTTGGAGTAAGGTGCTATGGTTTGGCATAGTATGGTATACTCAATATGGTGTACTCTTTGGTATAATATAGTAATGGCATATTTTATATTGTATAGCCTTTAGTATAGTAAGGTAATGGTATACTGTTTCAACTCATTACGCTCCTGTGTGTAAGCCTCATTACCCTTGTGGGGCACTTGAAGACTTCATGTTCCACCTCACTGTTCCCATGTTTAAGTAAATGCAGAAAATGTTTGATAATGGTTAATATTTGTTCCTGTTGTGGTGACTGCACAACAACAACAGTCATATTTGTCAGTGCTTAACTGGGAGTCTTATTCATTATTATTTGTCTTGCTTATAAAAAAAAGAGGGCAGCATTACTTTTTGAAACTACTTTCTGGATCAGAACGGGGGAATAGCTGCAACAAATTAGGAACAAGGCAGTGGAAACAATAATTTATAATTAGCCAATAATCAGCTTGTCAATTGGTGTGCAATTTATGAAGTGTCTAGTATGGCATTGTGGAGAAGTACATCTATAAGGAGAACTTGTAAACAAATTACAGACAGATATAAACTCAGTGAAATTAAAACCAGGTCACTGAAGCACTACAAATAAAATAATCACACCATTATCTAATTAGTTACATCTCAGCAGCAGCTTCCATGTTCCTGACATAGAACAGACAGGGAATATAAATACAAGTAAGGACTCAAAAGCAAAGAAATTTTACATTTGTACTACAGTATGTAACGAGACTGTGCATAGAACAGCCGATAATGTTTTTTTAATTGAAGATCGGTTTGTTAAAATATGTCATATGGATCAACACATGGATAAATATTCACAGCATCCTTTAGAATGTACGGCAGAGTCAGGAAACATTCAGCGAACATTCTCAAATGGACCACAAAACAATACGCAAATTCTACTCAGAAAAGAAACATTCTCTCCTTGGCTGTTGACCAGGCTATAAACAATTGGCTGTTTAAATCCGCATCAGCTGAGATGTGTTTATTACCGACATGATGTTACGGCATGGGAACAGCCATCGCTGGCCCCGTGTGCCCGCTGCTCCGGGAAGACATCCCGGCACATTTCTCTGAGTCAGGCTATATAAGACGCAGGGTTACGAGGCCAGGTGCTACCCATTACCCTCCATCTGGAGGCCATAACACCATACCCAGGCCCAGCGGGGGAGGGTAGCATGGTCTCAGCATAAAGAACTTAAATTAGCTTTACGAGGTCTCTCAGATGTCCCTGACACCGATTAACTGACCACAAATTCTCCCCTTTCGAGTCCCTCTCTTCATTAATAAGATATTTTTACCTTGCCTTGGGAACTTGAGGGGATTGTGAGCTATTTCAAGCTAATAAATACCAAACAAATTTGTTTATAACAAATACTGAAAGTTAGTAAATGTGTACTATTGGTAAATAATAAAGTTTAACAAAAGTAGTACCAAAACTAAATTGAACTGGAATCGTTCAACTTTATAATGCAACAACTATTAAATTGAAATATAATGGTATTTAATCACATGTACTATACTAAATACACATGATTAATCAAGGTAGAATATATAAATAAATAAAGAAAATAAAATAATATAATATGTAAGTTGTTCATTATGTAGTATTTAGGGATTCCCTAATTTATCTTTTGCAAATAAAATGCATGAATGGATTTGGCAATGTTCTCAAGTCAGTGGAAATGAGGAACATGGAATATATTTAAACACTTATTTATCAGTATGAAACATACTACCACATTTGAAAGAACGACTGTTTCTAGGAAAATAATATAATTACGTCTTTATTCATTTTTATTTCCTAAAACACAGTTTCCACCATGTTAATGCACAGGGTATACATCAATCTGCAAATCTCTCCAGATATTTCTCTCAAAGGTTTTGTGTTTACAAGATCGAGCCGGTTCAGGCTGGTTCAGCCCGTGATTTCTTACATGAAAGTTACCTTTATTCATTATGACACAAAGTTTAAGGTTGAGTTCTGTGGTGGATTGCAAAACAAATCCACTGGTACGAAACTATTTCTGGCTAGCCTGCATACTAAATATAGCAATCTGCTGGAGTCCCACTCAAAATGCATTGCTTTACATTTAGTATGTTTTGACAAACAAAAACATGTAGAACATGTCGATTTCATTTTGTGCCAATGCATTCTTTGTTTTCTTTGTTTTGTATTTGTTTTGGCCGGTTTGTCTAAGCTGCAGACGAAAGCCTAAAGAGTTAGGAAGTAAACAGTGAACTCTGTCACTGAGTTCACCTGAACACCAAGACATTGACCTCAGTCTGTTCTAATAAATAATGTTATGTATACTAAACAAACATGCAAATTGGGATACAATGTATACTTCCCCCATAATCAGTTGACATATTACCATCCTGAATAATATCACATATGACTCTATATATGCAATATAATGTCCCATAGCATTCTGAACAATTTCATTATTTGATATATATAATCTATGAGTTTGTAACAAGGGGAAATATCTTAGGCTTATTCTACAATAAGTCACAGATGACAAAATTTCTAGATAAACTTACGTAGACATAAGCAGTTAGTGAACTGCATTTCAGTACTGAGAGATTTAATAACTGCTGTACCAACCACAGTTTATCCTTGCCAGCATAACCACTAACTGGTACCTCAGAAGTCACTTAATACACAATTAATTCTATAAATGGTTTATCCACACAATAAGGAATAGACTCATAAACTGCATACTTTTTCATAACATAAAGTAGCTGCATGTGATTTAAATGCCTTGAATGCACTAGTATCCCCTAACCTTGACCCTTATATTGTTTTATGCTTCTTTGCATCACAACCTACCCTTTCACTCCCCTCAATGAGCATTGACCTATCGACACACAATAAGTAGCAGTTGCATGAAAAGCTAAAAACGGCCTTCAGTTAAAAAATTAATGCTTGGCATGTATACTGTACAGCGTTTGTGTAATGCTGGCTAGATCTGTACCCCAAACTCCTTTTAAAATGCCCCGAAAAAAGCTTTTCATGTGTGCCACACCTTGTTAAATTCACCCAGACCTTTTAATAGCTAACGTTGACTTAAAGTTGACTTAAAGCATTACTTAACATTTAATTTGGATGGGGCCCTTGTTTTTGAGCACTGCCCCATGCCGGGACTGGTGCCAGGCCGGGGTGTAATAGGCCGAGCGGCCTGTGGTGCGTACATGCTCAGCCATTACACAGAGGGCCCTCGTGTGGCTGATTTGCTGGGGAATAATAATACAGTAGCACCCTGCTGAAACGCTAGTGGTCACATTAAATGTAGCGTAGCGCTATATATATATATATATATAAGGAGGCAAAAAAAACATTAAGGCTAACACGCCTACATCTGTTTGCCGCTTTATTGGTTTCAATAACAGTTATAAGTGTTGTCTCTGGTCCAATTTGTACTCAAGTTGAGTTGAGTATGTGGCGTGACTAATAAGCAATCCTCTGATGGCACAAGAAATTCTCACAAGGATTCTGTCCAGATTTTGACTGTCACATGTCTTAATATGTCTGACATGCGAATATTTTATTTATTTCCGTGTGCTATGCTTAAGAGAAATGTAATTTTATCTCACTGTGTGTCCCATGCCCTAGAGAGAGCAAAGACAGGGAGAAAGACTCTTTGATATGACTTTGAGAAAAGACGGATGGGAGGACAAGTGTAAATTTGGCATTTTCAATCAGGATGCGGTGTCTCCAACCTAATTTATAATCAGGGATTATACAAAGGCAAATGACAACAATGGGAAGTAACATGTTTGAAACAGGTCAATATCAACAGAGGGCGATGGTGAATTAACCTCATTTCTAATAATTGTTATGCAGGCCACTCATTGGCTCCCTTTAAGGTCGCTTACGGTCATCGAATTGGCAACACTAGGATAATTTTACAGCGTTTTCTTTCTGTATGTGTGTGAAGTTGCCTGGCCTCAACAGGAATAGTATAATAAAGTAAAAGATCTGCTTTCCGCACAATATTGTACTTGTGTCGTCATATCACTGCATAATATTTTTATTTACTCAGAACCATTCATTTTAGAATTATGTGTGACATGCTAATTGTCTGCTTCAGTTAAGAAGCTAAAATGTAAATAACTTCAGGATATTCTGAATGATTGTAAGTCTATTTTTGACCAAATTAGCTGAGGTCCTGATTGGGCTCAGATGAAGGCTTCTGATTTTAACTCTAATGGTGCCTTTAAATCACTGCACTCTTGGAGCCAACATGACCCACAGTCTATAAATGGAACTTAATTATTATCATTAAACATATTAAAACTAACTCTGACAGAATGTAGGATTGAACTGCCAGCATTCACATGCTAGTTTTATCAAACACATAGTAATTTCTGGAAGTCTTTACATATCAAGACTGTTTGCTTAGCATAAAATTGTGTATTTTAAGCATTTTAAATTGTCCCATTGATCAAACCATTAACAATGATTAATAAATAACGTATTACAATATCAAATATCAAAATAATATACACCCCCCCTTTCGATTTCAGAGATCTATTCATTGTTTTTACAGTAGATCTTATCAGCAGGAGGACAAACCAAACACGTTGTTCAAAAAGACTTAAATAGCATCAGAACTTTTTAAATTATTTCCACAGCCACCTCAGATCCCGCTAATGCAATCTGTTTGGCCCAGAAGAATATGCTTTAGGCAGGTTGTATTATGGGGAAAGGTGAACATTACTGGCATATTTATTTGCCAAAAATTAAATTTTGCTTTCTTATCCATACAAATTAATTGTCATGAAACATAATGATTCTTTCTTGCCGTAATAATATAAATACTATATCAACACAATTACCATTTAAGCTTGGTGATTTAAGTTGCACTTGTAAACAAGTTTTACTGAATATGTTTTAAGCGTGCTAGTAAAACATCCGTCCATCCATCCATCCCTCCACACATCTTATTACTGCTTTCCCTGTTCAGGGCTTCACCCGGGTGCACCCTGGACCAGGTCCATCGCAGGCCATAGTACTATTTTCTTTGTTAATGATTCTTGCTGTCAAACAATAAGTCCGACATAGCAGGCCCTTTTTTCAAGTGCAGCTGTATATAAATTAAGCAGCATATGTGGGGGGGTCTAAGCTCCTTTGCTAATTAGAAATATGAGATAGGAATATGAAATACGAGATTAAAAATACGACATTGCCTGCAAAGAACCTGCTTTTCTATTTATATGGCACTTAATATTGTATAATACCTCTCTGTAGGGCATTGACTTGGTGTCAATTAGAAGTGTCAAAATAACAAAGCAGGGAATGCATAAAGATAAACTTGAGACAAAACATTTGGCGATCTGCAACCATTTAAGTCACATGGTTCAAAGTTACCTCTGGAAAAAGTTATTCCTGGAAAGCAAATGGGAACACAGTTGTCTTGCTAAAACTGCCCCACCCCAAATAGGACAACAGCCAGTAAATGAAGAAGTTTTAAATCAAACTAAGGCAACATTAGAGAATGCTTATGGTACATTATCCAGAGTTGTAAATACTCTGCATACAGTATTCATGAATGTTAGCCTACTGCAAACCAGTGCTAATCTGTGGTACTCTAGACATGGCAAGATCACACAGAATTTTGAATGATTTATTTTGCAATAATTGATAGGAAGACATTTAACTGTTTAACCTTTCTGAATAGTTATACCCCACAAGTAACCAAATATATACATATACACAAAATTAGAAACAGTCATGTTAAATGTTCTAGTACCTGATCCTTTAATTAAATAGCTGTATTTCTGCAATAAATTGTGCAGTAGTAGAAGAGCATGCGATTCACTTTGGATGTGAGTTTTACCAGCGCAATTTGCTATGGCAGTTTAAAAAACACCATCGCTTACTAAATCCAGCTTAATTTTTTTTTAATTGAAAATGCGGACAAGATCAATTCGATACAAATTGTAACGTAGAGGCATGGACAAATTTTTCACTATCCTTCCACAAAAAACACAACTATCTCTGAAATGTCTTGAAACTGACAATAGTTTAATGGCATCTCTTATTGTTAACTCCATATTTAACACAAATCAGACTAACACAAATTCAGTTGAATATTTTATATAATTAAACAATGAAAATGTTAATTTAATATTTTGTGGCACCACCTTTTGCAGTAATCACTGCCAACAAGCAGCCTCTGTACTTCACACTGAGACGTCTGCATTTGCCAACAGGTAGTTTGGCCCAGTCTTCCTGAGCAAACTGCTCAAGTTGTCTCAGGTTTGAAGGGTGGTGTCTCCACACTGGTATTTTCAGATGTTAGACCATTCCATAGATCCTCAATAGGGTTGAGATCTGGGTTCATGGAGGGACATTTAAGAATAGTTCAATGGCGCACACAATGATACCAAACAACATAGAAGCATGTTCCTCTAAATAGGCTGAATGGCTAATGAAAAGCTTGAAGCCACTTGTGATACTAATTAAGGTTAAACACTTAGTTTGAAACATGACTATAATGTAAGGGATACCAACAAACCTGGCCATACTATTTTAGCATATCTTGGTAAAATAAACAACACATAATTTCTTCCACAATTTTATTGGTTTCCTCTATCAATTGGTGTCAGGACAACAATCTCACCCTCAACGTTAACAAAACTAAGGAGATGATTTTGTATTTCTGCAAAGAGGCAACAGAGCACAGCCCCATCTACATCGGAGGAGAGGCTGTGGAGCAGGTCAGCAGGTCCTCGGACAACGCCTCTACTTCCTCAGGAGACCGAGGGAAGCCCGGATGTCCCCCAGAACCCTGTGCAGATCCTACAGGTGTACTGTGGAATCCATCCTGACAGGATGCATCACATCCTGGGACAACGGCTGCTCTGTTCAGGACAACAGAGCTCTGGAGCGGGTGGTGACCTCAGCACAGAAGATCACGGACACACAGCTCCCTGCGATCCATGACACCCACACTACACGCTGTCTCAGGAAAGTGAACCATGTCAGGCGGACCCCAGCCACCCTGCACTGTCACTTTTCACCCTCCTCCCATCTGGGAAGTGACTACAATCCATTTGGATGCACACCTCCAGGTTCAGGAACAGTTTCTACCCAACTGCAATCAGACTCATGAACAATCAGTAGTCTAGTGTCATCTCCACTGCTACCCACACATATATTTCTGCCGCCGTCTCTATTTATTCGTGGGATTCTGGTCTTAATTATTTACTCATTTATAATTCACTTCAACATTACATTCATTTGTCGTCGTGTTGTCTAGCTCTCTTGTTTTCTATGTCCACTGTCTGCAGGTGCACGTGCAAGCAAGCATTTCATTGTATATCGTACTCGTACTTGTACACATGACAATAAAAGAATTGAATTTAATTGAATTGAACAAACTAAAGGCATGCAGGTATGCATTAAACAATTGGTTTTAATTGAATTACTTTTCAGGAGAACTTAAGCATTGTTCCAATGAGCTGTAAGGGTACTAACAAATGTGTCTGTACAGCCATGGAAAAAATTTTTTAGACCACAGTTCAATTTTTTTGTTTCACTCATTTCTCAATTGATGGGTATGCATATCTGAGAATGAAATGTGTTTCTTTCGCAAATTGCAGCCTGGTTCTTCTCTGCTTCTCATCAATGAAGGGCTTTTTCCTTGCTTTATGGGACTGCAGCCTTGCCTATTTTAGCCTGATCCAAACTGTCCTAGCTGTGCCCTTCACGTTTGCCAGTCCTTCTAAAGATCACTCAATGTCATCCTACAATTCATGAGGCACTGTTGGATAAGCTGACAGTCATCTCTGCCATTAGAGAGTCACTTCTGCCCTTTACCTGGCTGGCTTCTGGTCATTCCCAGTCTCTCCTGCTTCACCTCATTCTTCTGCACTCCCGTCTTAGAAATTTTGAAGCTGGAAGCAACCTGTTGCTCAGTGTAGCCTTCTGCCAGCAGAACCAGGATCAAAAAAGAGATTTTTTTTACAGATTAACTTAAAAATATTAAGTGGTCTCTTAATTTTTTCCACAGCTGTATATCATTCAGACATGAATCTTTTTAGGGATGTCGATGCACAGTGGCTGATTTGCAAGACTCCATGAAAAGATGAATTATTCAGGCAGCAGGGATGCCCTTCCAGCCATTTTCCGGGCTGTTATGGTTGTCCAGGAAAAAGTGAGGTCCATACCGAACAGCCATTACATCGCCGAGATGGCTTCCTTGACAAGGGCTCTTAAAGCCGTCCTTTACCAGATGTGCCTGCCAATTTAAGGACATCACCATAAACTTATAAAAGGGAATTCCAGTGATCTACCCTTTGAATCAGTCACTCTGTATTATGCATGGACTCCACAAAGTCCTAGGACAGATTCACACTGAAGGGTGTTATCAGTTAATGAATACTGAATCTGTTTTACATATGCAAAAATATGAATTTTTAGGGAAAACGGGATACCGTAAAGAGGGGAAAGTGAATATGGGTAGAAGGGAGCTTGTTTAAGTGCTCAGTAATATCTGGGGTACTGCTAAAATGGAATTAAATGTCAGCAGGTCCAAATAATACAAATGACAGCTTATTTTCTTGTTGAGAAACCTATCAACATGTTTCTTTTTTACTTGAATACAAAATCTATGGCAGGATCTGAATTTACGTGGTTGTAACCGATATCAGGTCAACATGACATTGACCACAAATCATCATCCTTTGAAAGCAGCGTGTGATGCCTGTGTTTCTCTGAACTGACTGCTTTTTTTTCCAAGTATTTTGTATTCCATGGAGTTTTGGGAGTGATACATTTTCCCAGTCATATTTGCAAAACACCTAATATTTTTTACGGTCCTCTAAAGCTCACGCTAGGATCTTTCACAGAGCAGATATGTCATGTCGTCATTACCTCTTCAGACAGCAAAAATAAGAGTCTAATTAATAGACACGGAACTTCTGGTGCATTTCCAGAGATATATAAATGACTTTATAACTGGTAAGGAGTTACAGAACCAAGAGATCATCGCCAAGAATTCAGTGTACCTCTCTTTGAAGACTTAATTGTGCAATTTGCCAATTCCGAACACGTGGGCAAACAAGACCCCACCATCCAGTGAACTTGCTCTCATGTCTTGACTGCAGTTCTAGCGATCTGGACAGAAGAACCCAGAGAACTCACCATGACATGGGGCTGGGACTAAGACATAAACTGTGTTTAAATGGCGCTGGCACCTCAACTCAGGCAAGAAGCACCATGACAGACATGCATATACGGCATCACTATGAATCGCAGAGGCAGACGGAAGGCATATTCTCAACCTTGTAAACAGTGCAATGTCACAGAAAATGGATGGTGTGGTTTTGGTGTAATGGTGCAATGGTCCAATGGAGTTCTGAGGCGGAAGAAATGAAACAACACTCCTTTCTTTCTCTTTCTGGCAAAGTGTGCCCAAAGTGTGGTCTGCAATCAGAATTCTAAATTTATCAGGATAATGGTTCACCAAATCGTTTCCAGGCATTTTCACTGTGCCTTGTGGGAGACAAGGATCAAGGGAAAACGTAATCGGATTTCACTCCCTTTATCTCTCTGACTTGAAGGAGAAATGTGGGTCATTCTAATGCTGTGTCCTCTTGTCATGACCTTAAGAATCTTCTCTCCATCTAGTAGGTTAAGCCTACACTAGACACATTAGGTTTTTTGAGGATTTATCAGCACAGCCCAAAATAAGATGAAAAAAATGCTCCCCACTTTTAAATTTTGTTTTTCCTATGTTTATCTGCTGCAAATTGACTTTCTTGAAATAAAGAGGCACACGAGGCAATCAGGAGTTCATAAGGAAGTTCATAGAAAATGGCCATATGTTTAAACTTAACTGTTTTGCAGAATTTTACAAGAGAAATCCCCCTTCTGGTTAATCACATAGGTGGGATACATAAACTTATGTTATGTACATCTTTATGAGATGGGCATGGGTGTCTCATGAGACCTGGATAAAGTCAAGCCCACAACCTGCACCAGAGGTGAATTCGGCATGGGGAATTTCATGAAAAGCATTTGAAATATTTTCATGTTTGGTTGACTCCATGAAGACATGCATCGGAATATTTCACACCAGTCTTGGTTCCTTGCCCCATGCTTCCCTGTAGATACCCAATGAAGCCAAAGCAGTCCCAAACTGCCTTGTGCTGAAAGTGTGCTGAGCTTCTCGAGGCACCGAGAGCAGCCAGGTCTGCATGGGCCATATAGGACCATGCGCGGAAATCTGAGCGAGGTATCCATTAAGGCCGTGGTTGAAAAAGGGCAAAGAATTTCACATCTGGGTTCACGCCTCATTGGAACTGAATGGCGATACACCGCAATAAATGCATCGCAAGCTAGCTGCGGTGTGCTCTCCTCTTGCTCTTGGTTGCTGCTGTTTACGTCGACCTGGACCTTACATCATCTTTTAGGAAGGACCATTTGGCCAGTTATACTCAGTTTTGTCTTCAACACATTCAAATTTTACACTTTTGAGATAGACTAGTTTATTAATATTTTTTTGGATGAAACTTTTACGCATGTGTATACATTTTAAGTGTTTCACTAAATAAAAAGAAGCAGCATGAAATGACATGGTCACACAGCTAGCTCTTTAGACATAAGATGTAAACTTGGATCCTTCTTCACATTCCAGCAATGATAGAACATCTAATCACACCGCCAATTGTCTTTAGCCTTATGAGCCTCGTAGATGTTGATCTGGGAAGAGTTCAAATTAGTATCTTTCTTTGTAAATCTCATGGGGGGGCTCCTACTCACTTATGTATTTTGGCCACAGAGGACACACATAAATAAACCATATGATGACGTGGATTCGAGTTCCGTGCCTTTTCTGCCATTCTAGCTGCCAGTAGAGAGCATAAAAATCAGGTTTAATAAAACCACTGACCACAATCTGCTATCTGGGTTTTGCTCATTTCTCTCTCTCTCTCTCTCTCTCTCTCTCTCTCTCTCTCTCTCTCTCTCTCTCTCTCTCTCTATAAAAAA
>JABFEB020000035.1:7752384-7772386 GCA_019775895.2 Stomatorhinus ivindoensis
CTCTCTCTCTCTCTCTCTCTCTCTCTCTCTCTCTCTCTCTCTCTCTCTCTCTCTCTCTCTCTCTCTCTCTCTCTTTTACATGCCCGAGGTTGCAGCGAGAAGCTGTGACCTGAGGTCCAGACCAATGCTTTGCGCTGGCTTACGTTTCACTGCCAGCAGCTCCCAGATTGATTTTCACCTGCTCTGGTCGCAGCAACTTTCCACTGCATCTGCATATTTCCCTGTTCCCCCCATGTGGGCCACCCAATATTTTATCTATATCTATTTACTGTATTTACTTAAGCTGCCCCCCCCCAACACCCTTGAATGAGTCATATATGCACTTTTCTGTTTTATAGTTGCAGGAAAAGGCCAATTTCTAATGATAGACCAATATACTCCTGGCATAATGATATTGATATTTAAATGCAATTGTTGTACACATGGATAGTATTCATGTGGCCTACTGGATGGTGGTCCATGACCTGAAGATGTGAGGGTTCCGTATTCAATACAGAACATGTGTAGGTTTCTAAAACAGATCTGCATATGCATGTGTTGTTTCAAGTCTGAGGATGATCATTTCATGGATGATTTGGAGCTTTTAAGTCACTCTAGCTAATGTATGTTCTCTGTTACAAGCTGAATTGGTCCTATGGAAAAATTAAACGCTAAATGGATCTGTGAAGACAGGAAGGACAAAGAAGGCCTTCAAATGTGTGATCTGTTCACATCAAAGGCAAGCTGAGTTTTCAAAAATGTGCGACGGCTATGAAAACACATTCAACAGGTTTGAGATCAAGCAAAGTGGAACAAGAAAAAAAGTAGATTTACCACAATTAGAAATTTCTTTGTACAGTATGTGAGCTCAACTGCACAAGGTGCAATGGATTAGGAAATAATCTTAGATTGAAATAAGACAGCATCCAGGCACAGTTAGAGCCAACAAAGCAATTTAGCACTTCCAGGCCATTTTAACAATAAACTTTGCATTCGCATCAGCAGGGGAAAAGGAAAGTCTCCAATATATAAATATCTTGTCAAAGAGCAGAACAGCCATCACCAGTATGTAAAACAGCAAATTTTAGTGCAGAATACAATTAGGAGAATGCTGCCTGAAAGACGATGGATGCGTTTCTTGGGGGAAATGGAAACTAGGACCAAATACAAACCATTCACAGGATTCAAATAAAGTCACTGGTGGTTCCAAGATAATGTCTGATAGTTCTGGCAGAGGCAGGAGATAAATGACTGTGATGCACACTGGGTGTCTTTGATTCACAGATTCAGGTTTGAGATGGGATGGGAGACGCTGGTAGAGCAGAACTGTAGATGTGCTTCTACCTGTCCTCTGAAAATCGCTTGCGAGACACAACTTATTGTAATGTGCTTAGCTGCAGAACATCCCCCAGGTTCTTGTATGAGTCAGGGAGAGCATTTTTCCTGGAGCCCCAGAGAACACTCTGCTTGTTATTGGCAGTGGATTGGGCCAAACTTAATCTGGCTCTTCGTCTCGGGGGGACTGACAAGGTGCACTTACCAAACTTGTTATGCATCACCCCTTCATTTCAGAAATGTCACTGCAGGTGAATAATTGCCACATAATCCTCAATGACACATGAGTCTGACCTTTGCACTAAGCTCCTCAGTTTCCCCCCTTGCAGCAGTACCACAGCATCTCACTCTGAAAAATACACTTCGATGAATATGTAAATTTTTTTCCTTATATTATCATCAGCGTCCCATTGTGAGTAACACCATTATTTTTTCAATTTGTAAGAATTTTTACATCTAAAGAGTTTAACAAAACAGCAGATGGATACTTTAATTTCGAATACTATCAATTCTGTTATCGAAAATTGCAGCACTAGAGTATTTTGACCCAATTACACAATAAATAAATATTGTTTTATTATAACTTTTTATCATTTATCCTGCGGCTGGCATATTTCACCAAGATGCGGAAGAATAGCTATTCCGTGAAGGGAAGCAGGATTTGGCTACATGTCATCTATGCCAGTTCTGGCAATGAACTTGGAATGGAAGCTTTTTCCATCACTCAGTGACTCATGGATCAAATGCACACGACGACAAACCGGTTAGCGCCAGCAGCAAGATGGATTTGATACTGTAATTGATGGTCAACTGTATTAATCTCTTATTGCTGGGTGGTCCTATACCTGGTTTATGTCCAACGTTGTTTCATTATGAGGCCATCCAAGGGGTGCTCCATTTATTGCTGCCATATTTTACTGACGTTGGCCTTTGCTTGCTTGCAATCTCAAACCGCATGGCTTCATAGCTTAGGGTTACACGTAGGTCTACAGCCCCCTTTATAGAGCACTCCAGAGGGAGTCTCTCGATCTTTTTAATGAACATAGGCCCTGAACTGGAAATGGTGACAGGATTCATCAGGTCCATATTTTGGCAATGTGGGAACTCATGCTGGAGTGCATGCTGGTGAACACTAGGGGTCATGGCCAGGTCAGCGGCTCCACTGCGCTGCAGATAGACGCCGTCGGGCCGCAGAGAGCTGGAGTAAAACAAAGCCATTCTCACTCTATATAGGCTAAATCAAGGGCAGACAGCTAGCGTGCTGTCAAAGGCCGAAAGAGGCTAATTATGTAAATTAAGCTAATTATTTATATACTGCTTTGTAGCTGTAACACACATACAGGAATTTATACAAAAAAGCCCTTCACGTCAAGACTACATGGAGATATGTCTCCTTTGAACATAAATTAAGCATGGTAGTTACTGATTGCCACAGTAGATACTGAATACTCAAAATGCTCATAGAAATATATGCTTATAAATTAGGACTGAATTGAGAGAGGCTGTCTTCTATGCTGACTCTTGTTTTGTCTACTAAAAGTATGGCTTCAGTAAAAATGATTTATTCCACATGTAGGCCCAACATATATTCTCCTACCAAACAATCATTTATTTATTTAGCAGATGCTTTTATCCAACTCTACAATTGAGAAACCAGGGTCAGTCAGTCCCTGGAGCAATTGGGGTTAAGGGCCTTTGCTCGAATGTCCAATAAAACCACTCAAATTTAAACCAGTGACCTTCCGGTCACAGGCGCGGGGTCCTAACCCAGAGAGTCACACACCACACATACACAATCATGCAACAGAGATCTATCTAGTTCACCCCATGAACTGACTACCTCTAACTGTGTTGAGGTGTTTTAAGGCAGCTTGATCCCTGCATTTCCCCAGTGACAGCTCATGAGGGACATGCTGCTAACCCTTACAACCATCATGCTTACAAGGGTGTACACATCATGCTGTTATCAAACTTAGAATTCCACCAGGCTTGCAGAGGAGGACACACATCTTGCATAACCATCCTGACAGCACGTCCACATGGAAACACGAGTTTCACAAGCCTTATGAAGCAGGTGTTATGAAAACGTATTATTTTCTGTGCAGCGTTAAAGTGAAAAATAATAACAGGTTAAGTTTAGAGATCCACTTCAGCCACTGAATTGCAGTTGACTTGCAGGATTTATGGCTAGTTGCACGCTACGAATATCTATCATTATTGCTTAATGTTCATTGTTTAATGTCTAATTTATGATCTATTCATACTTATGTCCCCTTTACATTTATTTCTATATAACTGCATGCGATAGTTAAATCATTGGCTTCATTTAACAATAGTTCAGTGTTCATTGTTTGTCTCGATACTCAAATTTACTTTGTTTTGTTTGTTTTTGTTTTGTTTTACAATGGCTTGATGTACAATGTAAATTTCACAGCGTATAGTATAGTATTGAAATATATTGGCATAACAAATGTTTGGCTTAGTCAGTGTTCTCATATGTTTTTCTCAAGGAGATACTCTGTTAAGCAGACATATCATCTGGTCTATCTCAAATTAATAGTGCATAGTACTTCATACTACCAAGCTGGGACTCCTTACTTCATTTTCCATTTTTATTTTCATTATTTAGATATTATTTTCAGTTTTATTGCCCTGGCACTTGCACCGGACGATTTCCAAATGGGACACTATGCTGAGAGCTGCCTCCACAAGGTGCAGCGTGCTCGTGTCACCTAACAGATGTTGTCTTGGTATGGTTTGTGATTTTGGACGTGAGCCATCGCCTGCTTTTCACTCCATCCCGTGGCTGCCAGGGAAAACCTGATCTTCCCTCCCCATGTTTAAATAACTCCCCTGCTGGATTCAGGGGATATTCTTTTCTTTTTTTTCCACTTGGATGCACTTTTTTTGTTCCACACATAAATTTGCAGCTCCTGGGGAAATGGATGTAACATCTGTGAAGGATCAGCGGTGCTGTCATTGTTGGCTGCTCTGGGTCCAGCGGCAAACCCTAGTGGAGATATCACACCTCCTGCCTTCCTCCACTACCACCTTTGCCATCAGTTCTGTCCCCTCACTGCCCCAACCCCCCATGATCACCTGGCCATACTGTAGGAGTCATGTGACTGGCTCAGTGAGAATACCATATAAAAGTATTGCTCCATTAATTTGATATTGCCACTCAAGTTGTTAACAGGTTTGTTTCAAGATAAACACATCTCTGAAGAATGCTTTTAGAGGTCCTGAAGCTGTGCCAGTAACAATTCAAAGTCTTTTGAAGACTTTGGGAAAGCACTTGCGTTTAGTGGACAGTGGCTGACATTAGATGAAGAAATTATCATCCAAGTTCTAATAGAAGCCTGGAAAACTTAAAGTATCTCTTTTGGACTGAGATGTTCACTTCAAATCTATCTTAAAAAGGCCATAGATTCCACGATTCAAAAAGCAGACACTGAAATAAATGAATTTGTAGACAAGTCAGCTGGGTGCATGATCCTCCCAGCATCCACATGAAAGGTTTTCAAATGGAGTTTGCTCTTGCCAGTCAAACCGGGTCTTCAACACCTTGGCTATTTTTAGTGAACTTATGACTTTTAAATTAATTGTTCTCAGATTCTCATACAGCCACATAATCAAAGGTTCCCCTTAAATGTCCTAAATATGGCTGCTTTTTTCATACTCCAGAAAGTCAAAGGTAAAGAGTTGTGGATGCTCAGATGAATGAGAAGAACCAACCGCGATGTCCACAAGGCAGAGTAATAACAGACGGAGTAACTGACAGAGAAATAAGAAGTCCAGTTCTGGGTACCTGGCTGCTTTTAATGTACCATATGCTTCAGATCAGTGTTGGGTATCTTTCTTTAGCCTCGATTTTATTGGCTGCTTATTATCCATTTGTTCAGAAAATAAGCCAGGGACTAATCCACAGTGTGAGGTTTTGGTGGTACGAGAGTGACCCTAAACAGAGAGCTATTCAACTGTCGGACTCCAGCTCTAGGAAGGAGCTTGTATTGGTTTTCTTCTGTCCATGAGAAATATATTACTTTGTCCTTTCTAAACATTAATGCTGATTATAGTGGCCTGGGGTTTTATTCTCTTTTTCATAGAGAACTGCAATAGACAACTTTTGGAACAAATTTGTACCTTAATATTCCTAATTTTTTTTGCAGTTTATTGTTTTACAGAGAGCCTTTTAGGCTCAAGCCCGGGGTGTTTGTGGAAGACAGGCTTAATCAAATTCTCTAAAAGGTCTGATTGACCCTCTAAGGATTTATCAAATCAAATTTGAATTATTATGATATCATTTTGTCTTCCATTTCCTGGAGTGCGTGATATCAGGTTAATCGAGTTACAATTTCTTCTACTCTTCATAAAGATATAACTTTAATAATAATTGTTCTGCCCCCCTCGTGGGACTGTTGGCTCTCCTGTAGCTACTTACCAACCATTCTCTGCTTGTCCTCCATGCAGCCCTGACCCAACCTGCCTGTCACGTTCCTGGTATTGAGAAATGGGGTCATTTTGGGACACCTGTGACTCTAGCTCCATAACCCCCACATGGACTTGGCCATGGAGGAACTTTGTTCTTCATCAGCATCATGTCTAGCCAGATGTGTCACCCTGCCATGCCGAATTTCCTATGTGGAGAGTCCTGTCCCTGATGGTGATACACGGAGTCCCCAGCGGTACCACTTTGCAGACACGTTCAACAAGTCTCAGATGTTCTTCCTACTTCCTCACAAGGAGACCGACTGCATGATTGAGCTGATTGAGGGTGCTTCATTGCCGAAAGGGCATCCATTCATGTTGTCCCAGCTGGAGGAAGAAGCAATGGAGACGTACGTCAAAGAGACCCTGGCATAAGGTATAATCCAGCCATTCACCTCTCCTATCTCCTTTGGTGTCTTTGTTGTTAAGAAAAAGGATAGGGACCTCCAGCTGTGTATAGATCATTCGGCCCTGAATGTCATTACCCGGAAGTGCCGAAACCACTGCCCTTGATCCGTTCTGCCCTAGAACAGCTTCAAAGTAACTGCGTAAGATGGGCTTGCAGAGTATATACAACTAGATCAGAATTTGAGCTGGAGAAGAATGAAAGACATCCTTCATCCCCTTCACTTGCCAGAATGAGTACCTTGTCATGCCTTATGGGTTGGCAAACACCAAGTGCGGAGTAAGAGGTTGCACCCTTGTACCTTCTTTTCTAGAAAGTTGACCCCTACTGAACAAAGCAATGACATCGGGAAATGGGGGACTGCTGGCCATCAAGTCAGCTGTGAAGGAATGGCAGCATTAGCTCAAAGGCATGGGGCACCTATTTGAGGTGCTCACTCACCACCGAAACCTGGAATACCTTAGACCTGCCAAACGACTTGACTCCTAGCAAGCCAGATGGGCCGTGCTTGTGACCTGGGACTTGGGTTGACGCAATTCGAAAGGCTCAGTGCAACGAACGCACTCTAGCCGACTGCCCTGCTGACAAGATTTACCTGCCCTGCGTGCTCCGCTCAGACACAATTTGCTGGGTACACACCTCCCTCAGCTCCAGGTACCCAGGTGTATCCATTACCACACATCTCCTGGTCCATCAATACTGGTGAAACAGTTGTAGGAGGGAGGTGGAAAATTTGTGATCTCCGATCTGACTCACAGGAACACACAGGAACCTGCAGATCTCCTCCAACCACTCCTAACACCAGAATGCCCTTAGTCACATCTGGCCCTGGCTTTTATTACCGATCTGGCTTAGTCCCAGGGGAACTCCATCATCCTTTATGTGGTAGACCAGGTTTCTAAGTCTTGTCTGGTGCCTCTTCCCAATCTCCCAACAGCCATTTGAACTGACTGATATCCTGTTAGTCTGGGTCTCTCAGTACTTTGACATTCTGGAAGAAAACATAATAAAGGGCCGCAATTCGCTGCAAGGGTCTTCCAAGCTTTTTGTGCCTGACTCAACATCTCCTTGAATCTGTCTTCTAATTAACATCCGCAGTCTAACAGTATGACGGAGAGGACCAATCAGGAATTGACAAAGACCCCCCAGCTGCTGTACATCAATCGACCTACTCACTGGGCCCACTACCTACCTTGGATCGAGTATGCCAAGAAATCCCGTCCTGAAGCTGACACAGTATGTTCTGGGGTATGTGCCCCTGCTGTTCCCCAGGGACTCCAGCCTAGCATAGTCCCAGTGGTAGGGGAATGGTACTGAGGAATGGTACTGAGAGAGCTGTGCCACATGGTGGCACACCCAGCAATACTTAGTGGACTGACCCCATAGATTTAAGTTCCAAGTTGACCACCACTGCTCAGAATCCATTCAATACAGTGTGGCTTATCCTCCGAATGACTTGGAAGGTCCTAATTCACCCTTGCTGCTGGATGAAGGTCTGCGTCATCTGGGCACTTTTGGACTCCAGACTGCAGTATCTGGTTGACTGGGAGGGTTATGGCCAGGATGAATGGGCCTAGGTCGCAGCAGCAGAAGTCCTTGTCCATACGATGGTGGCTGGATTCTACCTGACAAGATTGCTCCTTGGCCCTGGGGCCAGTCGTATTACCTCCATTGGCCTCCAGGAGGCAGCCGTTGGGGGGTGGGTGGGTTCTGTTGATCCATGTGGCTACTTACTAAGCATTCCCCAATTGTCCTCCACGCAGCCCTGACCTGACCTGCCCTCCGGGTTCACGTCCCTCATCGTCTGCTTCAGATCTCTTATTCATGTTAAACCCCCATCTAGTATCATCTTTGTAAGACTGTGCTCTGTGACCCTGACCAAGTCTCTGCGGTTCGATTTGAAGTCAGTATGCAGGCTTTTTACAAGGGGTCATGCACACCCAAATGGAGGGGAAATCCTGGTGTAATTCTATCAGAATAGAGAGTGCATTTCATAGCAAAATGTCAACATCAGAAAAATAAGTTCCATTACGCTTTGCTTAATATCCCTACCTGAAGCTACTCCATATTTCAGATTACAATTTCTTCTCTGTATTAAAAGATACTTCCGTCGTATGTCTTCGTATTCCCTGGATGTTTTTGTCAGGAGAACAGCAAGTATGAAACTAGGCAAAAAAAAAAAAAAACTATATTTGCACCACATTACCCTGCTGGCTTTGTGAGAGAGATAGTTATGCAACCCAGAAAGATCTCAGATGCTTCAGCTTCTGCTTATGTCATTGCTCCAGTCTCTTCACCATTTGATGGAACCTCATTCATCACCGAAAACAGCCTCATAATATGCATTTCTGAAGCGTTGGCTGACCTAATAACTTTAAGATAGGAGTGTTAAAAAGAAAGACTCATGTGCCCCTCTGTTATACAACCTGATACATTAAAGACTGGAGTTAGTATTTGTTAAAGCTTATTTAAAAAACTGATAAAAAAAACCAATGGCTGGATAAGCAACTTAATTAGGGCATATAGAATTCTGATGATAATTTCATAGTCTCTTTAAGACCTCTTGCTTCGGTTAATATGCGTGAGTTTAGTTCTTCTGGAATCCAGTTGGGAAAAAAAGACATCTGCCAGAATATGATCACGAGCGCTGCAAAAATATACATCTGGGATGAGTGGTGGGTAGCACACCTGTACATATTCAGATCAGGATTGGGGGGGTCGAGCTTTTGCGAAGTGCAGGGGCTCGTTCGCTTATGCATGTACCTCCATGACTTAAATTCTCATCTTTAGCTATGATCTGGGACATGTGCATTTTTTACAAGAATAAAAGAAAGAAAAACAACAAAATAACCATAGTTCAACACTTATAATTCACATGCAATACTGCTGCAGTAATCACTACAAATCCTATACATTTTTTGCTTAACGAAAAAGATTTGCAGTACATACCATAATGCCACCTGAAATGACCTCAGGTACTGTGAAAATGAGTGTGCTTATTTATTTCATCTACATAAAATCTGTATTTTTTTCTAAAGTGGTCTAATATAAAATAATTACAGAGTAGAATGTCTGTGATTGATGCCCCATTCTGGGTAGTTTCCTGTTTTTTCCCCGTAACTTCCAGGTTAGGCTCCGGACCCCCAATGAGCATAAATAGGACAAGCAGTTGCATAAAATTGATGGATGAATGGATGGATAAATTGATGGATGGATGGAGTAGACATTTCATTGGATTTATTTTTATTTTGACCGTGAATGAAATCATATACTTTTTTATGCATAGGTTTTTTCTTGAAGGACAGAGATCCAATTCCAGGTTTATAAAAACTGATTATAAAATGTAAATTACAGGGAGTATTATTTCCATGTCCTGGGAGTCCAAGTGGCTCAGATATTTACAGTGATATTTATAATCTCCAGATAGAACTTAATTTGCTATCAACTAGTGACCTACAATCCAAGACATTCTGCTGAAAATGAGTTTCTGTCAAACACTTATATGTGTGCGCACTGGGATCTTTGGAGAAATATACTCAATATCAATCCACATATTATTATGACAACTTGTGAACAAAGAAAAGCCAATTTTCCAAAAATAATTTTATTTTGCCCCATCTGAGAATGACAAGCAAACTGCTAAGCATCATCATTTGAAGCAAATGTCTAAAAATTTACAGGGTGCACATAGAGTCATTTATAGACACACGAACACGGGGACACATTAACTCTTCAGAGTGTAAAAATGAATAAACATGCTTGTAAAACATCGTTTATATTGTCCAGACCTGTGTGGTACTCAAGAAATAAAGAGGTATTTGAATGTGACAAGTTCAAACAAGCCATTTGAAAAGATTAGACATTAATGTACAAACAGACCAGGAAAATTACTCAATCTATATGATAAAAAACCATGACATTGTGATCAAATAAATTAAGACATCATTATGTCACAGTGTCTTACTAATTTCGTACAAATAATGTGTAGAGAAGTATGAGGAAATGGGAAATGCTGTATTGACTATAAAACAGTTTTACTATTACAGAAACCATGTGTAATCAAAATTTATAAATAAAGACCTGGAAGCTGTGTAGCCTGTCAGTTAAAAATATAAAAACATTTTTCTCACGTAAAAATACCCATCAGAATCTGAAAAGAAGTGGCTGGCATTCTGAAAGGAGGTAGAGATTTGTGTGTGCGTGCGTGTACGTGTGCGTGTGCGTGATGGGTGCTCTGTGTTATTGCAGTGGGGTTAACGTACCGCGGCAGCCATCCAGCTGAGCAAACACAAGGGGAGTCAACTGGTCGGCCACAATCTGGGGTGGATGACTCCAGTGGAGAGGCTTAGGAGTCTGAACTCCTGCAGGGAGAGAGAGAGAGAGAGAGAGAGAGGAGGGGGGCCAGCGATGACACGCTGCAACATTCTCACATGGGCACCGGAACTGTAGGAGGTGTCAGTGAGTCAGTGGGATAATAAGGCTCTGATGTTGGATGAAAAACTTAAAATGCAAAAGTAATTGTCCTTGTGAAAATCTCTGTGTTTCGAGCAAAAATAAAAGTGGTGGAACATTAGGTCCTGCGTGTTCGACTCTGGATCCGGTTCTGCTCAGCTTGGCCACTGGGACTCTGCTGGGCTGTGGGCAAGATAAGAAGTAAATACACCTCTGCGTCCTTTATCGGGAGATTCCTAAAAGCGGACCAGTGTCGCCAAGATACTCTGTGCTTTAGTCTTAGGACTTTCATCCAGATAAGAATAATTATGTAGATCAGAGATGTCCACACATTTTCGTGTGTGGGTTTGTAAGCAACAACAGATTCAATGCCATATTAGATTACTGGACCCCAGTAAATTTTAAACTTTAATTTATTGAGTAGTATTCGTGTGGGTTTCAATCCAGATCCATCTGTGAGAAGTTTCATTTAAGATTAGATTAGATAAACTTTACTGAACTCAGGGGGAATTCTTGAAAAAAAAACACAATACCGTGCAAAAGTCTTAGGCAGTAAAGAAAAATGACCTTTATGTTGGTGTGAATCTATGATATTATGGCTGTCAAAGTTTGTCAGCATAACCATTTCAAAACCTCTCCTAAAGTTACCTCAGTACTTGAGGCACCAATCCAATACACCCACGTACTTGTTGATTCGAGCACTACCTAATCTTGTTTGGTTAATCAATACCTCACTGACTTTTAAAACCAATCAAATTAATAAATTAAATGACCTGATGGTGAAATAAAATGAATACATGGAATGGCAGAGGTGCCCCTGAGGAGAGGTTCGGCAACTGAAGCGGTGTTCATCTAGCCATACAAGAAGATATTAGTGACGTTTAGTTTTTATTGGGTTAACTCTTAATTTGCATATGTCACGTTATGGGACAGGGTGTCGGAGGCGTGGGGCAGGCAGAACAATAGGAAGGCAGGAAATCGTGGCGAATATGGGATTTATTAGCAGGAACACAGGACTTCCAAGGCAAACTAGGCACAAGACACCACAATGATGCATCTGGGGAGACGGACTCAGACGCAGAATAAATACGTGAGACAGGCAAGGACTGAAACAGGTGAACACAATCAGGCACGAATCGACAACAGGTGGTTTCCATCAGGATCGGACTCAAGGTAATGAGGGGGGAGTGGCACACACAAGGCTCGGATGGGCAGATCATGACAGAACCGCCCCCCAAGGCGCGAACTCCGGGCGTGCCCCAGGGAAGGGATGGACGAGATGAGGGAAGACCGGACCTGGAAAACAAAACGAGAAACAAGTTAACGGGGGACAGGGAACAGAACCAAGACACAGAACAAACACAAGGGCATCAACCAAGACAGATGCTGCCACAGGATGGGGAACGCGGACAAACAAACCAGGAACGGGGACAGAGGGGGGACATCAAGAGGTGAGACAAAATGCCGGGGGTGAACAAAGGAGCCAGAGGGGGACAGGGAGGCGAAGCAGGAGGAACAAAGGGGCGAGGAGCAGAAACATGGAGCCACACCGGAAAGGACGAGGGACAACGGGGAGCCCGAGGGAGCCCAGACAGGAGGCGGCCAGAGGAGACGCAGGTGCAAGGACAAAGGGAGCAGGAGGGGACCACAAGGGGAACACGGAGACGGGATGAGGGACAAATGACAGAGGAGCGGAGGGAGCAGGAGGGGGAACCAGGGGAGGCAAAGAGGGAACCTAAGGGAACGCTGATGAAGGGACGGAGGGAGGGGAAGCCACAGCAGGCAACAGCGCAGGCCGAGCCAGCCAAGGCGCAGCCGACCGACGGGCTGGAGGAGGAGGGACGACAGGTGACCGAAGAGCCAACCCTGGGGCACCTGCGGGTGACTGCAGAGCCGAGGGCGGCCAGCCCGAGGACGGGCGATGGGACACCGCTGGGAGGCCCACAGGTGACCGAGGGGCCGGAGCCTCTGGCGGCGCACGCAACCCCTGAGCCCCAGCCAGGGCAAGCCAGGGGTCAGGGCGATCGGGACCCGGACCCCACGCCTATGCCCTCGCCCCTTACGGAACCCTGATAGGCGAGGTAGCCTACGGCGGGGTCAATGTCGCAGTCAGGTCAACCCCGGCAGGGATATCCCCAAGGGGTCCCATTCGAGCTCCCCCTCTAAGGAGGAGGGAGCGATGGTGAGACCGTCTGGGACCTCCTCAGGACATGGGGTCAGGGCTGGAGTCTCGGGGACAACAGTCTCGGGGGCAGGGGCAGCTGGAACTGGGGTGGCTGTGGGATTAGCAGCCGAGGCAGACGGCGATGCGGTCTCTGCTGCCGGGGCAGATGGCAAGGCAGGCTCTGCAGCCGGACCAGGCAGGCAGCTCTGTCGGCAAGCAGGCGGGCTGGGCGGCCGCTGCAGGCGGCGCAGACGCGGGCGGCTCTCCTGGAGTGCAGGCAGGCTCCTGGGGAGGCAGCGCATCGCTCTTCTGCTTTTTTCTTTGTATCACTCCCTGGAGCGGTGATTCCCCATCGTCAGGGAGCTCCAGGGAGTAGAGGTCGGCCAGCCAAATGGAGATAATGATCTCATCCTCCGGATTACTTGTCTTACCTGGTGTCTCCTGGGCTGGCCCGCGTTTTGGGGGGAGGGGAAGGCACGGCTTCTGGGAAGGCAGCCGGCACCTCTTCATCCTCCAGTGCAGGGCGCGTTCGCGGCGGTTCGCTGTAGCAGCGCCCGGAGGCATTCGCGTACCTCTTGGAGGGGGTATGCTTCCCCAGGTGGGGGAACCTAATGAGTCGGTCCGCCACTTGGCTGGTTAAGTCCCAGGCTCGGGGGTCCTCCAGGACTTCTGGTTGTCGCAGCCAGTAGTGTACTTCTTGCAGCAAGCCGAGCCATTCGTGGTCGGCTTGCTGTTGGTAGCCGTCTTGGAGATGCGTCATTCTGTCACGTTCCGGGACAGAGTGTCGGAGGCATGGGGCAGGCAGAATGACAGGAAATCGTGGCGAATATGGGATTTATTAGCAGGAACACTTCCAAGGCAGACTAAGCACAAGACACCACAATGACGCATCTGGGGAGACAGACTCAGACGCGGACTAAATACGTGAGACCAGCAACGACTGATAAACAACAGGTGAACACAATCAGGCACGAATCGACAACAGGTGGTTTTCATCAGTATCGGACATGAGGTAACGAGGGGGGCGTGGCACACACGAGGCTTGGACAGGCGGATCATGACAGTTCTAATGCTAAATTGTGTTTTTAGATCTGAGCACATACACGCTTATTAACCAGATAAATTGCTTTTCTTTGTCTGCCTAAGACTTCTGCACAATTGTGTTAATGTCACAAACACCACAATCGCACTTGAATCTTTAATCGGAGAATCGTGATGTGCAGTATCCTCATCCACCGCAACTGAAGTTTCACTCTATCCTCCTCTATCCTGTCTACCAAAGACATCTTTACCTGCTGATACCCCTCTCCCCCCCCCATCCACCTTTGTGGGAAAGCTCCGTGACAGAATTTCCGCCTATCCATGGTGCACCACTCCTTACTCCTACAATGGAGCTTTGATCTTAACTGGGTAAATGTCCACTGAAAATGGATGGGCACTCATTTGAGTTTATGATTCTTTGTTTAGCATAATGCAATACTTTCTACGCAAAAGCTTTGTGGAGCAGAGCTTGATTATAAGCAACAATACTCACAATTATTTAGATAAAGGAAACCACTGCATTAAAGTGCCCCTTTGTGCATGACAATACGAGAGTGGCTCGCAGCCACAGAGAAAATTGCACTTGTCCAACGACACCTGCCATCTATAATCAGGCCAAATTTTCATGAAGGCAGGACCCAGAAGACTCATACAACACTAATGCGTTGATATGTGCCCATTAGCGAGTGCTGCTCGCAGCTGAAGACTGAAATGTGAAATTAAAGAAAACAAAATAAAAGATACTTAGCAGCCTGCAGCTGCTGTAGAGTGTGGCAGTCAAAGCATGTTAGCCAGAAGGACCCACAATTCACTGCTACAGATCACTTTTCCATCCTTGAATTTAAGGTAACGAGGATAATTCTTTGTGTAGCTTATTATATTGTACGATCGCGTGCCACAATGAAAGATAATTTATACCCGTTCACTTTAGCAGAAAACTTATCTTGTAAATATCTGTTTATGGATCTTTTCCCAGCAGATTAAGCAGGAGGCATTAATGGTGGCTGGGGGATGGGGTCTATAAATGCAGAAGTACAGCTGTAAAAGACGTTATCCATTTACGTCCCCGATTGAAAAACCAGGCAGCGAAATAAAACCACGAGCAGCACCGGGAAAAGGGGGAACTGGACAGCACGTAAACGGACTCCCCTGTCGTGCCACATGGCAGACCTGTTGAGTCACTAACAGCGCATTCAGAGTGTAAGGATCACCATGTCGAATAGCTGTTTCGCTAAAGGGCACGCTCGTATACCCGGGAGGGGCAGAGGCGTTGATTGGGGGCCCTTTTTTGGACTCCAGATGCGCTGCTTGACTGCTGACACACTAGGCTGCATTGTTTCTGTGGGCACCTAGCTATTGCAGGTAAGGTGGCATGCAGGGCCCAGTGCTGACAACACATCTGGGCTTCCAGCCAAAAGTCATCAGTCTTTATTTAGGAGACTCTGCTCACAGCGATGGCATGTTAAGTGATGCGACTGACATTCGCAACAAAGTATACAACAGAGCCTCCGGGCATGGAGAATAATATTTACCCTCTCTAAGAGTGACGAGCCCGGACTGTTATTTTCTTTCGCTCTCCTGTTGCACCTTTAACCCATTCCTATGGCTTCATCTGTGTGACGCACGACCAGGCCACAACAAAATATTATGTCAGTACTTGACAAGGTTTCCCTATACCTGTAAATCTGTATCTCACTATCATTTTAGGTGCGGAAATAAATTGTTTTCAGTACCGTGATGCAGATTTAGTTTTTCTTGCAAAAACCTTTTTTTTTAATATTTATCGACTTTCAGCATTGGACTTGTAGTTTGAGATTCAGCCCCCAACATTAAATGCAATGCAGACAACATATTTTCCTACAAGATGACGTGGCTTACTTTGGATTCATAAATCTCTGACTTGTTTTGGTTCCCACCTACGGGCTCAATATTAAACAAACACAGTTGCATTCCTTGTACACTTTAATATACCATCTATTGACTTTTAATGCATGCTTTAGCTAAATCTCAGGTTCCATGTGGTCAGACAAACCCTACGCCCAGACAAAACATATGGCCTGCCGCATACTTCTGTTTTGTTTTCACTGTGACGGGCTACTGGAATAGAAAAAAAAATAGAACAGGCTTGTATACATATAACCTTGCGCTGCATATTCCATATGTTTTGCGTTTAATGGCATGAATAGAACTAGCAATTAGCGTGTCAGCTGGTTCTGTGTCGTTGACTGTGAGTCGCGCTCCCAGTAAACCGGCCTGCGCCAGGACGATCCTCTAACGCCCCTGTAGCAGGAGGGAGTGCTGTTGAGACAGAGGTGAAACCTCCCATTGCTCTGTGTCTCTCTCTCTCTCTCTCTCTCTCTCTCTCTCTCTCTCTCTCTCTCTCTCTCTCTCTCTCTCTCTCTGGAAGGGGTTGAAGGAGTTTCACACGCTGAGGCTCGCCAGTCAAACCGTGCCATGAAAGGTCCCGAAGAAGCAGCAGTGAGTCTGATGCTCTTTCTTCCGCAAACCCTGCTAATTCACACTTTCTCTCGAAGGGAACAGTTTGTAGTCGAAACAAAAGGTGTAAAGGCATATAAGTTCTGAACAGAAATAGCCTTCTACAATGTGAAGAACTGAGATGTGTTTTTTTTTTCTCAGAGAGGAATCATGATTCATAATTCTAGCCCGTGTAATAAACAGGACACAGTGGCGAATAGGTTCAGGAGTCACATTGACAGAATGGCCAGAGTGCTTGCTGGGCTCAGCCTTATACTGAGCACAAATGCAATGTAGGCACATTCTCAGCAGTATTACACCTAAAGAGGGATAGGTTTTCATCAGCAGGTCTGGAAAAGTCAACACTACCTGTATGCTACATCATTCCCCCGTTGAGGTTGTCTAGTTTGGAAATGTGCGATTGTGAATGACAACTCTCTTGTTCAAAATCTCACTAGTATTCGACTTTAAATGCACTGCTTTTTTTACATTTCTAATACAAAGGGATAATCATGTTAATAATGAACTTGCAGCTCGCATATGTGGTAACGTCCACACAGTCGTGTTTTCATTTCTTTTCCAGTACTTCAGCGATACACAACACTATTATCATTGCCAAAAAATCCACTTTGTGGATCAGTGTAACTCAAGGCAAATAAGAGCCATGTGTCTGAGATATCTATACAGATTAGTGACGTGTCCAGCCACACACTTCAAAAAAGCCTTAAATGATACGAATGCTTTGATTTCATTGACATATACTGGCTATAAGTACTCAAGGTATACTCGTAGCACACAATACATTTTTGCAGGCATGATTTAACGTCATTGTGGCACCTAGGAAGGTACTGAATGCAAGATATTTTTGAAGCAGGAGAATTCCAGAGTTAAGTATTAAAAACACTGCAGGATGAAGGGTAGTGCTAAGGCCTCACCTCTGACAGCAAAGGTGCATTCCCTGACTGTGCTACGGCGAACAATGATCTAAGTGTCTCCTGCATACTTTAGCCCGACCGCAGGAGAGAAGCAAACGGCGAACTGGCTGCACGGTATTAATAGACATGCCTGCGGTTTCTGGGCCACCTGTCCTCCCCTGCGCTGTCATGCGGTGCCACTTATGAGCTGTTATGTGAACCTGTCACATCTGTCCTTGCAGGCGGCTCGCTGTGCCGGTACGGCCCGCCCGGAGAGCTAGCAGAAACGCCTCAGTTTTATTTAGGTTTCTCTGTTGTCAATGTCCGCTGAAATGCTAATCGCTAACGGCAGGGCATACTGTCAAAACAGTAACTTCACGCTGGTGTCATTGCATCTAACCCACTAAATATTAATGCATGCACCCTAGGTTACATCAAACCAATTGCGTATTAATCAAGGCTTCAGCTATTCATGTATTTAAAAATACTGTTTGCAGTAGTATAATTGCATAACAAAGGTATAATAATAAATAATAAAGTCATGTCAATAATAGAGGTATTGTGTTCACAGGGATTATACCTCGGGCCATTTCATGAAACATGAATTAATGAAGGTCTTTTGGCCAAACTCACTATATACCAATTGCTTACTATTATGGTATATTGTTCTTCAGCATTAAGCTGTAGAACTCTTAAATTATGCAACTGAAACGGTCGCATCTGTACAATGCCATTGAACATTGTATTGTGGATGTTCACATTGATCTGGAATCAAAGGGAGTTTCTCTCTCCAAAGCTTCCCAATCAGGGATAGCAGAGCTGCGGCTCCAGCAGTATTACTGAGCTCTGCACTTTAAGTGAGTAATATCTCATCCTCATGGTGCAGTTTTGTATCTGTATGTTTATGGGTTATTCATTCTTTATTGTATACTGTTGTTCTTTTTGCTGTGTGTGGCTGGACAAATAAACAGGGCAATGCATTTTGGCACATGCCTAGTAAACAACTTGAGTCTTGAATTGCTGAATGAATACACCTACCTATGCTTTCTTTAATCCCCTCCCCGATGAGGACTTGTTTGATTCATGCCAAACCAGCACTACACCTCATATACCTAGACCCTTTTATTAAGGTCTGTCTCAAACACCTGTACCTGTCACTCTTAGATCAGAAGGCATGACTTCAGATCTTCACAGCTACCTTTCAATCGACAAACCCACTTGAGAGGGGACAGTTGGCAAATCAGCCCATCCTGGGACCGTAAGGAATTACACCTACTGAGTCATACCTTTGTATTACTGTGTAATGTAAGAGGATTTCCCTTGCCTTAACAAAACAACATTTTGCATACGATAACAGCCTTATGAATGCTTAGAGATACTGTAGATTCATTATTCCCAAAAATTAACGCGAACTGCTCAAAAAAATTTAAGGAACACTTTGAAAACACATCCGATCTCAATGGGAAAAAAAATCAGGTTAGACATGTATACTGGTATGGACTGGGTAATGTGTTAGGTACAAGAAGATTCCACAACATCAACCTACAGAGTGCTGAATTCAAAGACATAAGTGAAATATTGATGCAGCAGCCTGGTCCATTTTGCCGAAATTTCATTGCAGCAACTCAAAATCGTACTCAGTGCTTTGTATGAACTCCACGTGCTTGTATGCATGCCTGAAAACGTCGGGGCTGCTCCTAATGAGATTACAGATGATCTTCTGGAGGATCTCTTCCCAGATCTGGACCAGGGCATCACTGAGCTCCTGGACAGTCAGTCTGAGGTGCAACCTGGTGGTGTCAGATGGACCAAAACATAACATCCCAGAGGTGTTATGTTGGATTTAGGTCAGGCGAGCATGTGGGCCAGTCAATGGTATCAATTCCTACATTCTCCAGGAACTGCCTGCAAAACCAGTCATGCTCAACAATGTTACAGGCAGCATAACATTCTCCACGGCTTCTCCAAACCCTTTCACGTCTGTCACATGTGCTCAGGGTGAACCTGCTCCCATCTGCGAAAAGCAAAGGGTGCCAGAAGTGGACTTGCCAATTCTGGTATTCTATGGCAAATGCCCATCGAGCTCCACGGTGCTGGGCAGCGAGCACAGGGCCCACTAGAGGACATCGGGCCCTCAGGCCACCCTCATGAAGTCTGTTTCTGATTGTTTGGTTACAGACATTCACACCACTGTCCTGCTGGAGGTCATTCTGTAGGGCTCTGGCATTGCTCATCCTGTTCCTCCATGCAGAAAGGAACAGACACCGGTCCTGCTGATGGGTTAAGCTCTGTCCAGCTCTCCTAGAGTAACTGCCTGTCTCCTGGGATCTCCTCCATGCCCTTGAGACTGTGCCGGGAGACACAGCAATTATCACCTTATTGTAATGGCATGTATTGATGCACCATCCTGGAGCAGTTGGACAACCTGCGCAACCTCTGTCCAGGTATCGCCTCATGCTACCAGCAATGACACTGACTGTAGCCAAATGCAAAGCCAGTGAAAAAACAGTCAGAAAAGATGAGGAGGGAAAAATGTCAGTGGCCCCCACCTGTTACACCATTCCTGTTTGGGGGGGGCGTCTCATTGCTGCCCCTCTAGTGCACCTGTTGTTAATTTTATTAACACCAAAGCAGCTGTAACTGATTAACACCCCCCTCTGCTACTTAACTGACCAGGGCCCGGTTTCTCGAAAGCTTCTTATCGCTAAGTAGTTCTTAACTTTCTCTTAACTTCACTCTTAACGTTAA
>JABFEB020000035.1:7772531-7787337 GCA_019775895.2 Stomatorhinus ivindoensis
AGATCAATATCCCAGAAGTTTAACTGACTTGATACTGGTCCTTTAATTTTATTAAACAGTGTATTTTGGGAAAATTTAATGGCGAAGAGCAACACGCACCTTGTTATAAGGCAAGTTAAAAATGTTTGACAATTAAATCATTAATTGAGAAACAGTCCTTTCCAACAATAGCACCAGATTTAGTCAGATGTCTTGGCTCCAGCGGGTGCTGTGTGTTTTGTTTTGGATGATAACTTTCGTTTAGGTTTCCAGACAGGTTCTAATTAAAGTGCATTCCGAAACCAGGAGGACTTTGGCTTCTGACCAGGCTTGCCATACTTATTGTCGAGACTATCAAGTGAAATAGCATGTTTTCACGCACTTATCAGCTGATAACAACACCTAGCTCATAGTCACGCGACCTGATGATTTCTCGACTAAAGATCTGGGCTTGACCTTGGTGTTAGTTCAACTGGAATGTTTATACCAACAGCTCATGCGTTGGCAAATCCAGTCGATGATAGCCAAGAATGCCGCAAATGCAGCAAATGCTAATCAGCGCTAATGTATTGTCAGACAAGCAGGATAAATTGTGCACCCCTGGCCTGGTGCCCTCCATTTTGAAAAAAGCATGCAAATATGTACCTTTGTCTCTGACTTGCTCTTGTGACACATTTGCATTGTTATGTGATGTAAATAAATAAAAAAATAAGAAATACACCTTCAAAGGGAACTAAGGTTCACAAAATGCCCCCTGCTGGATAAAAAGAAAAACTAAATATTATCGCATGCCAGATTTTGCATAATTGATTGCAACGTGCAGCACCTGTCGCAGCTGCAGCATGTTGATCGCTCTATCCCAGATTGCGCTGGGAGAGAAACTGCGTCAGCATAGAACAAACTCTTACTACCTCCCTGCCCACATATGGAAGTTGCTCTCCTTTCCACCGCAGTGTGTATGTAGGTCCTGCAAAATGTGACACTGTCCATCTGAACCAGTGCCTGAGATGTTTCCATATCACTTTCCTACTCCATTGGCGTATAACCGGCTAAGGGACTCCCTGCCTCTTGTTTCACTGTAAACACACTTTTCACCAGGCATCTACACCTCGTGCTGAAATTCCCCTGCTGCAGTATAATTTAACGGCCAAGACTTCACAGAGGCCTCCGCGAGATGGATCCCTCGCCCCGCGACCACGGTGCCGCGTTTATATTTACAGTGCCACTGCAGCGGCCGCTGCTGGAGCGCCTTCATCTAGGTCCTGCACGGTCCCGACGAGCGGGGAAGGCGTCCAAAGGCCACTCTGTCTTAAAGGGACGAGGAGGGAGACAGGGAGCCAGGAGGCAACAGCTGATGGATGGGAGGTTGAGGATAGGGGTTGTGGACCCTTAGACCCCCTCCCAAGCCACTGACCAGATGGTCATCCGGAATTACGCAAGACCTTCATTCCGCCCTGGGAACTTGGCCCCCAGCCTGCGAGGCTGTAGATCTGCACAGAAGGGGGGCCAAATAGTGAGTAGTGACCTGGGTCCGAGCTGGCCCTAGGGTCTATGGGTAAGCCCTCTCGCCGTCTCAAATCGTATAAACAATCACGCGAGGAGTCCTCCCAAGTGTCGGCTGGGGGACGGGGGAAGGGGGCTCGCACAGTCGCACAGTCTGGCTGCCTGTCTTCATATTCCAGAACCTTCCAGAAACCCCAGGCATCTGGGGATCATCTGAGACCTAGAGAAACGGGAATGTTTCGGACCGGAGGTCTTGTTTTTCATTTGTTTGACGCAGACATCGTCCTGTCACGCATTTGCGGGCATTTTCGAGACAGTAGACATGCAAAGTCAGGACAGCTAGAGCTTGCTTGGTAAACAGAGAAGGTGAGAGAAGGTGAGAGAAGGTGATACCTCGGAGTCATTCGCTGCCAGCTGGGCCATCGGGGGTGACGCACCTTCGGTGAATTATTTGTCATGTAATTTATTACTGGGTGGATCTTGCTTGCCCATTGAGGGAAAAAAAAAAACAAATTACAAAAATACTCCCACCACGTGATTCAGGGAGTTTCACCAAGGATTTATTGCCTGTGTGTTAAATGTCTGCTGGAAGTGTGGCTTTATTTATATTTTTTATGTTTTTTACTGATGCTGGGGCATTACTTTGGCACCAAGTGGTCAATAAATTTGGCCCATGCTGAGATATTTGAGCTAAAAAGAAATTTCAAACTTGAGAGCTTATGAGCCTTCCAAGAAGTCTGTAAACTACTTTTTTTTAAGCTACTTGTTGAAAGTATCATTGGTGCATTTTATGTTAAATTAACTTCTCTTCATTTCATAGCCTTTCCAGATTTACTAAACTTCTCTTATCATCCCTTTTTATAGGGTATTTGGGGGGGAATGGTATTCAGAATATGGCATTAATTTACATGTATGGGTTTAAAGGAACACTGTACTTTTGTTTTCACTTTAGCCCTTAGATTCTAGAACCCTACACAGGAAAATCCACAGAAATCACTTTACTGCAAAGTGAATGCTAATCCCAGTCTGGTAGTAGCACAGAATGGACTTCCATGTGCCTAAGGGAGAAAAGGGCCGTGTGGCAGTCTGGTTCGAAGGTAACATTAACCAGGGTGCCGGGGACAGCCAACTGATTCACATGTCACCGCTGATCTGCCAGGGATAGCATGACAGAGTAACACTACGCCGGTATTGGTAGGCATTGTCAAACCGGAGCTTCGGCGCAGTGGCGGAGGGAGGGGGGGGATTGAGAGGCTTCTGACAGTCACCAGACACGGCCAGCGGATCACAGCCCAGGTTGGGGTTTCGGACTGTGAGGAAGCGATAGAAAAATAATACGATGGAGTGGTAGGATTACCATCAGCTTTTGATTCTGTGAACTGGCAGCCCCATGAATGGACATAAATACTGTTTAAAAATGTGTCTTCTTAAAGTCGGGGTAAAGGAGAACAGCAGTCATGCACATTCACAAACCCATCCACCTTATAAGGAGCTGTGCAGCAGGTAGGCTGCCCTTTGAACGCAACGCCAAATAATCTTTAGCATAAGGCGGCTGTTTCTCCAATACTGCACAAAGACGCGTATTCTTCTTCCCTGCTCCTTGGATGTCCCTCGTTCCACGAGACGACGGACTCGGCCAGTCATTTTGCTATAATTAGACAGAAGAGGTGCTCGCTCGCTACCCACAGGGGGAAGGAAAGAAGAAAAAAATCAGTGTAATTGCAAGCTTTGCATGTTCAGGCTGAGACGACAGTGTTTTAGGACTTGGGTAATCCTTTTTTAAACAGAGCGGGGGAGCCATGGACAAGTGGCCTCCCTGCCCTGCAGACACTGCAGCGATGCGAGGGGGGGTGGGGGAAGGGTAACTCCCCGGGGGCCCGATCATAGTCAGGATCTCATTCACCCGCAGTGGCACCAGACATAATTACAAAGGGAGGGTAAGTTTGGAGATAGAGGGTGACGGTGAGAGTGTTAACTGCAGAGGCAAAAAAAAAATCACTTGTCTCTTGTCGAATTGTAAGTGATAACAAAGAGGATAACGAGGCGGCATTATGTCACGCAGACGGCGCTGATGCTTATCACGGCGACGCCATGCCTGAACCCAAGGTCACATGATAGACTTTTGCAGCCTTGACTATTGACTGAGGTCGTCCCTCTTGTAGAATCCAAGCCTCCATGACTGATATGTCAGCGGGGGCCTGGTGAACAGAGGCCAAAACCCCATCCCAATAATAACTGCGCTAATGCATTTAACAAACGCCGGTGCGGAGGAGGCAAGCATATTTCTTTGGGTAGAGTTTCCTGGATGTCCAGTATGGCCATTTCTCCTGTGTTCACTGTTGACAATTGTAGCTAAGCAATAATCTGAAGTCTCAATCATGGCTTGACTGAGAACCAAATAGCCCATTAATAGCGTGTTTAAATTGCAGCCCTCACTTCAGAAAATAAATAAGGTCGTTCAGCGAGATATACATAAACACTGACTTGTCCATTACCTGTTTTGATGCGTGCCATGCGGAACTGAGGGGTTGGAAGTAAATTGTATAGGTCAAATAAATATTGACTCTACATACAGTATTTTAGTCATTCTTTTGACACGGTTCATTTCGGTGTAGTCTTTCACCCATTGAGGTTGTTCCTTTATGGTCTACAGCATGACCTGCCATTCCAGACACATTTAAACATGAGATTACCGCGTGTCTACATGTATGTAATTACTATGTCGTCTGCAGGCTTTTTTGTGGCTGCTTATGTAAACCTGAGTACAGACTGGCCCCTGGGCCTCATTTAGGAAGTGGCTGAGAGTGATATAACGATCCCTTAATCCTTCCCTGCACCACATTGTAGGGGCTGGCTTTGTAGAATGTATGAAATAGTGGCTGATGGAACAGTATAAGCATTGGCCAGGTCCAGCAGTGATGCCCAGAACAGGCTGTCAGTTCAATTGATGTGGTCTAATTGCAACTCCATTTATGACACAAGTTGCTGCACCAGCTACGGCACGTATCTCAAAGTTATGGCTATATTTGGACTCAAATCCCTCCTTTATCCACTGGCATCTATTAAGTGTTGTGAGTATGAATTCCAGAGGAATGAATTCATTACAAATTCCTTAATAATTATAACAAAAGAAATGTACACTGATGAGGCTAATCAGATCACAAAAAGCTACAATTTGGTTATACTTCAAATGCATTTCTACGCGTAATGTATTTGAAGATACCTGCCACTAAGCCTTGACTGTCTAGAATGCCAAAAATACTATTGTGTGCACTGTTCTCCAAAACAACGGCAAGATGGTTGGTTTTTTTATTTTTATTGCGTCCCCATTTTATTTATGAGTTACTAAGTCTTACATGCCCAGTCACATGAAAAATCCCTCTTCAGAAAGCCAAAGCCTAGAGTTATGACTCTCGACAAAGAGCAATGTAAATTCTTTCTCATGACTCATGAATGTGTAGCAAAGGTCAGGGTTTTGTGTGAGAAACAGAACGTTAGCATTTTGGAAGTGGTTCATTTCTGCTCACCCGTGGCTATGAATTCTTAGTGCCTGGTTTCAGCATTGAGTTAAGGTGTCATCTACTCTACTGCAAGTAAAAACAGGGATGCATTTTGGAACACAAGGTCTATGCCCAACTTCACAATATATAAGTAAATCCTCATAATGCGGGGGAGGTAACATTGAAAAGACAAAAACTCATAAACCTGAAAGATGATGGTAGTTGGTTCACTTTCAGCTTGAACTCTGTTAGCTATGGATAAGATACTTCACATCAATATCCGTCTGTTTACATAAGGCAAAGTGGCAATTTGTCTCATAATTATGGGACTAACTAAAATTAAAACTTTAACGGTAACACTTTATAGATGGGCACAAATAGTGTAGTAGTACATTATTTTCATGTTTATTTCATGCAGTTACAATATTTGTTCATGATTTGTACTTGAGTAGTAACTTCAATTATGGTGTTACCAATAAAACTGTTAAGACTCTTAAACTAGTGTCAGTGATAGAACTTCAGCTATTAATAATGAGAAATTAACATCATTTAAATTTGAGAAAAGAAGTGAATCTATGATTGGTTTATGCTGCGTAGCTCAGTGAACTCAATAACCCAAAGTTATGTTTTATATAATAATGTTTTATATAATATTATTGAATAAATTTATGTTTGCGGTCAGATTCAACATTTCTTTGTTGTTGCTGAGCAAAACATGTTTACAGGTTGTGATTTGTGACTGTTGTATATTTAATAATTTCAGAAGCACACATCAGACTTTTCAAGTCAGGGTGAACATGCTGTTCTGTAAAATATGAAAACAGCATCTTCTGGAATAACCCAAAGAAGTCCACTACACTCACGCAGTTGGGAAACAAGTGCTTTTGGCAAACTGGGCTTGGACTCCATTTAAAGGTCTCTGAGATTTACAGAGGTATTTAGAACGAGGAGTGGAGAGATGTGAGGAAACACTGAGGGTATTGAGAAGCCAGAGGACAGAGTTTGGGACTGCCACCCTTTTTTTTACAAATGAACATGTCATAACCGACGAAGAGGGGGAATTGGTCACCCCGTCCCGTCTGGGTAAAGGGGCGGGGAAAGCCACAAGCGAGACAAAATAGCCAATCAATTTTCTAGCCCTGACTGTTCACTGGAGTGCTGGGTGAATTTTTTGGGCAGATACTACATGGCAAGGCCAGTGCCTTAAGTGCCCGGTGCCAGCGTCAGTGTTGGGTCAGTTATTCACCACCTCTGCCTAGGCCCTGTCTCATTATGCAGATGACACCAGGAGATCGGCCCATTTAACAGATCGACTACTTTCCCTTGTTTACCACATCGTCTGCGTTTTTATATTTCATCTACCTTGGCTCACGTGTGTTTTTTCTTGAGAACATAAACTGAAAAACACATAAACGGCACTTTTAATTATTTGCCATCAAGCTATTTTTAGATTAAATAAACTATACACAGTCATTCTGTAACTTACAGGACAAAAACATATTATTATTTTAATGAAACCAAAATGCCTACACATATTTTTTAACAGCAATGAACTATAAGTGTTTTCATTTAGTGTAAAAAAAAAAACTGTGGGATGTTATTATACAGTATGTGACAGATTTCTGTTGGGTGGGACAGTAATTCACAATCACAAAATCTGTGCTCCACTGAGGTTCGCATCAATCTGCATCTATGTCGGCTTGTCGTTCAGCGCCTTTGCTTTGGTTTCAGTCTCCCTGAAGGAGACTAGAAGGATTATTAGCACCCATGATCAAGCTTGTGTCACATTGGAATTATCACATAAATATCCATGTGAGAAATAAAAGCATGCATGCGCAAGTCAAGTCAAGTCAAGTGGGCTTTACCTATATACAGGTACACAGTGGCACGAAGCAATGTTCCCACAGGACTGTGGTGTGACATACAGAGAGTAAGTGACAAGGGGAGGGTCTTCATACTACAAAATACAAATACTGTGTGAAATAGGGGGGTTGGACACCCTGCAAATGAGTGAAATGTGTATGTAAACAATACAAACAGCAGTATAAAAAGAGTGAAATAAATGTAGTAGAATGGAATAAATAGTAAGTTGAAGTGACCAATGGCAGTCGGGGGGGTGGGGGGGGTCAGGTTTCTCACAACCTCTTACATTGATATTCAGAGACACCTCTGTATCCTGGGGCCCCTAACTCCCCCAGGGCATTTCCCTGCCCTGTGCCCATCTGCCCAAGGTGGGAGACGGTTCACCTTATTTACCTCAGCCGGCATTTCAGCCAGGAAAATGACTACAATCACGGTGCTTTTCAAAAGCGGTGACTACAGGTCACAACACATTACATGACACCGAGGATCACTGTAGGCAACTGGGAGGAACGATATGGTCAATTGTTGAACAACAAAGGCATTTGACTACGCTTGGCTGTGTAATTATTCCTCTAAACTCAACTTTGTCACGAACCACCATGTAATTATACAGTCTAATTGCTTCTTAGAGGCAAACAGGGAATGTAACATGACTCGTAGATCACACTTAGACATAAGCCCAAAAAATGCATCCAGCTTAAGACGATCTTGTGAAAAATAAACAGAATCAGAAAGGAGCCTCTTTGCATTAAACAAAGATGAATGAGTTTAGCGAAATATAAGTTATTCCTCATGTGGCGTATAAGATCCCGTTCACCTGGGGAACGGACTAGCAGATGTATGGGATATCCCACCCACCTGAACCGGATGACTGGCCAACCAGCAGCACAAACCACACCGGATGTCTGCTATACAGATCAAATTTTAACTGGTGATTTGATGGAAGACTTTTCCGCACGTGTGTCCCTGACAAGCATCCTAGCATTTCCGCTACACGGGAACTGTTTTGTTATTTCACGGTATGTGACAACGGTAAATAATGCCCATTCCCTGTTTCCTTGGTTCCCCGCATCCCACCCGCTGCTCTCTACTCAGCCATCGCTTGGCGCCTGCCACCCAGACACAGACACATATGCGTTTTTACTATAATCAGCAAAAAAAAAAAAATAAATAATCTTGTTTTCCTTTTTTCACTGGGTTGGGACTATACGTCTTCTTGGGGAAATGCAGAGACTCTGAGTCTTGTGGTCCTTTAACACCTGTAGTGTTTGGTCATCGTGAGGCAAGTCTGGCACCGCTGGCAGCAGCTGTAGGTGACATTTAGAGCCCAGACCGGGGACCGGGCCCTGCCCACACTTTGGCTCCGTGTGGTGAAACGGCATGCATTTAAACAGCATTGCTCCGGGGTGGGTATGGTGATTAGGTTTCAAGTTCGTCACTGGATAAGGAGAGGAGTATCATGCCAGCGTCAGCTTTTGTGCTGACTTTAGGGAGCAGGGTTTTCAGGTCACTGGAGATCAGACAACTGCTTGTAATGAGGTATTTTATTATGGTGCTAGTATGGTGTAAAGGAAAAAGTGGAGACTGCGGTGCAAGCACTCAGGTGAGCTGTTCACCATTCCCAAAGGGATAGAGTTTCATTCTCATTGACTTTTCCTCTACGTCAGGTTTTCCCAATCCATTCCTCAGGGACCCGCAGACAGTCCACGTTTTTGCTCCCTTCCAAATCCCCCGACTGCCTAGCATGGACCATCACTGTGTCCTCAAGGACCAGGTTGAGAAACACTGCTCTACATGGATACCATCACACACTTTCGTGACGTATTGTCTGGATGTTTCAGGTTACAGAGTAAACAAGTGTCCTGAATTTAGCAGAATAAATAGTTCCTAGAAGAAGTCATCTTGAGCATCAGTGGACATTCTAAACTGTGATGACATCGGCTGAATATCTGAGATACTAATTCATTATTCATTAGAATTCATATTGATGCTTGAAAATTGTCAGAGATCATTATTTGTTACCTCCCTGAAATACATAAATGTGTTTCTAAGCATCACAAATTTAAATGTACCACAGATAAGGATATACTTAATACTCCTTTTACTCTGTCAGTGTAACACAATAGTAAGATATACTGTAGGTCTCATGGAGGTAACCATGCCTTCCATCTATCATCTATCAATTTATCCATCCATTGATTCATACATCGATCTATTTATTTTCAAACCACTCATCATGGTCAGGGTCGCAAGGTTAGGGTTAGCCATACAGGTATTGCTGTTTTCTGTTGCTATATAATCATACCCTTTACAGTATGTAGGACATTTCTGGAGTTGTGGAGCTCATCAGAAACACAATTAGACCCAAGGAATCAATGCGGTCTAATTACTCATCAACTCTTTTCTTAGGTTTCCTAAAACCATTTGTAAGACCCTGGAAAGGTTTTTTGGCCCTAATTGAGCCCACAGCTTCAACATGACAACAATCAAGACTTGAGGAAAACTTTCCGGCTTCAGGATCTGTGCAGCAACTCGCCTTCACTGAAGGAAGCATGAATTCTGCCCTATTAAAGAAAAAGAAAATGTCTGTCAGAGACCATTGGGCCATTTGTCCGTGCAGAGATGCTGCTGCAACAGCTGGACCTGGCAGAAAGATATTAACAAGCCTACATGAGAATAGCCAGAGAACAAGAATTTCACAATTGAAATGAAAAGTTCCCACCACTAAACCTATAAATGTCACTGAGTTGAGGCAGCTTGGCATTGAGAAGTGAGCGAAGATCCCTCTACAGTTCCCAAGAATCACCATTTGACTTCCACTGCAAGGTGGGAAATCGAACAGGTAAATCTAAGCCTTTTCATGTCTACATATAGTTCCTGAGGAGAAATAAGAGGAACAGAAGTAGCCATTTCCATTTGAGTAGAAGACAAAACTGAAGAAAAGCATTAATTAAACTCTCCCTATAACTTAATGAATGCGTGTCCATTGCTGGGTTAAACCCCAAAAGGGTTAGCAATCACACCCTTGTCAGTGGTGCCCATCCCTGACAGGTTCTTCTTGCTGACAAATGACACTGTCTCCAGCTGGAGTTAATGAGAGCCGCACGCAGCCCGCATTTTCACGGGGGAGTCTTGTTTGACCCTCTTCAAGAAGGATGACTACATCTCCCCAAGGACTTTGGTATGCAACAGGAGATGGGGCAATGCATCATATTTTGGTAATACTCAAGTTGGCTTTCCGTTCTGAATATTAAGCCATATTTATTATTGAGAACAAGGCACGTCTTATTTGCATGACCCTTGTTGCTGGCCTTTAACTTTTGGAAAGCATTGAGCTGCACTTTTAGACATGACCAGTGTGCAGATACTTCCTGTTCGTAAACGTCAGACACTGTTCTGAACTGATCCGTACCAATCTGAACCTGGCAGAAGCCGCATGTTTTATTTTCATGGTTTTGTGTAATTTACCATCATATGAATCACGAAGTAAATAAATTATTCTATATCTTATATCTTCTGTATATATCTAAAAATTTGCCTTAGTGAATGAATTTTTTTTTTTGGATTTATAACCCCAAACCCTCTTGTGTGTTTGAAAGGGACCCTTGTGTTTGATGTGTAACACTGAGGCGTATGCAGCGGACGCATGTGACAGGAAGGAATCATTAAATAAGGCTGACAGCAATATGAATGGAGCCATCCTGATGCAGGTGCCTCTGGCCAGAGCACTAGGGATCATCCTTTGATGCATTCTAGGATTGCATTACAGAAAGTCATGGATCTCCATGGGCAGGATGGAGCCGCTTGCACGGGTGCGGTGAGTGACTCATTACGCCGCTCGCTTCACATGCATGGGCTACTTTCAACACTCTTAATTACTGAGTGCTTAAAGAGGGCTTGGATCAACCGGATCAAAAACACTCCATTAACTTGTACCGGGAAACTGATTGCACATGGACTATTTGCACAGTACAGATTTTAAGGAATCATTTTGTTAAAACGTATCATTTTATTTTTATTTTCAAAAATTAAAACATAAGTATATAATATGCATGTCATCACTTTCTGTTGAGTACAATTGAAAATAACTGATCCACTCAATCGTTTCAACGTCATTACTGCAAAATAGCTTGAGTAAAATTACATTTTTTAAATTGAAAAGGTGTTTGTTACAGAGAGAACTGCCTGATAGTTTGCATGGTTGCTCTTTACTGTAATGGATGTATGAATGCGTATATTTGCATGAAGAAACTTGGTTACAAAAATATATCAATTTAATGGCCACAGAGTTGTAGATATATCCTGGCCATAGTATTTGGCAATTATCCAAACAAATATGATTCCTGAGCTGACCATTTTCAGGGCATGACATTAAGTGCCTTTTCAAATAGCTCCCAGTCTTGGAGGACTACATTGTGGGCAGTTTCGCAGGTATGCACTGAACAGAAGCAAAACTTTAATCTCCGAGCTGCAGTGAAGCGTTAACTCCTGAGCTTAAATGGAGAAATGGAGTAGATAGCTAAATCCCCACCCAGCAAAAGCGCTCGGAGCTGTGGTAAATGTGCTGCATGCATTGGCACGGCTGGCCCATGAATTGAGTGGGCCTAATCTTTGCTAGCCCGCAGGATGCTAACACCAGTGATGTCACGGTGTCACTGAGCCAGGGCCTGGGGGGAGTGTGACGAGACCCGAGAGGCTGTTCTACAAACCCAGACAGGGGGCGCTTCTTCCTGGCTGAAAGCGATGGAAAGTGACAGGCGAGTCTTTTCAGGTTGCACCGCGAGGTTGCCCCGCCGCCGGCGTTTGGCCCCAGGTCATCGTGACAGAGGGGCCTGCATCAGGGGTCGTGTTTCCTGTGGCTCTGCTTGGGGGGGGGGCGGAAGGGGGTGCTTCTGTGTGGCATCTTTGCCAGAGTTCTTGGAAATAGTGACGGAGTCCGCAAGAGGGTTCCCATTTAAATGTACACGTATTGAAACAATGGGCCGCTTCTCCTGCGCTGACCAGCTCTGGCGTGTTCCACAATGTAGGGTGGGCCACACCTCCACAATCGGGGGAGGCTGGAGCAAGCTTCTGGAAAGATCTCTCATTATACTCTACCTAAGACATTAGTTGTGAGATGTTCGCTCTTCTCCCTCACCCATCTAATCTTGGATCATCTGTATCTGAAATAGATCATGTGTTCTGCATTAAATGGGGAGTGGGGGGCGGGGGGGGGCGAGGGTCGCTGTTCTAGAACGCTCCCTGGAGTACCAGGAGGAGCTGCTGGCTAAGAGCCAGCCCCCCTAAATGTCCCCTCCCCTCTCCCCACACTTTTCTGTGCTATTTCAGTCCCAGGCGTGACCGGGAATCACAGCAGCAAGCGACTGACAGCCTGTTTTTCTTTATCTGCTCTCCGTCACCCGTGTATGTTTAAATAGCATTGCAGACGAGTGCCTGCCTGTGACGTGGTTTAGCTATTGTCATTTACACACCATTTACATCCCTCTTGCACTTCACCCGCATATGGAAAAAAGGAGAGTTTGATCGATTGCCAGTGACACTTTGTTGCATCGTATACATCCCTCTGTAACACGGAGGGCAATAACGTCAATAATCTATCATGGGAAGCCATAGTTTACCTTCATTGAAAGTGTATATGCTCTTCTCCATTACTTTCTGGAGGTGGTGGTGGTGATGCTGGGATTGTTTTTCTATGACCCAAGAGGTGGCCATTAATCAAACATGGCAGCCTGAACGCAGGTCCTTCCTCGCCGCGGTAAGCCGTATCTAGATTTCTAAGAGAAGCCCCATTCCTGAGGTTATATTTATTATGGAGACAAAATAATGGCTGACATGTGATCTGTCCTCTACTATACTCTGGCAGCGAGTCAAGGAAACGGTATGTCCGTCCGTTACGCTCGTCTCCCAGCATCGCCGCTTGCTTTTGAACTTTGTGAGTTTGAGTTTTCCTTGGCAATAGAAGCAATGCCTATTAAAGCATTTTCATTAAAAAAAAAGCTTGACCTTCATTGAGAAGATCTTATCTCTATGAAAGGTAAATGACATTTCTAAAGCGCCTCCGTTCCTCTCTCTCTCTCTTTTTGTTAGAGGCTTTTACAGTGCTTTGCAGTGTTTGACATTTTCACAGCGGTTTAAACGCTCCACGTGTCAGATGGGGACCGGGTGCGAGTCTGTGTGGGTCTCACGGAGGGATATGCCACTCTGCCCGTGAACAAGAAAGGTTTATTCTTCACAAGGCACCGTGAAGCCCATGCGGACGCGAAAGAAATGCCAGAAATGACAGCCACTTGCAGCTGATACTCAATGAGAGCGCGAAAAACAAGTCCTTTTTTTAATATGCCTTGCATGTGATTGCCAACAACAGAAATTAAACCATCTGAGTCATCCTTGGAGTTGGCATACTGCAAATCCAGTTCACATCGAAACTTTCGATCCTGTATTTAAATATTTCATCTTTTTGCTGTCATTAAGAGAATAACAAGGTCCTGTATGATACACAAATGAAGTAACACTTCATAATAACACTTTACTGAAGGGATAACAAGTAATATAACATTATGCTCGTAATTAATTATGAATCAACATAATTAACTAATTAACCACAACTTAAATCTTTTTAACAACCAAATTAGTGATTATGCAGCAAGTCATTGAGCTCTCAGTTAACTTAAAATGTAGGTAACTGTTACTTTATGGTGTATATTACCATTATCTATAAACATATACAAATTCCATTAATGAACGTACTTATCTGGCTAACTTAATGGTAAAAGGAGATAAATGCATCTCCAGATAAATACATTTAACAGAACTAATAGGTAAGTAGTGGTAAGTTCCCATATCTCATTTTTACTTGAGCGAACCTACTCAATAGTTCAGTAGAATATTAATTGGCAGTATCTAGTAGCTAGATAATGATTGAATTGAAAACTTCATAACTAAATCTGAAGTTAACAATGAGCTCAATGACTTGCTGCCAAGTACATCATCACTAGTTTAGAGCATAACAGTGTATTTTTTGTGAGCACTAAAGTAAATGTGACCAAACTGGTATTTTTATTTAAGATATATATATATATATATATATATATATACACAGTATACATACACATAGGCGCACAGACCTATGACATTCACACATACTGCAACAGTACAAAGGAGAATAACAGGAGGGAAGTGTGCTATACAGGCCTAGACACTTAAGTCCATCACATTTCTCCCCTTCCATGTGACATATATGACTCTATAAGTATGGTTAAAATTGGAGGGTACTGGGTACTGTACCCCCTGATCAAGACCCAGACCCCCCCAAAGAAACAAAAATAGCAGTTATTTAAAAAATAAATAATAATAACCTCATCTTGTAGGAAAAATTTATGTAAAATGATTTCAGACACCCCTAATGTGGACCGTACCATTTTAACCACCTCGACGCTAGAAGCAGCCAGTCGGTTGCCTCATTCATTCTCATTGAGTGACCTTTTGGTAAATGTAAGAAGTCTAGCTTGTTGAAAATGTGTTATTTTACAAGCTGCATTTTTTTCTTTTAAATCTACTAATGCAAGCTGACGTCTTTATAAGTTGAATTACTTACCATTGTCCTTCTGAGGCTGGTGTTCTGTCGAGTTGAGCCTACTTTGTCAAGGTAAGTTATCGTAGTGCTAATCAATAGCCCTAACCATAGCTTATTTCAACAAAGTAGCTCAATTCGACAGAACACTTTAATTACATCAACTAGCAAGATAAGCTAAGTTCTCTATTTAAACCAGGCTCATATGGGGAGGTAAAATCGATCGTGGTAATTTTCCAAGGAAATGAACTCCCTATGTTTTCATTCTCATTTTATCCCGAATAAATTGTGCTATTCTGAAATTAATTCACCACTGCAGGACAGTGAGCAGGCAGCAGGAAGATGGCAGGATGAGGACAGTGTGCAGGCAGCAGGGAGATGGCAGGATGAG
>JABFEB020000035.1:7787437-7809454 GCA_019775895.2 Stomatorhinus ivindoensis
GAGATGGCAGGATGAGGACAGTGTGCAGGACAGTGAGCAGGCAGCAGGAAGATGGCAGGATGAGGACAGTGTGCAGGCAGCAGGTAGATGGCAGGATGAGGACAGTGTGCAGACAGCAGGAAGATGGCAGGATGCGGACAGTGTGCAGGCAGCAGGAAGATGGCAGGATGAGGACAGTGTGCAGACAGCAGGAAGACGGCAGGATGCGGACAGTGTGCAGGACCAAGAGGTGAGTTAGAAATTAGGCTGTAGTTTAAGATCTTCTGCATCATCAAGACAGACATTAGACTTATCGGCAAATATTTATTTCTGAAGGCTGCTGGAGCTGGGGAGATTGAGAGGGCAGGAAAAACACCAGACTGCTGGACCAGACCAGGCTGTTTGTAAATGTATAGACTTTGTACTTTTACTACTATACTTCTAGGATAATTCATGGGAGATATCAAAACCAAATTCTTTTGGATAGGGATAAGAATAATGAGATATTCTGTATTGATTCTCATTTTGTCGCATGTCCAGACCATGACCGTGTGTTGCATACATGTTAGTAAACACCCCTAGCGCATCGCGCACTCTTAACATTGATCCTGGTGGCGACTATTCGTATTGATGCATTAGCAGACCATAATGGTCATAGTGTTATGAAGGCAGTTCCCCCCCAATTATGGAGGGGTAATTCGCACTCTGTCTATAAGTGTAATCAAATTCCAGAGACCCAGTAATGATGATATCAAAACCAACAACAACAATACTAATGTCAACAGCCATCCCATTTTCCCTTCCTTTTTATTAACGTCATGTCCTCAATGTCAGGCAGTAGGTGCTTTGGTAATACCTGCGCACTGCCATGCGACTGGTGTCTGCCACTAGTCAGGTGTGTCTGCGCTGGCTGTCCGCCATAATGGCAAAATGTCCCCCCGTTCTCATCCCTCACCTCTGCCGGCCTTGTCAGTGTGCTGTGCTGTACACCACAGTGACCTCTGCTTAGGGAAGACTGTATATCATCCTGCCTCTTCGTCAGCAGGCCGGAGCTTTTAGCTACGGTGAACTGGGCCACATCGGTCTAATGGAGTGGTTTCTTCCTCCCAGGGGAGCTGAGTCGAACTCCAGCTGCAGCTAAATCCCGTGAATGTGTGTACAAGACGCCTTTAAAAGTCACAGTGCAGGTTCCTTAAAAGGTGCTGACGCTTAAACCTCAAACATTTAACCCCAGCAAACTACACAAGAATGGTGATTGCTTTGAGAACAAACCTGTTTTGCTTTTTTTTAGTCACTTGTTATGTTTTCTGTCCTCAGTTCTTTTTGCATCTTGCCATGCAATGGTACTGCATATACTTGTATAAGCCAGCTATGGCCCAACAATGAGACTTGTTATGTTTTGGTCTACTTGTTTACTTGTTACCTGTGCAATCAGGATATACAGTCTGCAATTGCAGTAAATGTACGCTTAAAATCGTAGCATAGAGCAGCTTCAGAATGACATACTGCTTGTACTGGAAACCAATCTCTCTGCCAGTCACATGGCGATGGTAAATTTGGCAGATTGCAAAAAGTGGATTACATAATTGCGTGCGGATTAGATAACATGGCCTACCACCGTTCATCTTTGCATTAGATGCTATGACATCTTGTTTTCTTTTTCTTAAGTTTATGTACTTGATGTGAATAGATATTTCTGATTGATACTTCAAGTTAAACACACACAAAATGCAACCCAATCACTACCACTGAAGCCAACAATCTCCATGACATGTTTTATTCAATGTCACACATTAAAAAGGCTTGGAGGGATTCAGAAATGACCTCTGACCTCTGAACAAACTTACCAAACTATGGATGTGCTAGGAGGACTTAGATTTCACCTCAGATCCATTCTCTAGTTTGTTTTAGGGACATTTTTAACATTCCTGTACTTTATATATGAAATTATCCAGTTTATAGAGTTATATCTAATAATTAGTTACAATCATTTCCGTCTATATAGCTCATTCTTAGGTGGGAGTTGTGTGGCAGTTATGAGCTAAACTTACATAAAATATGTTATTTTGTACATTATGAATAATGTTCTTCCCTACAAGCCTTAATTTTCCCAGCTCTGTGTAGCTTTCCATGTTAAGAGTACATTCATACGTATTCAATCACTGAAAAAACACCAAAGTGTGTGACTTATGTATATGTAAACGAACTATGCATTTGCATTCGGCCTGAGATTTCATGGGTTGGATGGCATTCATACTTACACCAGTGATGAATGCATAAATCTACCGCATTGGGCACATAGCTATAGTAATAAATCCCACCCCACCGAACCCTGAGGTATTCTCGAGCAGAGCGTGATAACATCTATCCTTTAGCCGCTGAAATGCTTCAGCTGTGAAAAGCGAAATGCGATAGAGGACGCAATGCAATCGATCTCTGCGATATTTGAAGGGTGGAAAGCCTGTTGGGTAAAGGGGGGGGGGGATTTTCTCCTTTAATGGGTTATGACATTAAAATGCAGAGCAGTAATAATATTTTGCCATTTGGCTGCCAAACAGCATATTCCGAGGGACGAAAATCTAGTGAAATTTCATTGAAGCAAATTATGCTATCATGCTAAAAATACTTCCGACTGGTGCTTGTGCAAAAAAGCATGTCAAATTATACAAGCAGAACTAAATAAATATAATTTACATGCACAAGGAGGTGTAAAAAATATGCATTACTTTTAAAAGCTTCTATTTACAACAGTATTATTCCAGCTAACACATTTTAGCCCATAAAAACTGCATATTACTGCTGTTCTAGAAATGTCTTCTGTGACAGTGGAATGAAAATAATTAGTTATGATTACCCCATGTCACCAGATAACAATGATCCACAATGTGAGTTTTGTTTTCCAGAAAATATATTGTCATCCAAAAATCGCAAGATCATCTTTCCTTGGCTAGTTCCAAGGAAAAGATCAGTCGGCCCATTTTGTGCGACACGACAGGTTGGTTCTGGAAACTAGACACTGGGTAGGTATTTGCAGGGAAGAATAGAGGGATTGTTGGGGTTGTTGCCGTCTGGTTTCAGAGTACAGAATCTCGTTAACCTTTCGATTCTGGCACAGGGCAGGCTGGCAGCGGCACAGGTTGGCACCTGCTGCTGATGTGCCAAGCTAAAGGCCCCCTGACAACGTTGGTACAGCCCCGGACCCTTAACCACCATCGCCGCCTTACCTGAAACCCCAGGTAGGCCCACATCACTCAGCACCCCCTCGTGGAGGACACAGCTCACCTTTGGAGGCAAGGAAAGGACCTTCCTCCTAGTTGGTTGTATCGTAATTATTGGCAGGGCTTTGAGCGTGATACATTCGGTCTGCTTTGGCGGAGAAAAAGAAATTGACTGTAAACATAAAAAATATGTGTTGATATGTCACAAGCCAGTTTTGTTTTCATCGTTATGCATGTATTATGTATGTTCTACAAGTATAGGTTTGTGTACATAGAAATAAAACACTTCATTTAGACATATTTATACAGGCGTCACTACCAATGGATGACTTATAAGATACTACGGATGCAGGGCGATACTTATCATGGTGGTCCTGCGTGGCTCAACCTGTTAGGTCACTGTGGCGGCGCTCCGTAGGTCACCTATTCAAATCCCAGGGTCAGCAGAGTGATGTCACCATCAGATCCTTCACCAAGACCCTTGACCCTTACTAGGATTGGCAGAGCCTGTTTTCTCAAAAACATACATCGCTTTGGATAAAAGCATCTGCTTAATGTAACCAAGGATGTTTTCACTCTCCGTTCTCTAGCTTGTTTCTCATTATACCTATTTGTGGGGCTGCCCGTTGTCCCCAGCCACCAGCCGCTGGTCCTGCAGGGGGCAGTACTGGTCCCTCTGTGAACTGCCCGTGTCCCCTGCGGGGCCAGATAAAAACGTGGGCGCCTCCGGCCCCACGGGTGCCACGGCGGGGGTATTGTGCGGGGCCGGCGGAGGGCCACAATGGCCCAGCAGGTCGAGCCCAGGCTGGGAGACATGGAGGCAGCTGTGGCCGTCCAGCGCCATCCAGCACAAAGACCCAGCATGGTACCTCGGGCAGGCCGGCAGCTTTTGTGAGGGCCAACGACAAACATGGTCAATGTGATGGAAAACAGCATCATTTTCCAGCGCCTCTTTGAAACAATCCTGGGCACCATGCTCAGGATCCCTTCACAATAAGTTCGTCTGGCATATGTGTTTCAGCATATTCCAGGAGCTGGGAGAATACTTCCACAGTATGATAAGGGAGCCACACATGACATACCGAGACAACATGCATGAGCAGTTTTCTGGTTCTGACGTCTGATCAGAATCTAGATTTATTGGTTCATTGCACGTTCTGCTTCAATGCCAAACTCATGTACCCAATTTGCACAATCTCTCCAAAACAATCAGGTGCTTAACAGTATCTCTTCTGTCTATGTCAAAAATGCCATGTTTATGTTATGTTCATATGTTTGCATATTTAAATTCTATTGATTACTTTTTCATTGGTACTATGAGCACCGAGAACGACATTTCACCAGACTGTATACCTCCATGAATCATACGTCTGAAGTTGACAATAACAGATGCATGTATTACCTACCTATAGAGGGATCATCAAAGGCAGAGACAGACAGTATTCACCATTCTACACAGGAGGCAGGAAGGTGACAACTGGGCCAGCCTCATCCATGTGACAAGGGGGCAGCGGTGAGTCCCAGTCCCTCCCAGTCTCAGCACTGCAGGAATAGACCAGTGGTATTCCACTCCAGAGCTCTAACTCCTTGTTCCCGCCTGTCTCCTTTCATTATCCCGGATCAGCTCAACCTCCCGGAACTCAGAGCTGGGTCATTAACTGGAAACTTTATGCATACTTTTTGGATAGTGAGAGTTTTGGTCCTGGAGCGCTGAACAAGGCTCATAAATCAAAATTTAATTTCCAGTCATGTCCCATTGGATCCATCGGTAAAGCAAAATTACTCACATTCTCAATAATAAGCTTTGTAAAAAAAGCCTTCGATTTCTTTTGCGGCCCCAGTGGACATGCTTGTCTGATATCTTCCACCACTTTCTTGGGCTATAATTGTGAATAAAAAACAATTAGTCCTTGGATACCTTTTGCTCGAGATTTGTAAGTATTTATGTGTTTGTACAATTGGAGGTTGTAGAAGGTTAATTATTTCCCCATGAAAATTTTATTTCACATTATCCTCTTATTCTGTGGCATTGCATCAGTGATCGAGAAGAAACAAGTCAAGTGAATAATGTAGCACCAGTAAAAAGTCAGAACACCTACCCATAGAAAGGTTTATTTGTACTATTCCCTACATTTAGGATAATTAGTAATACATGAATCCATAAAATAATATATATGGAATTATGCACTGGCCAAAATCAAAAATGATTCATTTACTGGGGCGAAATGGCTCTGTGGGTTTGGATCAAATCCTGTGATCAGCAGAATGATGTCACCACTGGGCCCCTGAGCAAGGCCCTTAATCCCAATTGCTCCAGGGACTGGCTGACCCTACTTCTTCCCCTATGCCAGTTTCATGAGGCGGCCTGCTGGGATGCTATTCCAGCTGTCCTGAAGGAGGTCCCACATATGCTGAGCTCTCATTGGCTGCTTTTCCTTCACTCGCTGGTCAAACTCCTGCAAAACAATTTATACCGTGTTTAGGCGGCCAGGTCATGTGAGGTGACACTCTATCACATTCCTTTGTAGGCGACTTGGCATGTCCAAAATCTTGACTCGAACTGTATATATGTTGTATTTTTTCTTGTCTTGATTGTTTTGTGCCATTAAAAACAGTGGCAGCCAACAACCATGTCATTTTATTTTGGGACCAGCAGATTTGCCTAGAAATAATTCAAATCAAGCAGTCATTCATTCTCAGAAAGACTGGGTTTAGACTGTATTTGGCTGTTGCTGGATGCAGTCTTGGCAAAATCTTTTAGTGTGACATTTGCACTACTCAGAAATAATGTGTTGGACACCTAGTGCCCCAGAAACAGGACCTCAGGAAACGTCAAATATACGTTATAGACTGGGGGGGCATGGCGTTTCTACACAACGGGTGAAGGACAACCTATTTGGTGCATGGAGCAGGATGAGTCTGAACAACGTTGTTTCCGAATTTTAAGGATCTCAGTGAATCTTTGGGAGTGAAATGATCCAGGACGCCCCTTTCATTTTTCATATGTCTTTAACACCCGGGCTTGTTTTGCTGATTTATCGCAGTTACTCCCGTAGACCTCGTCCACTAATTAGGCGGAGGAGACTGACAACATCGAGGTGAAATTAGTACTGATAGCACACTCCCTCGACAGCACTATAAACACACTCCGACGCACCAGGCCTCTGTGTCGGCCTGCAACGCGTTCCAGCTACCAGGAGTGTCAAAATATCTCAGCGCTAAGGGCCCCCAAAGGCAACAAAAATAGCAGCACCCCACTTGTCAAATACTGTCATCCAATATCAAGAACATTTTGTCATAAACCTTAAAAAAGAATTTACATGTGTGTATGACGTAAAAAGGGCATATTGCGATAGCCGTGACAAAATAAATACCTGCCAATTAAAGAAATGCCTGAAGAATGGCTTGCCATGGAGACCACTATAAAAACAGTCCCGCTCAAGATTGGAAAGATACACTTGGTCTTAGCTGTCAGTAGGTTTTCCTTTTTTTGAGGTTGCAGTTGTCTTTGTTGCTTTCTTGTATGGTGGTTGTGTGTAGCGTTCGGTGGCTTAGAAGAATCTTTTAATGAGGATTCACATGTTTAAACACCCCCCCCCCCCCCACACACACACACACACACACCCAGCAGTTGAAAAACAATGCGAGGTTATGCTAATGAATTTCGCTAGGCTGCATGAGCTGGCTTCACTAATTAGACAGCAGTTAATGGGCTTTCAATGGGCCGTGAACCGTCAGTTGTTGGAATGGTTTTGTAGACAATGATTACAGAGCTGTCTGATCTAAGATAGAGAGTATGGCTGATTTTGCCATTCAGAGGAAAATGAAGGTGAGAAAAAAATATTTTGAGCTGCTTGAATATCGAAAAATACTAAAGGTATCCATCCATACATTTTCTCTAACTGGCAATACAGAGTGACAGAGAGCCTAGCCAAGAATGAACATGGTACAACATTGGGATGGGGTGTCAGTCAATCACATGCAGCTTTAGAATATGCTGTGTTATATTATTATGGAGAAGATCATATTAATTAGCCTAGGGAAATCAATCTCTTTTTGCAACACAACTTTCACAAAAGCTTTATTTAGGACCGGATATAATTTGGGGCACGATTCGAAGTCGTATGGAGACGAATTGAAGCATTGACCTCAATTAAAACTCCATGCAAATGCCATTATCCATTTGTTATCTCCTCAAACCCACCTCCTCACACCTCTCAGCCACTGTCTGTTCAGTGGTTCTTGGCAGAGTTCTTCACATTGTTGTGAGTCCTAAACACACGCAGTTGCCAGTGAGGCCTGTACACCCTAAGTAAACGTCATTTGACGAATTCGACCGCTCGCGTGGTCATATTTTCACCAATCGGTTGCTGGGAGCCGGCACTTCCACAGTGTTTGGTAAACATGCCCTCACTAGGCTGCTATATTAGAATGTCCCCCGAAATGAACAATACAGTCTAATAGTAATCATAATTCACCTGCATTTTGTTCCAGGTATTGCATGTGGTTCTTGGCCATTAATAAGCTGGAGTCTTCAAAGAATTAAGAAATCTGAACAGAACAAACTGTCCTGTGAGTTCATGCTATTTCTGGAGGAATAATAATCGTAGGAAATACCTCTGCGGGTTTTAAAATTAGCTAAAGTACCCCAAAGTTTTGAAAGCTGGCATCCATGGTCTGTCCTCATGATTTCCCCTTCCCCCATAGCCATTCCACGGAGCTGAAATAAATCAACAAGCAGGAGTTTGTTTTTCTTAATTAGGTTTCCAGGTTTTGCCTTGTAGCAACTGCGAGGGCAAGACAGACCCTGAGGCAAGCGGCGGTTGGTTCAGCGCAATGGCAATGAAAATACCAGAGTTGTCACACTATTCTTGACAACAAGCTCAAGAAACACACACGCACTCATACACTAAAGTGCAAATATGCACACATACATAAATGTGTGCTGTGTATAATGTGCAATACTTCACAGAAATGCATGGTATCCATGCTGCAGAGAATATGCTGACAAAGGCCAGTGACCCATAAACTAAAGGTGAGATCAAGTCCTAGACGATGTCCAGCAGGAGTATTCTTGAGAATACACTTGATTCCAGACTGCCTCAGAACAGTCAACTGTGTAAAGACTGAGCTGTAATTAAATAAATATGTCAACTGACCAACTAAAATGCAAGACTTTAGAGAACTGTTGGTTCAGATTGTAAAAAAAAGTTATCAAACATGGTTTGAGCGTTAGCAGTTTCTGCATAAGATTATTTCATGAAGGTACTTGTGTATATTTTTAGACTGTGGGAAATATATGAAATCAGCCCCCCACAAAAACAAAAAAACAGAGATCTTATTCTTGACCAAACATTCAAAAAAAGAGTTCTTAGGTGGTTGCTTTCAAAAAAGATCTGTATAATTCAAAGACCAATATAATTCATGCAGTTTTCCTTTACGTTTTGAGGTGATCAGCAGTTTTGTTCATTCACAGTACTCTGAAGACAATTATGCCATTATTATTTCAGTAAGGCAACTTTACTTGTTTAAGCATGACACAACATTGGTTTTATGAGGGGACATCAGGTTCAAACTGGTTTTTTGTTTATTGATTGATTGATTGATTGATTATTAATCAGAATTATGTGTTTACTTTTGGTTTTGAAATCTTATTCAGAAATATCAAGCACCTCTATGCTGTTTAATTTAATTTAACATGCATCTGTATAACCACACCTAATATTACAGCATCGCTGTAAATGCAAAGGACTTTCATGCAGCAGCATTTGAATATGGAGCTGTAACAAGTGACCGGTTTTAGCACGATTTCAGCATCAGTGTCTACAGACGAAGTGCAAACCGCACACTTGCTCTAAACAATAGCTGTGTAATTAAGCGTGAAACGCAACGCCCCTCACATAAAACATCTGGTGTCTGCGAGTGTGATGGCCAACTGGTGCAAACGACATTCCTCTCAGTAATGGAGGCCTGATCCAAACACACCTCCCTTCATCCTTGTTGTATGGGGGCAGATTAGCTGGGGGCTCTAGGCTGTTTTGGCTAGAAGGTCTTCACCCAAGCAGGCCCCTTGAGCCCTTTTGATCTCAAAGAGAAATGAGAGACAATAAAAATGATGTAAGGTCATTATTTTGTTAATATGCACAAGGGGTGCTGGTTTGTTAAGCAGCAGAGGGAGCAAGGTTTACCTGTTGTTGAACATTTTCTCAGCCCCGTGGCTTGTAAATGAAAACATGTCTCACTTTCTGGACTCTGCCGGGAGTCATGTTTGCAAGCAGTGTCTCCCTGAGCCCGGCTGCATCAGCAGCAGGTCACGCTGGCATCATCACGTGGGGCCGTCCTCTCTCACGTTCCACACATGGAGATGGCGAGTGCATTTCCCCCTGCCTGGCCGTAAGCCAACTAGCATTGCTGGCTCATTAGAGGGATGCGGTTAATGGTCTGATGCAACCTGGGATGTTGAGAGCAAGGATTAAGAGAACCACGCTAATTTAATCACAAGGTTGCACGCAGGTGCTTTGGGTCTTGTTCAAGGCCTGCTATTTATACAAGCACAGATGACCTCATACTTGATGTATCAACCCCCTCCCCTGGGCCATGTGATGCAGCTTCTAGATCTTCTAGTCCTCTAGCTAGTTGTACTCATTGCAGTCCAAGAGTGGCCCTGGAGCAGATCCAATGGGGAAACCATCTGGACGAGTTGGGTCTGCTGGATGACAGCTTGTGAAATTTCTCTTAGTTACGTGTCAGCATGGTCATCCATAAGTATCAGTTCGTTCGCCACTGGAGACGTGAGATCTGTGCAACCCTGTCCTTCAACATCACATTTAAAATGGGTGTTATCACCAGCACTGTTCCAGACTCATTAGTGGATAATTATAACTCCAGTACGTAGCCTTTTTGGTGGCCTCTATTTCTCCTGCAGTCTATATGTATTGACGTATGTTGATGTTAGTCAGTTTGTGCAATCACAGATTTCGTTGTAGAAGGAAACAGAGATGATAAGATTTCAGGTGCCATTATTTAACATGCTTCTGAGCCTGATACCGCATATCACATGAGGGTTTTTTTCATTCTTTATGTCAAACAAAGACATCTGATAAGGGATGTGCATGTTGAATCCAAAGGTGATGGAACAAGGCGTTTAATGACAAAGCAACATTCATTCTGAAGAAGAGGAAAAATGCATGCAAGGCTGTGACATGTCAAGGGATGATTTCATATCAGATAAGTCTTTCAAAGGTGTCACATCAACAAATTCCAGGCATGTTCCCGAAGTTCTAGAAGGTCTTTGTTGGATGTGAACCAGCAACAGCAGCTGCTGATGATAGCCAGAATGTTTTGACTGTAAAATAACTGTATAAATTTCAACACAGCCCATACCACTGGAGACTAAATGAAACAAAGGTTTCCCTACATCAGCATTCTCATGGAGGACACCAGAGCGAGTGTAATCCACTGTCAGGGATTGTCTCGCATGCTGTCCTATGCCCCAGACATGTTTTACAAGAAGAGGGGTCAAGGCTGATGTAGCAAAATGTTGGTTCATTTCTTGAGGGCCAGTGATATGAATGAATGGCATGCAGCTCAATGACTGTATATCTTTGAATGTCAAAATGAGTAGATGAATGATATACATTTAGCAACCCAAAATAACCTCTGACCGTGGTTTCCCACACCACAAATGTGTGCTTTCATACAGAACTAGGCAGTCATGCAAGATGACACTACAGAATGAATGGACAGTGGAGTTAACAATGCACTTGTGAGTATTATACAGCACAAATACACCTCATGCTAGAACACCTCATGGTAGAACACAGGGTGTGCTGTGAGGTTTTCATGTGAACATCTGACTGAATTCTGAGATGTGTACTATTTTAGAAGAGGAAATTCTGATTGAATTCCCTACAGCCCCTTGGTTTGTTTTACAGAGAATGCCCTTCTGGCCCTGCCTCATGTGTCATGTCCCCATTTGGCCAGCAGGTGTCACCGGTCATCCTGTTCCCTCCTCTGTCTTGTAGCCTTTAGACCTTAGTGTGTTTAGCTGCTCCCTGGGTGGCTGTGTAACTTAACAGGCTAAGTGCTCAGTCACTGTTCTCGACTACCCTTTGTAAGTTCTGGGCTGGCCAGAGTCTACAAGCCTGTTGTAACAAACAATTAGTTTGTTGGTCTTGTGTTCTCCTGGTTTAATGTTTGTATAAGTATTTCAGTTACAGTTCCTTGTTTTTTATTCCTTGTTGCCTCTTCATTTTGTTTTCCTTAGTGCTTTATCCTTTTCCATTTCTGTTAATTGACTTCTCTGTGCCTGTTGATTGCAAATGTAACCCGCTTTTTCCTTCCTGCCCAAGTCCTTCGTGATTGGTTATTTGTTATGGTTCTCACCTGTCCCCCGTCTGTCTTGTTATTAGTCTATGTAAGTGCCTGCCTTTGTTCTGTTCCTCAGTCAGTTACTGTAGTTGTTACGTTGTGGTTGTTTCCCAGGCTAGCTTCCAGTTTTGCTCTCTTCCCTAGTTGTGTTACTTTGTGGTACTTTTAGTTTGTTTAGTTTGATTCATCCTTTGTTTTCTTTTTGAGTTTATTTTTGAGTTTTGTTATGAGCCACTCCATGGATCATCCCTCTTTTCCTTCAGCATGCCCCACCATATCATATGGAATTGCATTACAATTACATAACTGTGCCATACAATGCTGTACTGCATTTTGTATAGCTTTCACATGTTTTCTCCATGTTAGTGTGGGTTTGCAACATTAAGTTAGAAACAAGTAGTTAGGTACAGTGGCCTTTCTAAAATACCCATAATGCGCAATTGTACATACCCCATACCTCATACCTCATACCCCATACCCCATACCTCATACCTCATACCCCATACCCCAAACCCCATACCTCATACCCCATACCCCATACCTCATACCCCATACCCCATACCTCAGACTGGCTTCTTGTCCCACGCCTCCCCTGCCTCAGGCCCTCAGCTGCCTGATCTAGGCTTCAAGGGCACTGTGATCATATACTGGATAAACGGTATGGGAGATGGATGAATCTTATTTACTGTTCCTTGCTGTGGGCCTTTGAATCCAGAGCCAAAAATAGAATTGTGGGTGGGGACATTTTTTGCATGTTTGTTACACAATGGTGTCTTTGATAAGATTTGCCTGGGTGATCCTTCTGAAACTGTCATGTTGTAGCACAAAAGAAAAGATGAACAATCTATTCACCTGGTTAACTCAGGTAAGTATGATTACACACTGAAAAATTGGTACTGAATAACTACTATTATCCATATCATATTACATACAAAACAAAGTACTAGAAACATTTTCCTATAGAAGACCATAGCAAACGTACCCAAGAGCCTGACGATATTTATGTCATAATTTACTGTTTTTGGCTTGTAACGAATACATAAAAACCACACACAGATATATATTTATATATATAAATGTCTTTAAATGCTTTGCAAACATAAGTGCCCTTCTTCACATATTTATATTCCATATATAGAGTATTAGTCAATAGAATTTAATAAGTTTGGATCAATTACGTTACAGAGACAGGACACAGTTCAAAGGTATGCAATTTGTTAAATCAGTAGCTAAATAAAGCCCAGTAGATTAAGAGCTCAAGCTGCACTAAAGGCCACCGTGCCCCAAAAGCTGTGATGAGAAACACTGACAAAGACAGAAGTTAAAAAACTGTATTCTAAAAGTTATGAAGGAATGTTGTGTAGCTACATAAATGCCAAGACATATTCCTTTCAAACAAGACCAAACAGGAAAAGCACAGACATGACCAATAGTCCATTTTGATAATCTTCTCCAACGACATTTAAATACAGTTAAAAGAATGTCAAAGCTCTTGTGTTTTGCAATAATAACATGACAGAAATCGTAAATTAGGGTGTGGATATATTCTCCTATCCAGGGTTTCTTTTTCTTTAAGGAGCACCTTACAAATTCTTGGGATTCTTTGCTGTATGCGCTCTCTCGCTCTACTTCCCTGGGACTTCCCGTTCCTAAAATCCAATATACAACCAATGATTGTTTGTGATGACAGTTGTGAGTAAAAATTACCATGTCCTGGCTTGTGTTTGGGGTTATACATTTATTTTGGGTAAACTAAAAGCTTCATAGAAGTCATAGTGATGCGACAATTATGACCATTCACCAACATCCATGAGAGAAATGTGCAGTGTTTCTACTTCTCCATGGAAATGTCATAATTATGGTATTTACCAATTAAACATCAGGTAAGAGTATCTTTAATGGAATGCTTATTACTGTAATCTACTCAGAACTCTAAATCCCACAGCCCACCTCCACTAAACAAAACATATTTTTGCATTATAGGCAGCATAACAGATGTCATTGTCATTGAATGACTACTTTCTATGAAAAAATAGAATGCATATAGTGAATAGATAGATGTACAGTATATGTAAATTAAAAGTCTTTTATTTGATTATTAAATGTTAATTTGTTTTATGTTAATTTGTTTAAATGTTTAAAATAGATTCAATAATTACTATTTGGCCTTCACTATGAAACAATTCAATTCAAGCCTGTTTCTCTAGACATGAAATAGTGCACACACCCACATTAATTTAAGACTTGAGTTAATCTATCGGTATAAATTTGACATTCTATTTATATTACATACTGCAAGCCTCATTACTACTCTTCTGCACAGTATTATCTGGCCAATGATCAAATCTGTTTTTCAATGGTAATTGTCAATCAAAATATCTTTATTTGCTCACGTATGCAGGCTGTCAAGCCAAGCAGTCACAGCCAGGTGAAAAGAGGCACTCAGCAAACCATATCCAAACAAGTCTTCCCAGCAATGGCTGAAATCATTTCAGGCACAAAAGAACTAATTTTCCAGCATATTTACACATAGGAAACAAAAACAATTATGTGAATACAGAGTATTCAGCAGATGACTACAGCACTTCAGTTGCATGACGGGAAACGAGTTTTTATTGGTGAGTGTATGGACAGAGCTCATGATCTGCTCTGCCTCAGGATTCCCACGGCCAGGGACTGTGGCATTCGTTTCATAGTCGGCTCTTGCTTTCTCAAATTTGTAGTTGTTCTGGACGCACACTCACATGCCTCCAAGCACACGTGTGCCATATCTGTCAGGGAGGTTGAAACACGCTTCCAGATTTCATTGTCTGTCTTTAATAGTCAAGCATTCACTTTTGCCACAACCAGGTGTCATCTCAGACAGAGTCAGCTGGACACTGGATGAAACATTACATGGTGTATCGCTCTTTATTTCCTTGAATTACCATCAGCCTTTGACCGCCCAGTGGTGCATCCCTCTGTGGCTTTTTCCTGGCCTTCCCTGAGCCCAATCTAGGTGGCACTGAAGATAAAACCTAGAAAATGACCTGAAAAGGTGCAATGATGGTGTGAAAGAAAAAAAATAAACAAGACAAGCTCACAAAAACTACATAACAGAATTTATGATTTGTTGTTAAAATGTGTTTTCTCAGCTTCAGAACTCTTAAATGTTAACATCTAAATTACGTACAGATGCAAGTAATTAAAACAACGTTTTAGACTTATTAAAATATAAGAATGGGGGTAAAATAATACTAGACCACAGAATGAACTTTACAAAGAGACTGGGCATACCATCAAACCTTCTTTCTCCATTAAATGAAAATTTTGGGTTGGCATTAACAAATATAATACATTTTAAACAAAACAAGATTTGAGTCAGTTAGAAGCAGGAGATCTAAATGCAAACCATACATAAGGATGTTCTACACTAATAATAATAATTGTAATAATAGGCTGCCCTGTCGTTGATGGTACTTGTATTGCTAACAATCTTTTACTTTGTCAAAATTTGCCATATTGTTGACTTCTGTCTGATTTAGCTAAGGTGAAGTTGAGTAACATTTGATTGGTTTTCAGTCTTTAAAATGGCTGCAGACAAAATATGTCAGCAGGAGTGAAACCAGGTGAGAATCTCTAACTCTTCAGTTCTCCCTAATCTTGGATTAAAAACCCAATAATAATACGTATGGCGTGTAATCCACTCAATCCAGCTTTCTCCCACTCCAGGGTAGACAGCTCTCGATGTTTTGATGACCTCACTTTGGCTGGAGGCTGAACTCTGTCTCTTGGAGCTAATTGTAGGTGAAATAACACAAAAGGCAAATCTATCTTTACTATTGATTTGGCTCCATGGAAATGAGGGTGGGGTTCAGCGAGTTAAAGACCATGCCTATTTGTTTAAACCTGCCAAGTTCCATTCTTAATCAGCAGAGATCACTCTATAGGTGGGATCTTCCCACACGACATCAACATCTACAGACAGTTTTGTCAAGGAAAAGATGTGGTCCCTGTTGTAATCTAATTGAAAGACTGGACCCATGAATAGAGAATGGGAAGACACCAGTTAAAATAGATTATACTACTATAGAACTAGTACTTGTAAAAAGGTCTCACGAAATCCCAGACAAAGTGTGGAATTTAAAAATTAATCCAAATGTTATTTTGCTGTCTCATATTTGGAAATGTATGCCATTCAATAGGTTTATTTAATATAGAAATAAACTCCATATATACAGACATAAAAATACAATTACCACTTATGATAATGAACCTTTATCTGTAGTAATGAACCTGAGCTTTGCTGAAGGGCAGAATTGTAAACATTCAAATTCCCCTCCCCTTTCCCATGCTGACAAACAGCTCAGAAAACATATTCCTGTCTGGTTGCTATGCCCACCCCCCCTCCACCAAGCTGCTTTCCCTTCTTCATGCTGTAGGCCAGGTGTCTTTCGTGCTCTGTTCGGTTCCACCTAGAATCAACAACCAGCTTAGAGTTTTTTTTTCTTTTTCTTTGGGCATGAAGTTTGGGCGGGCCAGTGTTTACCTTTGAAAGAAAGTGCCCTAGCACATGTATGCACAAATACAGACACAGAAGTATGTCAGGTGCTGCTCTCACGTTACTGATTCTAAAGAAATCATCCTGCATTTGCGGAGAAGGCACTGATTTGTTTTGTATATTACAAGAGGTTTATGTTTCACTTGCCAATAGCAGAAGCCCTGCAATGTTGAAACTGTAATGTAATTTTGAACCTGTTATATGAAAAAGTTGTCAATTTTTTCTCTTCATATTTTTGCAAGCAGGTAAATGAATCTCAAATCTGTATCTGAAATATGAAAATTCTACATAACACTCCCTTCACACCAGGAGGCTTAGTAACTGATGCCCTGTTCCTTTATTTGGTGCCAGTTCCCTTGCATCGCATTATATGAGTGTTTTGGAAGGGTGTGCATATTCTGCACTCCCCATGCTTCCTGGCACAAACAGAGAGATGTTGCAGATATGCTCCTGCAAGAGGCAGTTGGTGAGTAATGAACAGGCATGAATTATGTGACCAGAAGCATTGGGTATATTCAAATATAACCCCAGCTGTTTGTTTTGTGGCAACTGCCATAGAAACCTTTACAGTGCATGAAAAATACTGCGAGAACGGCGAGACAATCAATCTCATTGGCTCAGGCACAGACCCAAAGTCCAGCTGCACTCAACTAGCCATTACTGTACCTCTTGACCATTGTACAAAAATGGCACTGACTAATTTCCCCATGAATCTATAAAATGAATTAAAAGTCCCCTGATTTACATTAGCTACTGTTACCAAGCAAAAGTAACAATGCATAATGCTTACTGCAGCCTACCATCTGTGTCAGTATGAATGTACTCGTATGGCGAACACCTACCACTGACATTAAAACAGAATGCAATTTTCCATATACTATCTGTAAGGTGTAAATTTGTAATGCTTGTACATCATATATGGCTACGCTCATTTACTAAAAATGTGTATTGATCAAAGGATTTTTATTTGTCGTACAGATGGTTTACAGAAGTATAACTTAATGTTCTAGTAGTCTCTGTAATGACATAAAAACCATACATACATGGGCACAGAACACAACAATCAACAGAGTATTAAACAAATACATAAAAACCATACATACATGGGCACAGAACACAACAATCAACAGAGTATTAAACAAATACAGAGTATTAAACAAATACATAAAAACCATACATACATGGGCTCAGAACACAACAATCAACAGAGTATTAAACAAATACAGAGTATTAAACAAATACATGAGTGAAATGGTAAATATTAGTTGGTCGGCGTAATACCGCTGTCTTAACCCTTTTTATCTTAAAATTTTATTTTTATTATAAAATACAAAGGAATGATTTTATAAAACACTCTCCTTTCTCTAAGACATGGGTCAACTGGTTAGGGAGTGGTGGCCATCATAGTGTAAATATCTTATGTCACAGAAGAGACGTTCCTCTACTTACCCTGCAACTGGGTCTCAAGAACCCATCTATCCCAGAATCTCCTCCCGCGCTGCAGTATGTACAGGAATAAATATTTACTAACTCCGGTTTCAAATCCGTCGGCATGGCCCCTGTCTCATGTTACCATTGAGTGTCATTAGAATGCTAATGGACACGCAGGACGGCCCTTCATGGGACACGCTGATGCACAGAACACGTGCGTGTCTGTGTGGCTCATCGGCTTTGTTTTGGGGAGGTTGCGATGATTTGGACCATGATCTGTTTCATTGTGACATACAGTATTTGGCGTGTTGGTACTGTTTCATTTCATCGCATGTTATGGGGCAGAACAACTCGTGGGTTCCCCTCTAGCTCATGCTCTCTGCTAATCGTTTTATCACTATTAATATTGGTAGTATTTAAACTTTCATGACATCTATATCCTGATTGTGAATAAATATTTTGATTCAGGCTGAGATTAAACTTCTGGAAGAGTCGTAAGTGATGACACTGTTCTTTCAGTTAAGCATGGGCTTTTCACAGATTTTCTCACTAACTAAGGAACCTTGCACTACCGATTGATTAAATTAATATTACGCAGAGGTAATTTCTGACAGAAATGAATCTTTTATATTTGCCTTGATGCATGTTGGCTTGCACTCCTGTGTTTTCCCTTCACCGATGCTTCTCTAGTATAGAGCGCTGCAAGCTTAAAAATGAAACTTGCCCCTAACTTTCCGAAGGAATAGCAGTGCATGGTGTGGTCAGGCAAGCTGCCAGTATTTGGGGCACGACATTTGAACTGGAATGTTAGTTCCAGGGACTCCAGTGTTTATCTTGCCCTACATACAGCACGAGCCAACATTTGCTTCATTAATTAGATATCCACGAGTACAAATGACAGGCCAGTAGACGAGTGAGGTTTTGCCTGGGAAAAGTGGCCTTTCAATTAAAGGAAAATAGAAATCGGATTGGTCTGTAGATCAGTATGGTTCAGAAGTAGGACAGCTCAAGGCCTTGTCACAGGCGGGGCCCACAGCCGTGCCAGGTCACTGTCCTCGCCCTGGATTTATAGTTTGTGATAAATTCACTGAAGGGGTTATGCCTCCCCTGCTTGATCACAAACCGTCACACAAACGATCCTGCCCATGTGCCTGTTTCCAAAACAACACTCTGTGAAGGAAGGAACTTAGAGCTGGTTTTGAATTGGGGGGTAGAAAGTGTTTTTTTATTTAAAGAAGCAGTGCCTTGTGTATGTACAGTATGTATGTATGTAAGATAGACAGACAGACAGACATGCCTTGTGTTGTGGAGTTTCCTGTTGCTAAGCTTTCTTTTGAAAAGCTTATAGTTTATGAACGGTGCCCCCCCCCCCCCCATGATTCTGTGGGCACTGCAGAGGGTTAGTCATCTCCCTCAGCTAATCTAGAAAACTTTGTTTCATTTTTTCACTCTTTATAATGACTTATCCAATCTTACCATTAAATTCTTTGAGATCCCCAGGAGCAATGAAAAATCTTTAAGGTTGAAGTGCAGCAAGACCAGAGCACCATCATACTCCATAGTTCATAACAGTCCATCTTTCTCTTTTGCATGAGCGCATCAATACATTTTTACTTCACAGCTGCCCTAAAGTATTACATGGACTATTTAAAAAAAATACTTTAAAGGATTTATGGACATTTTCTTTCTTTTATATTAAAAGTAAAGGCACACACTCCCTAGTGTACAATAACTTAATTTGTATCAATTTAATCTAGGTGCCTTTTTTTGCCTCATCATAATTTCCTATTGGAATTTTACATGACTCAAAATCCCAGAGAAAGTGTCGCTGCTCTGCAGTTACCATAGCTGAGAGCGATGCTAAAATATCAGAAGTCGTCATTCTTCCTCACAAGCAAAACATTCTATTTTAGGTGTATTCTTGCACTTGTTTGAATGTCAAATCTTAAACTTTGCTGTAAGGGTTCTATCAAACAATTCGGTAATGAAAGGAAGACCTGTGACTTTGATTCGCTGTTTGGCAGGGCATTATTTAGAATTGCAAGTATAGAAAACATAAACACTGTGGTAAGATGAAGGCATTAACTTTAGCTGCTGAAAGAAGTAGACAAATACCTTGAATCAGTTTAATAGTGCCTGAGTCCCACGACGGGGCCTTTGATCATGGGCTCCGGCAAATCACTGGAGAAGTGAGACCTCAAGCTAAACCTCAAGAGTCTTTTGAACAGCCTTTCGGGACATAAACTGCAACACAATTCATTTTAAAGCCATTTTGGCCTCAAAATAGACACATAACAAGTCTGACTTTCATTATGTTTATGCAAAGAGCGTTGAGTGAAAAAAAAACATGCGCTTCTGGGGCTTTGATAAAATTATTTTCTCATTTTGACACTTTCTGTCTGCTGGCCTGGTACAGACTGCCCTTGTTCATTTTCACCATGACAGGAAATCAAATTACACACCCTGGACACAAACTTTAAAAAGGGTTTTTCAATTACTTGCTATTTTTTAGCAGATTTTACATGAATGTATGTGTCACAAACTCTAGAACAGAGCACAATTAACAAAGACAATTTAATCTGTTAAAGAGAAGAGAATGTCACAGCCATTAAAAGACAAAGCATGAGAGATATTATGATGTGTGTTGTCTGGGAAACAGCTGGACGTGTTTCCACAGAAACAAAGGTACAGCCTTGAGCTATTGATGCATCTTCTTGTGACTGTATTTATCCCATTCAACACTTGTATGGTTTTAGCGTGGATTATAATTGGCATGGGTATCGAAAACTTTAAATACAACTGGTCTTACCATCACTTCTCAGTCATATGATTAGTATTATTTAGTAACAGGACAAGATGTATGCAAGTACCATAAAAAAGTGTCTTCAATCCAAATGAATGTAAATACATAACATGTCCTCTCTACACCCTTCTGAGCACTTTGGGGATATGCTGTGACAGTAATATGTAGGACATATGCTGTCCTGAGCGTGTTGAGTCACTACACGGTCAGACAGCGCACTCTTGGTGCACTGCCAAGGTGGAATGCATAGATGCATTCTATTTAAATACTGGCATTTTAAATAGACTCAGTCTATTTGAATTAAGCCATTTTAAATGGAAACAATCTAGCTAAAAAAGCACAGCAGCATTAGTCAGTGAGCTCCTGTAAAGCCCCGCCCCCCTGCTCCCCCNNNCCCTCATACCCTCTGCTTTCCGTCGCGGCGTTCTTGTCGTCAAAAGGTAAGGTGAGCCTGGCAGTATTTCAGCAGTGAAGGGCGGGGGGTTCTGTTTGCATAGGGTCACTGAACGGGTGTCCCGTGTTATAGCACGGCTGAGCCACTGAGCCCCTGATCCCACAGCATTTGTGGGCAGGAGCAGGTGCTCTGGAACCACGAGGCGGCCCTGGGAATGCACCAGGCATTAAGGGGATTAGTACCTGACCAGGAGCAGGCCAGGACAGCCCACTGAGCCCCAAGCATGGCTTTTCCAAGGAGAAAAAAAAAAACATAAAAAACCCATCCTGATAATTAGACTCATTCAGGCTTGATTGCTGATGAACAGATGACAGATATAGTGATAAAATACAGTAATTGACTGAAATCAAAATCAGAGATGAAATCAGCAGAATCAGAGAGGGACTTTGACGATTACAAGTTTGCATACACTTTTATAGTGATAAAATGCAAACAAGATACTCATAATATTGAATTCTTGTTAGCCGAATTGGTCACCGGTGAGGTGGTTAAGCTATCACCATACGGATGGTAAAAGCACCCGAGAGATAGTTCTAACAGATATCTAAAGGGTAAGACTTTAAGACATTTCCATTCACCTGATCTCAATCTGGTACAATTCCTTGGCTCATCCAAAATAATACCTGCTTCACAGCATGGGATTTATCTGTTGTAAATGGAAAATATACAAGACAGTTGATTCAGATTTCATGAACAACATCAAGTTTGTTGGATAAAGAATTAATAGAAACATCTGGAAGCTGTATTCAAAGCCGAAAAACCCATGTCAATAAGTTGTCAGCAACGGTGCCAATAATTCTGTCTACTATGATAAATTTTATTTACTTTAGTTTCAGTGGTTTTAAAACCACTTGGAAAATCAGGCATACGATATTTAGTTATTATTTTCAAATCCATAAGCTAATACATGACTTACTGCAAAATTGCAAAACGTACCACGATGGGATCTCATTGTACAGGGTTTCCGAAACATTAACGACATGAACAAAATAAATGAAAACAATTCTAGCTTTTCAGAATAAATAATCACAGGAAAACGCACAGATAAGCCTGTCTTATTTAAAATGAATTCTATTGGTGTGTGTATATAGATATTCATATGAAATGTTCTTATAAATAGCATTTTGTAACATACTGTGGCTCTTGTTATCTATTTTATTTTTCTTTTACCTTTTAAATTCCCTGTCTGTTCCTCTAGCTGTTTCCAAATATCACACAACCC
>JABFEB020000035.1:7812121-7826658 GCA_019775895.2 Stomatorhinus ivindoensis
TCTCCTTTGTACTAGAGATTGTATTTCAAGATTGTACTATACAAATACTTTACAACTGCATCACACTTAGCATTTAGATCAGCATTTATAATATTACAATGGAAAATATGTATTAACATTATTAGTAGTTGTGCAATCAACAGGAATCTGCAGAAGGTGATGCATTTATGTGATTAAATCAGTTTCAGTATAGAGCTGAAAGTAAATTAGGGGTGAGCTGTCAAAATGGCCCATGCTGAGGAGAAGGTCGGGCCGCGTCTCACCCACGGGAGACCCAGTACCCTGCAGCCGGCCCGGCCCGGTCCCATGCTCCTCTGTGCTCTGGTGAAAACGATCCAGCCTGTAATATTTATGAGGCCGGCCGGGCTTGGCACAGTGGGCACTGCACAGCCCATCTCCCCGTCCCTCCCAGAGCGGTGGCTCTGTTTGCTTTGGATACAGTCAGGATTAAATATCTCCCCCAAAAGGCCAACTTTTCTTTATAATTAGTGACAGAAAGGAATTTTCTTTTGGCACAAGCTGCACCTCTTTTTTTTGCAGCCACAATTCAGAAGGAGCCTTTTTTAACAGACAGAAGACTAGAGGGTTGGTTGTACCATTGCAAAAAAAAAGGGGGGGGGGGCGGGCAGGGGGTGAGATAATTCTTCAACTAGCAATGCTGGGCCATTCTATTGATGCATAATTCATAATTTAAAACACCCAATAAAAGACCTTGACTACCATTTAAAGACGACGTCTGGAGACAATGGCTAAAATAGTTCACCAGTAATGTGGACACTTCAAGTCTTTAACGGAATAAGGGCACAATTTGTTCTGAAACCAGCTCGTTACTTCTGCAAGATCTTTTAAAGAGTCAAAAAACATTTCACTGCAAAGGGATTAAAGAGAAGAGCTGGCCAGCTACTTTATATTGCAGGCCTTCCTTTTTAATCCTGGTCTGGTGGTTCTGAAAGTATGGCCACGGGACACTGTGGAGGCCAGTGAGCTCGGCATTCCAATACAGGGAGCAGGTTGAATCCCCAATTCTGGACATGAGTACCGCAAGCCAGGGACCCATTGATTGCAGACTGAGGATGATGCTTCCAACAGCAAGTAGGGAGCAAATCCAGAACCTCAGAGTTTAGGAAGTGATGTATAGAGATCTTCAAACTGCTCATCTGCGCTGACATCCTCCTCCACGGCCTTGGATCATATATTTCACTATTTTCCTGATTCGGCAATCAATTTTAATATACTGGTACAAGATCCAGACATTAAATGGATGGAAAATTTATGACCTGAAAAGGAATAGATTCTATTAACAGCAGGGAACAAACTGTAAAATTATCTTTAGCAAAAACAATACCCTTGCAGATCAGAGCCACAAACTTGGACTTAATTTGTAATTACTTTTCAGATCACAAATGTAATATGTGCAAAGCTCCCTGGTATTTTTTGTTACTAAATTTAAAAAGCCATTGTCTCTGAATTGGAAAGGTTATTTAAAACTCTGGAAAGTATGTATGACCTTCAAACAAACTCCGCCCATTGCAGTATTATCAGTTATATCTGTTACAATGTCTCCTGTTCTACTGTTTACATGTCAGGGTCTCAGGCAGACTGCAAGCATCATAAACACATGTCAGTGGACATGCCTCACACACGTGAGCCTCTCCTCTTGCTGGAGGCCTGCGTTGATTGTGTCCCTTGCTTATGATGCAATAATGTAGCCTGACTGACTCTTATATGCTTGTTCATTAGTATCCATGTGACTGAACCGCAGGCATTTCTTTGCCATAGCGCTGACCGGCCCTCTTTCTTATTTAGCGAAAAGGAACAACTCCTGAAGCATAATGATTGCGAGTCTGATTTTTAATGGGATCGAGCCCATCTGGAGTAACAGTCTATTCTTTGTAGTGCCAGTGAAGAGGAGATAATCCCTGCAATCCAGCCTTCTCTGGGCCGTATCAATGCCAGGCATCAGGAGTCCTGCTTTGAAGGCGATTTTCCTTGCTCTGATCAGAAGCTGGCAGCGGTCCACACTCAGTGCGAGACTGGCACGGACAGGGCACTGGGCACCGCCATGGATCTCAAGTGGCATTCGGGACTTTTTTTAAGCTGAGTCACTGCCGCGGAGAACAAAATGAAAAGGGGAGATCTGTGCCGTCGTCAGTGTTAATGTCAGGGTATAGCTGGCCTACAGATGCTAACATAGCTTAGCACTTACCTGCACGCACCACAAAATAGACTGATTTGCTTCGCCCAGATGTTTGTCTTCCAGTTCCCGTAATAGAATAAATGAGGGCAAAGGTCATCATGTCTTCGGAGAAAGTTTCCCTTTAGTTACCCTGAAGTTATACATTCTAACGAGCAGCTAGCAAAGACCTGAAAAAGGGAAACAAAGGCATTTTGTGTGCTTAAGGTATATAACCAAAATATGTTCAGTGGTATATCGTAAAAAAAATGTGTGATACATTAAAAAAGCAATCCATTAGTCTTGTTTACCCTGAAGTCATACTCTATAAACCCTCAATGTAATTAAATAAAAGAAGCCTTTAAATCGAACTTTAAAGAAACCATCGGTTCTTGTTTGGGTTTTCCTGCTGCTTTTGAATATCAAATACATTCAAGCAGACACAATATATTTCTTTTAAAGCACAGCTTTATTTCCAAGTCTACAGATTGTCATGCGATGCACAGACCATGCTAAAATGCAATATGCTACTTTACAATATACAAAATGTTCACGATGCCTGACCACGATCAGAGAAGCAGCCATTTAAAATTTCTCCACTGTCAGACGCTGTTTCGGGTGATTTTTAAATGCTGTGACTGCAATCTGTGGATGTCACATTAAAAAATTTTCATTTAAACAGTATTTAAAGCACCTTTCACATTGAAATTTTAAAGCGTATGCTACTAAATATGACCTGGCTACCATCGGAGATTCCACTGAAACACAATTCAATGACCTCACTGTAGTGTACTCTCCTGACGGCAACAAAGGTTGAGAACTTCTGCACTTTTGAACTCTTGTACCTTCCTCTAACAGGAGTTCAGCTACCTCAGTATGGAAAAAAGTAGCTGCTAAAAAGATGCATGAAATAATTACATCAGAGCTGGTATTCCCAGGTGATTTAACGTGGCACTTGTACAAAATCAAGGTAGAGTGTTCACGACCAGGTAGCAATGTTGTATCTTTGCAACTCTCTCGCAACGGGACTTCAGCTCATAAACATTACATTGGCAAATCTGTCGAGGTGCAGGACTGATGGATATCCTGTCCACTAGCTTTCTTTCCGATTCTTCTATAAGCTGATGCCCAGATGGACGCCATAAAACCTGACCATTACCATTGACCTGCTAAGTTTTACCTTTTCCATAATATTCAGACCAAATGTTACTGACACATGTTCTGGGCAAAAAAAAAACAAAAAACCTGAGAAACAGATAATAATATTGACGGTAGCCAACTGTGGCAAAGAGCACGTATATTTTCTTGTTAGCTTTCATAACAGGCTGAGGCTTCGGTGGTGACCTGGCCCTTTTCAATTCATCACACAGCGGGGGAACCTCTCCCAGTATTTCCACTACACAGAGAGACAAGGAGATGAAGCTAACTAGGTTCAAAGCAGCCACCCCCCCATGCCGTGTCAATGTACTCCGCTAACTGGATTTGTTTGTGAGAAAACAAAAGCTGAAGAAAGCGACCCGCTAAGTCAGGGAAAGATAATTTATTCCTTCACTTTGTTACTGGGGCTTGGGATCATGGGAAGCAGCTGGTGCCAAAATGGGATTGGCCCCCGGATAAGGCTCCCTTCGGACCCCAGCTTGGCCGTAACGGCAGTCTGACTTCACAGAGCGCACCTGAGTACACAGATTTACACATAGCCTTTGCGCTGGTGCCGGAATATTCTGCTCACTGCCTTCTGACATCATTACAGCTGTTGTGAATTTAAAAGAATCGAATGGATCCAAAAATTGCAAAAGACTCCCTCTTTCTACCACCCCCCATTTTTTTTTCCTTTTTTACCCCTCAAAGGCTCAGCTGATGCACAATGGGCCGAAGTGGGGAGCCGTAGTTTGTTAATGTCCGCAGCCCAGGACCACCAAGAAGAGGCCTATCTGACATCATTGGTGCGGATTGAAAAGCTAAATAAAAGCATGAGGGCTCTGTCATGCCTTGTAGGACTTATAAAATGGGCTATAGTTGCTATTAAGCACGCAATTCTGCGCTAAAGAATGATTCACCAGGACGCCTAAACATGTACATCAGCATCCCCTAGTAACAGGACATTATTTTCTTGACTCCCTAATGTATATAATGATAACCAATGCAATCTATGTTGGTCCAAAGGGGAGAATCCCTTTAAATAATTCTAAGTACTTAGTTATTCACATCATTTTTAACATGGGTGGCAAAGGGAATGGCGATGCTCCTTCAAGGTTGTGAGTTTGAATCCCACTCCAGGCCTGTGTGCTATCCATCTAATCTTTCTCTCAATAGCAGTCAGAAGATTTGTAATTAGGTGAATTGTTGCTTTGAGGCTGCCTTAGGGTGTGATCATGTGCCTACTTGCTCCACCATTGACCATCACCTCCTCCTGGGTCCCTGCAATATGCCCCATCCTCTATAGTCCTGTACTTATACTGGCTAGAAAAAAGACGACTAGGCAACTCTTTCGTTCTTGAATGTATATAATGTTTTCTTTTAATTGCTAATAAAAGTTGTAGTTGTTTCTTTCATTGTAAGAAGAGACACTACTAGAGATTTTTTTATGTACATTCAAGGACGGGCTACGTTTCAATGGCATATGGGAGTTTTACTTAGTCAAAAATGTCCTGAGGGGAGAAGGAAAAATTATTGAGAATGAGATAAGAATGAGATAACCAATAAGAATGTAGAGGAGATTGGTCCAAGAAACCAGAGGAGTCTTGGTCCTGCCTCCTCTTGGACCTAAAATACACTATATAAATTGGACCTAAAATACACTATATAAATTGAAGAACAAAAAAGTTGCCCAGTCGTGTTTTTTCTAGCCAGTCTAAGTACAGGACCTTGGGGGATGAGGCATATTGCAGGGACAGTAAAACTCTCACAAGTGCTTAAATGACATATTCCTTGGCAATTTAATGTCAAGGAATGACTTTATATGCATGTCTGCACAGTAAAAGGGCCTTTCTGGGGTAAAAAGGATTTTAAGCATTAGTTAGAGAGCTGCAGAATATTGTGTTATATGATAACAATGCTTCACACCTATGACTTGCTGTTGTATGGTCTTTTGAGGACCACACAGACATCACCATCATCCATCCCCTTGCAAAATGCCAGAATTCAGTCCTAAAAATAATAGCAACTGCAGTATGCACAGAGTTCTGATTGATATTGCCCATCTTTTCAGGATGCTGCAGGTCCCATGGTACGACTACAGTGTACGGGCTCCAAAATAACATCCTCTAGGAGTTCTCTCTGTTTCCGGCTGAAGAAAAGTACACCGGCGATTCTGCGATTCTGCTTTTTCATTTTTCCTCTCTGCATTGGCACAAGCCTGCTACGAAAAACATACCGGGCTCCATTGTGCAAGGCATGGGGAAGGAAACAGTTTCTTACAAGCAAAACCAAATAAATCTCCAAATTGACAATAGAGAGAACTGGTCCCAGGGTAAATAAAACTATTGGTTTACAACTGGGCAATGACTGTTACAGAGGACTCGATCAGCAATGGCTTAGGCAATGTCAGCTGGCAGTCAAGGTTATTAATATATGCCAGAGGACCCCATATCAAAGTACACTTAACAGTTAATCTCTTTCCCGTGATGAAATAGGGCACTTGAACCTGGTGTGTTTAGTCACACATGGTCTTCATTACGCACATCCAGTCCCAGGTGTGGCCCTTAAGTCTGAAGTCTGAGTATTTAGGTGAGAACTTCGCTTTGCGTCCCAGGCTAATCCTTTGTTTGTTTTATTGTTATTTTAAACCATTTGTAAATGTTTGCCTTGCAGTTTCCAGCAGACCCTATAATCAACATGTGAATCTGTCAGCCTCACATTTGCACCAAGACCCAAAAAACGCACAGAGACCTGAAGTATAAGGGGATTTGTAGCAGCGGTCTGTACACACAGTGCAGACTAAATTATGATTATTAATGTTGTGATTTTTTCTACTCTTCTTTTCGAAATGTAAAATACAATTTTTCGCTGCCATACTGCATTATGTAATCTGATACAGCTTTCTTCCTTTTTTCCATTTTATCCAGAAAGGAAAAAGAAAATGAACCCCATGTGACTTCAAAGCGCTGATGCAGCAGAGTTTCTGGGACCGGCAGCGCTCCGGTCTGGAAACGCTGAGTCAATTTGCTGCTAGAATGCCGGCTGGACTGGGCCCCTGGCCGCCTCTCATCTGTGCCTGCCCGCTCCTTTATGTCCCTGTGATCTGCACTCGCTGCATTATATTCACACAGATAGCTAATAGAAAATGACGAAAAAGCAAGCGGTGGTCTGTAATCCATTGGCATCACATCCAGGGCGTCCCCTGCCTCTCTCCCTGGGCTTCCTAGGAGAAGCTCCAAACCTCATAGTGGCCTATATTGGGTAAGCAGTTATGGAAGACAGCTGGGTGAATGTATGGGTATGGCAAAGACTGTCATTATTAATGCCGCAAACAAATATGATATATAATAGTTCTTTGGCTGGTTCCATTAACATTTAACTAAAATGCACGTGACTCTCGTTACTTTTCTGTTTAAATATATATTCACTTATGATGTTTGGTAGCGATTTACATTACCTGCACCTTCATCATGCACTCACTGTGCATTCAGAGAATGGTTCGGTTTATCTCAATAATAAATTTATATTCCACTCACAGGATATTCATAAGCAGTATATTAATGCACCTTAGCATGTCTTAAAGCATTGCATTCATAATACTTTCAATGAATTTAAACATGATAGCTGTGATATACGTTAATTACAAACATTATAATTGTGTAATCATATAATGTCTGCTATTAATGTATAGTAAAGCTATTATGGTATGTTAGGATGTTAAGGCTTACTTACATGCTGCATATGAATGTTCTACGAATGCATTATAAAGGCATTATGGAGGTGCAGTTAATGTAAAGTGTAAACTGATGCTTTTCTTATATTCAAACGAGACCATAATGCTTGTGAATGTCCATCCATCCATCCATGTATCTAACATCTATGCACTAATTAGTTTGCTTGTTGGTATATTCGTCTGGGACAACATACTGATAACAATATCATACAATGCAATAAAAGTAAAAACATATTCTGGTCAGGGTCAAGGGAAGTGTGTATTATATTCTTTAAAAAAATCACATTGCCCACAAAACACAGACAATTTCATGACAGGAGAGAAGGAAATTAATGTATGACTCATTAACCTTGCCAAAGGGATACATGCATATACATGCAAACATAAATGCATATCTCAAAACTGTTTATGCAGTATCAAATCTTTTCAATGTTTTCAGACTGCAGTACAAGAACATAAATCAACAGTTATGACAATTATGAAGAAATCAGATTGGCATGTGCTGAAATAATGTCTCAACCTGATCTGCATGCATATAGAACAGAGTAATGGAAATTTCAGCTGAGGATAAAATCACGGGTGCAATTTACGTCTTTAAAATTAATTATGCATAATTGAAATCTAAACATTTTTCAACGGCATGCGAGCTGCGGTTACTTTGTTATCGAACAAGAGCGTTCGTAACAATTTTGAAAGTATTGCGTTACGTTATAGCTGCCTTGCCACACTAAATGGTGAGTCGCAGTTCACATGGTCCATAAACCCCAACAAGGGCCCAGCTCTGGTCCAGGCAGCATTGTTAAAAGGCAGATAATACGATTCAGCCCTGCATTTTCGAGGTGTGACACCAGGGAGCTGATGTAAAGACTCTGAAGCTTCATGAGCTACTCCGAAAGGCTGTAGTGAGATAAAAATGTGTACAGAGCACAGCTATGTTGAGAACGAAGAATAAAAAAAAAATCTTTTCTGTGGTCACTATTCAGGCCTGAGGATTAAAGTACGCAGGAAATACAATATGAATTGCTTAAGGGCACTTTTATGGAAGCACGTTCTTACCGAGAGTTTAAATCCTTTTCCTAAGTCCAATAGTCCTAAGTCTGGATAAAGGAGAAAATTACATTACAGTACTTGCTTATTTAGATGAAAACTGTTTCCAAAAACTGTAAAGAATTCATTCAGAACAAGGAAACCAAAGCTGTTTATATAATTAAGATCCACTTCATCAGTCATTTCACACTTTAGCTATTTGATAAATTCACGTCTTCTTTCTTAAATATAAGAAATGAACATGCTGTTCAAATTGATGCTTCCTAAAAAAACTAACACAGTACTGACAGTTACAGTTTCTGGATTTTTCATACAAATTCAATGAAGTTGTTTCATTCTGATTAAGATTACTGCCAAGACCCGTGCCATATATGACTAGGAAAGAACAGACAAGTACGTCATAAAGTTTTTAAATCTGTATGTGCATGAGAGTAAGCATATTTCGTCCATTACAATAGTTAGTTGGTGAAGAATATCCGAGATAAAAATAAAAATCTTAAATTCACTGTATTAGTGCTCTAGTTTGTTTTACTTGTGGAATTATGACATATATATTGTTGAAATGTTTCAGATGCTTCAGAACTTGGTGTAATACAACTATATGACTAAACTGCTGGGAGAATTATTGCTAAATAGCAGTCATCCAAATGGAGAATTATAACTAAATAAATTGCTTAAATTGGACGTGAATAATGGCGTGCGTAGTAGGATATAAATGCTGCATACTTTCATTTTTAATAATAAATTTCCACTTATTAAAAACAGGTTGAGTATGATTAATTTAAAAATCATGACATTTCTCAGAGCTACAGCTCGCACCGGGTGTCAGACTTGAATATAAATGAAATGGATAACACTCTTTTGAAAGTGAAGAAAGTTTGATCATATAACTTACCACTTCCTCTGTTTCATGCTAAGATTTGTTAGGTTCAAATGTTCTCCCAGACAGAGCAATGTTACAAATAAGGAGTTAGAAAAGGGATCCAAGCTCTATTTATGGGGGTGGCTGGTGTTTCAGGGTGTAGGAGAGACAAAGATGGTAGGAAATGTGTTGCGATGACACATAGTGACAATCATTCCCATGTTTACTGCACATTATGATAAATGTTCCCTTTCTGACTGGCTGAGGCGACAAGGACACACAACGTGGAAGTGAAACCAGTGTTACGCTTATCCATCACGGTGATAATGCACTTAATGTAGGTCATGGCAACTACTTGGCATTAAGCCATTGGGGAAAATCTCTGTAGAGAACAGGTAAGTCAAAAAGCAGCTGTATAATTATGGCACCAATTCAATATGTTAGAGTTAGTAATGAAATATGTAGCTAAAGAAAGGCTTTAACGCTTGACCTGGAAGATTAAATCACAGGTGCCAGCTGCTCCACAGTGCCTCCTGGAACTGAATGCTTTTCAGCAGACAAGTGTTTTACGCAAGTCTAAAAGCAACTGAATGCTATAAGTAACATCAGCAATGAATGTCATCTCATCTTCAGGAAATCCAATAGGAAGAGTCAGGCTTATGCTGGGGCGCACAGTTATTTAAAAACTTCATCGAAAAATGTTCGAGACAAATTGCAATTGTTGCCAAACGTAGTTATGTAACTTGCCTGTTTCTATGAGAAAAACAACAAATCTTATGCTAAATACTTTTTTCAAAGACCAATATAGATATGATTTCTTATCAGTCAACAGATCAAATATTTGGACAAAATAATGATATATAGTGCAATACACAGACTACTTAAAACCAACACTGACCACATTCTGTCAGTACTTTGAGATTCCCCCACTGTTTGGGGTCAGACGTAGTGTTGCTCGGCAACAAATTTTAAAACAAACAGGCAGCCATGGAAGTGATCCCAAAACCTGTTATCAAGGCCCCATTTTCACACAATTAGGCTCCATTCTGCCTGGCCCCTATCACTCGGCATCTCCTCCTGAGTGCTAAGAGCCTTTTGCCCCTGGTTTCCAAAATAAGTCATCAACAGGCTTCACTCCATGGTACGAGCACGGCAGGAACCCTGTACACAGAACACAAGGAAATACCAGCGACCTAACGGGAGCCTAGTCACATCACCTCCTTACAACGTTGCCATCGCTCAGCCCATAATTCTAAAGTCATCTCCCACTCTGTATGACAGAGAATTATACTTGACAACACAGAGCGCTGTTACCTAGATGCCAGCAGAGGTGGCGGTAATGAAGCAACAAATATAAGAAAGGAGCGGATTAGCAAATTGCTGAAGTAGAAATATCAAGACAAGTTTATATATTGGAATTACCGTCCAAGCATCCGTATGTCAAAAGATGTACGCAGTGGAAAGATAGCTAAAGGGTAATATTCTATTGGCAGATATAATTCTTGTTGAGGAGCAGTTTTTATATGTAAAAATATGCACTAAGTAGAATTAAATAAAGATATATAAAGGAAGGTATAATCTGTATGTTGCATCACATGCACCAGAGAGGACAGGTTATATATTGGAATACCATCAGAGCATTCGTGTCAAAATATGCATGCGGTAGAATTAAATAAAGATAGATAAAGGAAGTTGTAATCTGTATTCCGCATCCTGAGCACCGAGGAGGGTGTTGTTCTACTGGCAGATATAGTGCAGCAATTGAATTACTTCTGGGGATGTCAACATGCTCACTGATGATTTAGGTGCAGAATACTGTGGATTAAGAGAGGAGGCCTTGCTGGGAGGACTTTAATGCTTGTACCCCTGACTCCCACACAACCTCTTATTTTTATTTTTGTAGGAACCAGTAGCTCCCCAAAGCAGAACCACGGGGGAGTGCAGGGAGCTGGGGGCCTGACTGGATTCCTGTCTCACAGGTCAGGCTGCTTATCTCAACCTGAACATTTGAACCCCAAGTAGACTGAGGGCATATATTCCCATATATATCTGTCTGACCAAAAGAGCCACAAATCTGGCTTTGAGTCTAAAATGCAGGTGAATACATTAGTAATATACTCCAGAGGGGACCATTTTCCTATATTTGGATAGTTTATGGGTCAAATGAAATCCCAGGATTGGTGCTAGTAAATGCCAGAGACAGGAGGCAGGAAGTGAGGAGGGTTATGTCAGAATCGCCGTGGAGACGCCAGCTCCCTTTCACAAACACCGTTTTAAAAATCACTGTACAGGAGCACAGAAGGAAAAGCACTTTTCCTCACCTCACCAGCAGCCCTTGGAAGCCTGTTCTTTCCAGATGGCCAAGCAGACACATTGAGTCCCGCTTCCGCAAATGTTCCAGCTCCACTGGTGGGAATGGGAATTATGCAGTGTCTCACAGGGCCAGACTAGCACCGCACAGGGTGTAGGAACCTTATGTCCTTTCCTAAGCGGCTAAATCGCTGTTTTCTGGGCACGCTGGTCTGTGGCCTTGGGTGACGATGTGAGATGCCCTTAGAGGACACGTGAACCGGGACACATCAATCGGAACACTTTGCAGGAACACATTAAACGAGGTGTGCGGCTCGGTACCCGCCATCAGAAGGTCACTGTTTCACATCCCGTGAATGGCAGGGTGATGTCACAGTTGGGCCCTTGAACGAGACCCTTAACCCCAGTTGCTGCTGGGACAGGCAAGCCCTGCTTTCTCACTTGTATGTTGCTTTGGACAAAAGCATCTGCTAAATGAATGTAATATAAATGGTATTTTCAGAAGACACATGGCTGAGACAAGCTGAGCTCAAGAGGGCAGAAGTTCTATCCTGTGCAAGGGGCCGTGGTAAATGGGACACTTCAAGGAGTACTAATTGAAAAATTCAATGAACTTGTGTAAGATTATTTTAGTAGAAATGGCTCTACTGCTATTATATTCATCTGTTTATTTAAATACCGTTTAGATTCTGCTGTTTAATTTTTATGAGTTAAGTTTACCTGTCTGAATTTGGAGAAATTTAGGTGAACAAAGGTGAACCCACAACTTACACTTGCTTTTCCGCAGGCGGGGTGGCTTGCATTTCTGAATACGACCCGTTTTGGCAAAAGGGACCTTGCCAGGTAAATCATATCAGTACATATCCCTAATGCTGCATCGATGTCTCAAAGATAAAAAACCCTTAATGTCCTATTACAGCAGCCCTGTGTTGTGGCATGATAATTATTCATAACATTAGAAGACAAAGAACATCGGAGAAACCAAAGACTTGCATGCAAAGTATATAAACATAACGGCACATTAATACATACATTAATAAGTCATTCCCATCCCAGTCATTCCCAAGTGAGGAATTTTTCCTCTCCTGCACACTTTAGCATGCACAGGCTAATTAAGGTCACCAATTACATAAACCCAGAATGAAAAGCAGGACATAATGTAGTAAAAATGGATTAAGATGAATATGGCTAGTAGGCAAATGCATTGTAAAGATGAACAACACCTTGGCTTACATTTTCCTTTTCTGGAGGGGGTCCCTTAGTATGTTGGAAAAAAAACACATATGGTAACACTTTACTTCAGTTGCGATTATACTTATACTAATAATTCATGAGCGCACTCTTACTTAATGCATTAATTAACCACAAATGTACTTGAAACGTAACTAAATACTAAGGTACTGTATAGACAAGTGTTACCATATATTGTTTGTGTCCTCTCAAGTAAAGTATTACCAAACATATTTTAGCGTCAGTGTGATCTGCTCATTCCAGCATGCCCCGTGAGTGTGTGTAAATAACCCCTGGATGCCATAGTAAATAGCGCTTGTATTTTTGTTGTTGTAGTAGTTATGATTATAGTTGTATTTCCCGATTGTCGCGCACGTGTTTGACCGTGTGTTGTGTGGACCCTATCTGATCTTCGCGTGTTCTTAAATCTCCCACCGTGTGTGTACCTTACAGTTTTGCATCTGACCTTCTTCCGTTTCCCTGTTATATGTGGGTTTGGTGCATCTTGGGTTCCTGTTAAGGACTGCGAAGAGCTTCAAGAGCACACAAGTCTTCCCATCCTTTGCTGCTCTGGTGTTGTCTTGGTCTACCTGCTGCAACAATATATTTAAAGATTAATGAGGACATTTTTAAAATAAAGTTAATCAATAGTTTCTTTTATTTAACTTGTAATATAATACGAATGACTCTGCGAAACATTTTAATACCAAGAGCTATTTATTAAAAAAAACTTTGCATTTTATTACCAATACTAATATTTCACTTTTAAAATATATATTGATCATAACATCCATCCATCCATTCTCTATACCTGCTTATCCTACTGGGTCGCGGGGGGTCCGGAGCCTATCCCGGAAGCAATGGCCACGAGGCAGGGAACAACCCTGGATGGGGGGCCAGCCCATCGCAGGGCATTGATCATAAAAATTCATGCAAAATTTAACTTAATGTAATATTTCCCCCCTTGACCAAACCAGGGTGTACGATCCATCAAGATTTCATAGCTACTGGGGAGTCTGACTGGCTCACATTGCACAAAGGCTCCATGGTGTTCAGCCAATGAGCCTAAAGACGCAGGTTTCCACGAGTGACGACGTGAGTGACGAGGCAATCAGCAAATACAGGAGGGAGCTGAGGGAGGGATAAAATCCTCCGGAGCAGCAAAACGACATGCATCATGGGCCAAGTGTGAAGAGAAGAGCTCCTGCAGAAACTTCTTGGGATGTTCAGTCAGGATGATTAACACAGCAGATCAGAGAGTAGGACGTATGCTGAAAGTTAGCAAAAAAAAAGGATCTCTTGGTTCTTCACTTTAAACCTTTCCACCCTTATATGTGCAACAATGAGCTCTACAGCTCAGGGTATAATTCGTTATAGGGATTGGTAACAATTAATGCTTCTCGTGTGCCATTACAATATATTCATGTTGAGTGACAACAGAATAAGTGTTTACACTGCATAAATTTTTAAAAGAGCTATCGCCATACGTGCCAAGATATCTGAGACTATTTGCTGAGGTTAAGAGTGTACCATCTCAGTTTCATCCCAGGGTTGCAATTTGAGATAATGGCAGCCTATAGCGGATCTTCAGCCAAACAGCACAAAACCTACTTGCCTCCCCCCATTTAGAGAATGGGCTGTTCTCCCAGCAAAGAAGCTTGAGAAAGCTCCGTCTATGGGAGTTATAACTATGTCCAGGTGTGCAGCAAGATTAAAAAAACCCAGTGCTTGCTTTGTTGGACTAAAGATAGTACCACATAAGCTGGTTTAAAGCCTTATCTCCATGAACTCAACATAGCGTTACAGTACAGTTCTCTAATGGACAGCCATCTAACCATCCTCTAACCACTTATTATGGTCAGGGCGCTTGGGCCTCTGGAGCTCATTGAAGGCAACATAAGGCACCGTGTTGTGGTTCACCCTGGATGGGATGCCAGGCCATTATGGGGCATCAACACTACAGGCCATTCAGAGATGCTAATTAGCTTAACTGCAAACCTGCACAATCCACGTTTTTTTAATTTTCACTTTTAACATTTTAGCTA